>JAYESA010000017.1:10877980-11324094 GCA_036927795.1 Iris macrosiphon | reverse complement strand
AAGAAAATTCTACCTATAGTCATACCACATACAATCTAGAGGGAACATACATGGTTATGGTCTCATTTGTTATGGTATTGCAGTCTCTGTATCAGGGGTACTACTAACTACATTATAACAAGAATCATGCATACAAGCTACGGTACTAAGGTATCAGTCAATCAATCAAATAGATAGGAACAAAATAAAGGAAAGAACAGAACCTGCTAACACATTACCTACAGTATCTTCTATCTCTAACATACACTTAACTCTAGCATATTCACTAACTAATTCCTATTCCTGTACACTGGTACCCATATCAACTAGTCATTTATCCACAAGATCCATAAATATATCCATATTGCACACACATGTCTATTAACACCTAAATCTGATGCCAAGAATCTCTAATATAACCATGATTCAATAATGCATCCAAGTTGATACCTCTATCTCCTTAGTACCATACCCTCTGTCAGTTCCCGATCCTACTACAATTGTCCATACTATTTGCTCTCATCACTCCAGTGCACACCAAGTGTAACACCATACTAAGTGCTAAACCCTTTCTAATACAACTCTAGATGGACACCCAAGTCGGTCTGCGGTGCCACCTCAATCATGCTCAAGTCATCAGATCCTTACACATGTATATCATCTACTCATATATTAATATTCATCTCTTATCTACCATAAAATTAATCCTTAAATAATCGTCAAGGTTTAACTTCTCGATCAACTTAAAAATAATTGCATATACCTCCTCAAAATCAGATACTCAAATATCGAAAAATTTAATCACTTTTAAAATCCTTATAGCTTTGACTATGTTTATTGAATTGAATTCGAATACTCAAAATTTAATAACATAAGATCTCATCTCCTCAAAAATTCTTTAAAAATTGAAATTCATTTCCACTCTACAAATTATAAATTTAAATCCACAAGCATACATATAGATACTCCCAGTCTCTAATACTCAAGGTCCATACAAATACACCAATTATCTACAACCTCAACTGTGTACTGAAATTTGTACTGCCCGGATTACTTGCAATATCACTTCCAATAATCCAAGTTATCATCACACATATTTTCTTTAATAATTTTCTATCTATATTACTTAATACACCAATCTAATTGTCATCACACGAAGTACTTACTGTCATTAGCACCTTGCTCAACAATATTTTATATAGAATCACTAGCACTATTGGTATGGTAACACTAGCTTCATCATTAGATTATCTCATCAAACTTATTATAAATCACGATCACTTGCACTTTCTATAATACCCATGCTTTACTTCAATCTCAAGGGCAGGCATATGGTTCCATATCTCGATTGATGTATAAGCATATCTCTTAAATCCTTTACAGCCTGTTAAACTATTCGGTGATATATTTCACAACTTTTATTACCAATTCCGATATTTCTCTACTTATGACATCTCATTAAACCCATTATGCATATACATTTATTTACTCTTGACACACCCAAGTAATCAATCATCAAATTGAACATCATGCTCCATTAATCTTTAACATAATTCCTTGATACTTAATTATTTACATAGATCATCCCATTACATAAATTCATGGCTATCCAGGACGGGTATGCCGACTCTGATACTAACTCTTGGAACCATCATTGATACTCTTACTCCTTCTTCTACCTATAGTACCAATATTAACTATAATAACACCTATCATAGAACTATTGCTACAAGGTACTATGCTATGGGTATCTCTAGATTAATGCCTACTGCTCACATGTCCAACTAAGAAACACTTACAAACTCACAAGTCACACTCAGTCAAACTAGTACAAGACACAACCAAAATTGCAAGTCACTAATTATCACACTAACAAGGATCCTTAAAGAAATAAGGCTCAAAAGAACTGGGTTAAGGACTGAAGGTATCTTTACTGCTAGTAAAGAAAAGAAGCGATGGAACAAAGTCCTGGAATAACAGAAATAGATAAGTACTGAGATGAGACTTTAAGAACCAATTTAAGATATAACCTGATAATCATACACGTCTGTCAGAAATCATGACACTCAGAATCCTCGCCATGCCAGTAAGCATAGATGCGATAAACGACAGGTTCCGTAACTAAGGTATGCAACTCTATAATCATGTCATCTAGAATCTTCGCCATGCCAACCGGTATGGCTGCGAAAGACTCTAAGTTCCATTGCTACAGTATGTACATCCAAGTTCGGTTCCTACGTTCTCGTCACGACAGCTAATTTGGCTACGATAAACTCTAGGTTCCATAACCAAAGTAGACGTTTTACCTTTCTCACTGTCCTCATCAATATATGTCATCAGATGATACCATAAATTTTAGCCCATAAAATTTATCTCGATATAAAATCAACTCAACAATGATACCAAGAATTAAATTTAATAACTGGTCAACAAGAATCAAACTCAACAATGATACCAAGATTTTAATTTAATAACTGATCAACAAGAATCAAGTTCAATAACAACAAGCGAGAGCGGACGGAAACAAGAAAAAGATTTAAATTGGAAATTATAATAAGATTCTTAAGGGGTCGTCCCAGGAATCTCTTAAATTTTTTTTTTTTTGTGATTGAGTATCCTCTATCATCCTAGTATCCTATATCCTATATTCTATAGTAGGCACGCAGTAGTACAACTAAGACGTCGCACTACCACGACATCGCACAACTTGCAAAGTCTGACCTGGATGGGCCACCACTAAAACGTGTCACGACTCGTACCCGAAATATGGGCATGAGTCGTGGGTACGTCCAGCCTACGCCGCAGCATCGGCGGTAGAACGCTGTCTAGGTCTCAACATATAATATATCCTGCCAATAATCTTAACTTCGTACGGAGGACAATGATAAATAATCCACAGTTCTATAATATACTCAATCACAAGCTATAAGAAATAATGGCACGATGAGAATAGAAAGGAGTTCTATTAAAAACCAACCACAATGAGTCCAACTCAACTCCTGGGTCTAGATGACCTCACAAAGTCACAAATAATGAAATACAACTCAGTCTCAGTCTAAAACAATAAATACAGAAAAAGTAATCTAAGTACAGGCAGGCAAGATCACCTCTAGGATAGGCAACTCCTCTGGGATTTCTGGAGTAAAATCTCCCTCTAATCCTGGGCCGTAATGAGTGGGGCAAAAGTTCTCCAGGTCCTCTGAAAATTTTGTTATCCAGTCAGGATTGGAGCGAAGCACAAGCACTAACAGCAGTTTCATTAAATTGACAAAGACAATAAACAGTGTAAGAAATACAAGATGAAAGTATATACTAAAAATGAGAAGTACAGAAGAATTGAAATAGGCAATAGAGCATCTAGCAATGAATAATAAACAGTGAATGCTAGAACAAGTGAATCTGAATAAAGAATAAACATCTAGCTAAGTGTTTGAAATATTAGTTTATTATGTTATCGGCTTGGGACTAGATCAGGCTGGTTATATATGATTAGCTATGATTCTTGTAGGTCAGGCTAACCATATGGTTAGCTATGATGCATGATAATGGTCAGACTAATCATATATAACAGCAATGAAGCATGATGATGGTCAGGCCGCACCCGACGTGAGAAGTGGGGTGAGCTATGATGCATGGTAAGTTTGGATATGATCACATAATCTACTAATAGTTTCCCATCCCCAGCTAGCATGGTGGATTCCAATCACGACTCCTCGTGATGGGGATCTAGGGTGCTAACCGGTGTATCCATAGTGTCGAAATCAAGTATGTAATACACTACAATTTATAGAAGTAATCAATAAAATGAAAACTGTCAGAGAATGTACTCGCCTGTGGTCCTGAGCAAAGTGTGAGGATCGAAGTCCAAAGTGGAATCACAATGACCTATTTGTGGAATATAAATGTCAGATACTAAATTAAGGAAATAACAGGTTTAAATAATTAAGAAATGAGGCTTCTAGGTCATGGCTCAGGCTATACTAGGTTTACTAGTCCGTACTAGTCTTACACTAGTTAAACTGAAAGGCACTACACCTATATCTTATTATATACTAGTTAAATCTATCATCTAATATTATCTTAGTTAGTACTAGTATTACATGATCCATGACACTATATATATTTCTATTTCCCTAACATACCCTGGTACACCATTAGACATCCAAACACAAGCCAATACCTACACACCCTCACCTACACTATATAAAAACTTAACCACTGAGCTTGACTGAACCAACACAGTTTCACCCTACACTCACTGATACACCCAGACACATGTACACACTCACATGCATGGTAGACAAACACTCTCTTTCCCATCTCTGATACACACAGACACATAGGTATTCACACTGGTTCCACACACTGATATGTAGGAACTCACTGTACACAGCATATATTCCAGATTCTGGAACACCCAGCTTGCAACACCTACCTGCATACATCCAATACTTCAAATCTTCACTCTACAAGTGCACACTTGTGCTCAATTTAAACTGTGGCCTGCAACACACCTGTGTACTACTGTGCCCAGGTATGGGTATACTCTCCCAGCCACTCCCAATCACTCGAGCTTACCCTAACCAAATTCCCAGACATTGATTCACATCCTTTACACAGTTACACAGGTTCATACACTGATACTTGCAGGTACACACAGTTTCTGATACTCTAATCTCACATAGGCTCAGAACTTCACACTGGACTCAACTAACACACACTGCCACAGGTATATGCTACACAGGCACTGGGACACTCCCCAAATAGGGACACACATTCACAGACGCAGGTAATATTGGTACACTCACTCTCACAGGCTCTATTCATACAGGTTTAACTCACTGACCAACACTACATGATACATAACTCACTACTCTTAGAACTCTACACATTGAATTCAGGAACTCACACTCCGCAGTAGCAAATACCTACACACAGTGAGGAGGCACAAGTTCACTGATACATAGATACATAATCACCCATATGTACAAAACACACACTGAACAGAATCCTCCCAGCACACTGAGAACCATACAGGTTTTGGCATACCTACACTACAGCACATATATATTCACTCTAAGCTACACAAATTAAAGGTATTCACTCACACTCACTCTCACTGGTTATTGATACACAGCATTAGCTAAACTATATAGGTAAACCAATGCACATTTAAGTGGCTAACTACTGATACTCTAACAATCCTATCTGCTCCCTGAACCCACACACACTCTACTGATACATAAACTTCTAAACCAACTCACAAATACAACCTAGATACTAAAAAAATAATACCCCCACAGTGACACTGGTGCACACCTCAACTGCACAGTGCTATCTCTGCCACTGAACTGTCACCCACAACAAAACATTGAAACTCATCTAACAACACAGTGCAAGACCAATGTTCTACTGACTCTGCCACTCCCCCCTTCTCATACCCACTGCATAATGAATCCCCAAATACCTACTGTACAGTAAATTTCTCCCAAACACACAGAATTCTGCACAGTTGAACCCGACTGCACACACTCTCTACCCACCCATGTACACACAATAGCACACAACCCATTTACAACACAATATATTTATGTATATAGATTTATATGTCAAAATATACAGAAATACGAATACATTAGATAGGTAAAATCTTAAGGGCATTTCTACAAACACAAGAAGTGTAGAAAACGGATTCACACTAGTACCCATGAATCCTAAATTCGAAAACCTAAGAAATCGAGATCTAAACTCAAATGTTGGAGGTAAATTCGTGTCTACACAAAATCCCTAGGTTTAGGGTTCCAAAAATTTGGGGAAAACACCCACAGGTTATCAAAACACAAATCTCCCCTAGGTCTTCCTGTAGGATCCCTAGAAACCGAGATCTACACAACAAGGTAGGTTTTCTAATGGCCAATAACAAGAAAAACAGAATTAAAATGGATAGAAATTCAGATTTTACCTATAGGGAGATGGTTTCCCTATAAAAGTTCTTCTTCCCCAAGGTTCCTTGACCCAAGCTCCTTGCTTCCTTTTGCTTTGGAGGAGGAAGATGGAATCCTAAGGTTTGATTCCGAATTTGGGGTGGGGGATGGCTTTTCTAATGGAGACTAGGGTTCCTTTCTTCATGAAGGAGAAATGGGTTGAGGGTTTGCTTTCTTTTATATTAAAAACTAGGTTAGGGTTTCAAATGCATAGGTTTAGGTTAAACCCCCCCCTGTTAGGTCATGAGGAACTCAATTAACTCAAGTTTAGTCCTTCTAGGGTTTGAGGTTCAACCCAAAAATTGGAATTCTAGGGTTTCACTAGTATTTGGTTTTCAAACTAGGGTTTGGTCATTAGGTTAGTCCTAATGAGTTCTAGGGTTTGACCTAAAACCAAACACTATTAACAACATATAAATAGTTTTAAAAACTCAGCAGATTAATTAAATACATAATTATTCAAAATAGTGAAATTACACAAATGCCCTTATCTGGAAATATGGTAGTGACAAGTCTACCCTCCTTAAAAGAATTTCGTCCTCGAAATTTAAAGTCCTCATAGTAGTTTTTATTCATCATTTTATTTTTCATCAATAGTTAAATTCATCAATCATAAAATCAGGTAGTAATCCATCTTGCCATTTCACAATCTCAATTTTTTTTTTTTGAAATTTTTGTATTCTTGCAATATCCTCGAAAATAAAAATCAAGGTCCATTTCTCTCACAATTTTCTCCAAAATTTTAAGTTAATTAAATACTCGAAATTTGATATCTGTTCCTCAAATTTAATTTCAATCAATGTATTGAATCTCGTCCCAAAAGTCTGAATTCAACAATAATCCATCAATGATCTGATTCTTCAGTTTCCTTTTTCCTCACAATACTCACCAGTGCGACACTTAGAGATCCTTCTAATGCAATGTCCAAAAATTCATAACTTGCGGTCAAATGACAATCTCCTAAATTTCCAAATTCTAATGATAACCTCAATCATATCATATCCTTCCTGGAATTAATATATCATAAATTCTGCCATGTTAAATTCTTGACCCTTTATTTAAATCGGTGTTTATCCTCGAATTTTAATCATCTTGTCTCTCTTGTCAAGTCATAACTCCTTCATGAATCTTCACTACAGTCAACACCAATAATCACGGTCTAAGAAAATTCTACCTATAGTCATACCACATACAATCTAGAGGGAACATACATGGTTATGGTCTCATTTGTTATGGTATTGCAGTCTCTGTATCAGGGGTACTACTAACTACATTATAACAAGAATCATGCATACAAGCTACGGTACTAAGGTATCAGTCAATCAATCAAATAGATAGGAACAAAATAAAGGAAAGAACAGAACCTGCTAACACATTACCTACAGTATCTTCTATCTCTAACATACACTTAACTCTAGCATATTCACTAACTAATTCCTATTCCTGTACACTGGTACCCATATCAACTAGTCATTTATCCACAAGATCCATAAATATATCCATATTGCACACACATGTCTATTAACACCTAAATCTGATGCCAAGAATCTCTAATATAACCATGATTCAATAATGCATCCAAGTTGATACCTCTATCTCCTTAGTACCATACCCTCTGTCAGTTCCCGATCCTACTACAATTGTCCATACTATTTGCTCTCATCACTCCAGTGCACACCAAGTGTAACACCATACTAAGTGCTAAACCCTTTCTAATACAACTCTAGATGGACACCCAAGTCGGTCTGCGGTGCCACCTCAATCATGCTCAAGTCATCAGATCCTTACACATGTATATCATCTACTCATATATTAATATTCATCTCTTATCTACCATAAAATTAATCCTTAAATAATCGTCAAGGTTTAACTTCTCGATCAACTTAAAAATAATTGCATATACCTCCTCAAAATCAGATACTCAAATATCGAAAAATTTAATCACTTTTAAAATCCTTATAGCTTTGACTATGTTTATTGAATTGAATTCGAATACTCAAAATTTAATAACATAAGATCTCATCTCCTCAAAAATTCTTTAAAAATTGAAATTCATTTCCACTCTACAAATTATAAATTTAAATCCACAAGCATACATATAGATACTCCCAGTCTCTAATACTCAAGGTCCATACAAATACACCAATTATCTACAACCTCAACTGTGTACTGAAATTTGTACTGCCCGGATTACTTGCAATATCACTTCCAATAATCCAAGTTATCATCACACATATTTTCTTTAATAATTTTCTATCTATATTACTTAATACACCAATCTAATTGTCATCACACGAAGTACTTACTGTCATTAGCACCTTGCTCAACAATATTTTATATAGAATCACTAGCACTATTGGTATGGTAACACTAGCTTCATCATTAGATTATCTCATCAAACTTATTATAAATCACGATCACTTGCACTTTCTATAATACCCATGCTTTACTTCAATCTCAAGGGCAGGCATATGGTTCCATATCTCGATTGATGTATAAGCATATCTCTTAAATCCTTTACAGCCTGTTAAACTATTCGGTGATATATTTCACAACTTTTATTACCAATTCCGATATTTCTCTACTTATGACATCTCATTAAACCCATTATGCATATACATTTATTTACTCTTGACACACCCAAGTAATCAATCATCAAATTGAACATCATGCTCCATTAATCTTTAACATAATTCCTTGATACTTAATTATTTACATAGATCATCCCATTACATAAATTCATGGCTATCCAGGACGGGTATGCCGACTCTGATACTAACTCTTGGAACCATCATTGATACTCTTACTCCTTCTTCTACCTATAGTACCAATATTAACTATAATAACACCTATCATAGAACTATTGCTACAAGGTACTATGCTATGGGTATCTCTAGATTAATGCCTACTGCTCACATGTCCAACTAAGAAACACTTACAAACTCACAAGTCACACTCAGTCAAACTAGTACAAGACACAACCAAAATTGCAAGTCACTAATTATCACACTAACAAGGATCCTTAAAGAAATAAGGCTCAAAAGAACTGGGTTAAGGACTGAAGGTATCTTTACTGCTAGTAAAGAAAAGAAGCGATGGAACAAAGTCCTGGAATAACAGAAATAGATAAGTACTGAGATGAGACTTTAAGAACCAATTTAAGATATAACCTGATAATCATACACGTCTGTCAGAAATCATGACACTCAGAATCCTCGCCATGCCAGTAAGCATAGATGCGATAAACGACAGGTTCCGTAACTAAGGTATGCAACTCTATAATCATGTCATCTAGAATCTTCGCCATGCCAACCGGTATGGCTGCGAAAGACTCTAAGTTCCATTGCTACAGTATGTACATCCAAGTTCGGTTCCTACGTTCTCGTCACGACAGCTAATTTGGCTACGATAAACTCTAGGTTCCATAACCAAAGTAGACGTTTTACCTTTCTCACTGTCCTCATCAATATATGTCATCAGATGATACCATAAATTTTAGCCCATAAAATTTATCTCGATATAAAATCAACTCAACAATGATACCAAGAATTAAATTTAATAACTGGTCAACAAGAATCAAACTCAACAATGATACCAAGATTTTAATTTAATAACTGATCAACAAGAATCAAGTTCAATAACAACAAGCGAGAGCGGACGGAAACAAGAAAAAGATTTAAATTGGAAATTATAATAAGATTCTTAAGGGGTCGTCCCAGGAATCTCTTAAATTTTTTTTTTTTTGTGATTGAGTATCCTCTATCATCCTAGTATCCTATATCCTATATTCTATAGTAGGCACGCAGTAGTACAACTAAGACGTCGCACTACCACGACATCGCATAACTTGCAAAGTCTGACCTGGATGGGCCACCACTAAAACGTGTCACGACTCGTACCCGAAATATGGGCATGAGTCGTGGGTACGTCCAGCCTACGCCGCAGCATCGGCGGTAGAACGCTGTCTAGGTCTCAACATATAATATATCCTGCCAATAATCTTAACTTCGTACGGAGGACAATGATAAATAATCCACAGTTCTATAATATACTCAATCACAAGCTATAAGAAATAATGGCACGATGAGAATAGAAAGGAGTTCTATTAAAAACCAACCACAATGAGTCCAACTCAACTCCTGGGTCTAGATGACCTCACAAAGTCACAAATAATGAAATACAACTCAGTCTCAGTCTAAAACAATAAATACAGAAAAAGTAATCTAAGTACAGGCAGGCAAGATCACCTCTAGGATAGGCAACTCCTCTGGGATTTCTGGAGTAAAATCTCCCTCTAATCCTGGGCCGTAATGAGTGGGGCAAAAGTTCTCCAGGTCCTCTGAAAATTTTGTTATCCAGTCAGGATTGGAGCGAAGCACAAGCACTAACAGCAGTTTCATTAAATTGACAAAGACAATAAACAGTGTAAGAAATACAAGATGAAAGTATATACTAAAAATGAGAAGTACAGAAGAATTGAAATAGGCAATAGAGCATCTAGCAATGAATAATAAACAGTGAATGCTAGAACAAGTGAATCTGAATAAAGAATAAACATCTAGCTAAGTGTTTGAAATATTAGTTTATTATGTTATCGGCTTGGGACTAGATCAGGCTGGTTATATATGATTAGCTATGATTCTTGTAGGTCAGGCTAACCATATGGTTAGCTATGATGCATGATAATGGTCAGACTAATCATATATAACAGCAATGAAGCATGATGATGGTCAGGCCGCACCCGACGTGAGAAGTGGGGTGAGCTATGATGCATGGTAAGTTTGGATATGATCACATAATCTACTAATAGTTTCCCATCCCCAGCTAGCATGGTGGATTCCAATCACGACTCCTCGTGATGGGGATCTAGGGTGCTAACCGGTGTATCCATAGTGTCGAAATCAAGTATGTAATACACTACAATTTATAGAAGTAATCAATAAAATGAAAACTGTCAGAGAATGTACTCGCCTGTGGTCCTGAGCAAAGTGTGAGGATCGAAGTCCAAAGTGGAATCACAATGACCTATTTGTGGAATATAAATGTCAGATACTAAATTAAGGAAATAACAGGTTTAAATAATTAAGAAATGAGGCTTCTAGGTCATGGCTCAGGCTATACTAGGTTTACTAGTCCGTACTAGTCTTACACTAGTTAAACTGAAAGGCACTACACCTATATCTTATTATATACTAGTTAAATCTATCATCTAATATTATCTTAGTTAGTACTAGTATTACATGATCCATGACACTATATATATTTCTATTTCCCTAACATACCCTGGTACACCATTAGACATCCAAACACAAGCCAATACCTACACACCCTCACCTACACTATATAAAAACTTAACCACTGAGCTTGACTGAACCAACACAGTTTCACCCTACACTCACTGATACACCCAGACACATGTACACACTCACATGCATGGTAGACAAACACTCTCTTTCCCATCTCTGATACACACAGACACATAGGTATTCACACTGGTTCCACACACTGATATGTAGGAACTCACTGTACACAGCATATATTCCAGATTCTGGAACACCCAGCTTGCAACACCTACCTGCATACATCCAATACTTCAAATCTTCACTCTACAAGTGCACACTTGTGCTCAATTTAAACTGTGGCCTGCAACACACCTGTGTACTACTGTGCCCAGGTATGGGTATACTCTCCCAGCCACTCCCAATCACTCGAGCTTACCCTAACCAAATTCCCAGACATTGATTCACATCCTTTACACAGTTACACAGGTTCATACACTGATACTTGCAGGTACACACAGTTTCTGATACTCTAATCTCACATAGGCTCAGAACTTCACACTGGACTCAACTAACACACACTGCCACAGGTATATGCTACACAGGCACTGGGACACTCCCCAAATAGGGACACACATTCACAGACGCAGGTAATATTGGTACACTCACTCTCACAGGCTCTATTCATACAGGTTTAACTCACTGACCAACACTACATGATACATAACTCACTACTCTTAGAACTCTACACATTGAATTCAGGAACTCACACTCCGCAGTAGCAAATACCTACACACAGTGAGGAGGCACAAGTTCACTGATACATAGATACATAATCACCCATATGTACAAAACACACACTGAACAGAATCCTCCCAGCACACTGAGAACCATACAGGTTTTGGCATACCTACACTACAGCACATATATATTCACTCTAAGCTACACAAATTAAAGGTATTCACTCACACTCACTCTCACTGGTTATTGATACACAGCATTAGCTAAACTATATAGGTAAACCAATGCACATTTAAGTGGCTAACTACTGATACTCTAACAATCCTATCTGCTCCCTGAACCCACACACACTCTACTGATACATAAACTTCTAAACCAACTCACAAATACAACCTAGATACTAAAAAAATAATACCCCCACAGTGACACTGGTGCACACCTCAACTGCACAGTGCTATCTCTGCCACTGAACTGTCACCCACAACAAAACATTGAAACTCATCTAACAACACAGTGCAAGACCAATGTTCTACTGACTCTGCCACTCCCCCCTTCTCATACCCACTGCATAATGAATCCCCAAATACCTACTGTACAGTAAATTTCTCCCAAACACACAGAATTCTGCACAGTTGAACCCGACTGCACACACTCTCTACCCACCCATGTACACACAATAGCACACAACCCATTTACAACACAATATATTTATGTATATAGATTTATATGTCAAAATATACAGAAATACGAATACATTAGATAGGTAAAATCTTAAGGGCATTTCTACAAACACAAGAAGTGCAGAAAACGGATTCACACTAGTACCCATGAATCCTAAATTCGAAAACCTAAGAAATCGAGATCTAAACTCAAATGTTGGAGGTAAATTCGTGTCTACACAAAATCCCTAGGTTTAGGGTTCCAAAAATTTGGGGAAAACACCCACAGGTTATCAAAACACAAATCTCCCCTAGGTCTTCCTGTAGGATCCCTAGAAACCGAGATCTACACAACAAGGTAGGTTTTTTAATGGCCAATAACAAGAAAAACAGAATTAAAATGGATAGAAATTCAGATTTTACCTATAGGGAGATGGTTTCCCTATGAAAGTTCTTCTTCCCCAAGGTTCCTTGACCCAAGCTCCTTGCTTCCTTTTGCTTTGGAGGAGGAAGATGGAATCCTAGGGTTTGATTCCGAATTTGGGGTGGGGGATGGCTTTTCTAATGGAGGCTAGGGTTCCTTTCTTCATGAAGGAGAAATGGGTTGAGGGTTTGCTTCCTTTTATATTAAAAACTAGGTTAGGGTTTCAAATGCATAGGTTTAGGTTAAACCCCCCCTGTTAGGTCATGAGAAACTCAATTAACTCAAGTTTAGTCCTTCTAGGGTTTGAGGTTCAACCCAAAAATTGGAATTCTAGGGTTTCACTAGTATTTGGTTTTCAAACTAGGGTTTGGTCATTAGGTTAGTCCTAATGAGTTCTAGGATTTGACCTAAAACCAAACACTATTAACAACATATAAATAGTTTTAAAAACTCAGCAGATTAATTAAATACATAATTATTTAAAATAGTGAAATTACACAAATGCCCTTATCTGAAAATGCGGTAGTGACATGTGATTACAAGTGCAGGTATCTAGAAGTATGAGGGAGCTCCTATGTGTTATCTAGAGGTTATCCTATAATGTATTATGCAGGTATTGGTGTGGTTATTGAGATATTGGACATAGGTATATATTCAGGAATAGTGTAGACCTCAAAATAAATGTGAGGTGAGTAAGTGAGAAGTATAGGTTAATTTAAGATATCAAGGGGGGGACACTAGGACTAGTATTAAGGTAGGTAAGAGGAGTTAGGATAGCAGGTGTAAGTAGAGTTAGGCAAGAATATCAATATTAAGTATGTAATACTAATTGGTTATCAGTTAGTATTTATATGCTAGCTAGTGTATGGTTAGAAGCCAGTTAATTAGTATTAGATAAGTATCACCTAGGAATCTATACAATGACCTAGAGTACCTAATATAACTAGTATAAGTTATTATTGAATAATATAGACCAATTAGCCTAATTTGGCCTAGAAGAGCATGATATGCATTCTTAAACTTAGTCCTTCTATATTACATAAATTAACTTGATATTTCCTAAATAAGATTGTGTGACACCAGCTTGGGCATCGAGAGACACCTTTGCTCAGGACTAGAGGCGAGTACATCTCTCTGTTAGTTTTTATTTCATGATAATTTATATATTACATGTTCTAGAACTGTTTACTTGATTCCGACACAATGGCTACACGGACTGGTACTAGATGGATTCTGTCATGAGATGTTATCCCCTACCATATTCAGCTGGTAGTCCTTTATATGTATTTTATCATGTGTATCGGGTATTAATTTTAGTATACTTTGTGTACTTAGTGTTCATACACTGCTCGTGTTCAGTGTGCCCATATTAGTGTTCATAATGTGTCATGTTTGGATCCATAAGTATTGGTTGGGGATGGGGGAGTAGGAGTTGGTTATGTGATCAAGCCCCAATGTATTAGTGTACATGTCGATTACATATCACACGTGTAATCGAGTTACCATATTGTATTCGTGTTCAATCCAAACCGATCACATAATGAACTTGTACTCTATGTCACATTACCTAGTTTATCTATTTTTATTACTTGCAGTTATTCATATTGGTGGTTCTTTTATTCCAGTACTTCACATGTTCCCTCTAGTTTATTTTTATTTTCTATTGCTAGTTATCTTGTATTCTTTCCTATTATTTGTTATATATGCTATATTATGTATTTGGAACTGCTTTCAGAGATATGTACTTCGCTCCAATCCTGACTGAATATATTTTTCAGATGATTGGCTTGTGATCAGTGTTGAACTTACTATGGGCCGCAAGACGGAGTATCATTAAATGATACTTCCTTAGAGCAGGAGGACCTAGTGCCAGATATCGAGGAGGCTTAGACTCATTGTTTAGACTTTGTATTAGACTTTTATTGAGATATTTGGCACGTATATTATTTTGGAGTTGTATTGTACCCAAAATCATATTATGGACTTACGATTATTTTGTGTTTCCTATTTGATCTTTTGTATTCCATATTGTGCTTTATCTTCCCTAGATTGATATTGTGATTGAGTATGGATATCATTATCATTTTATTATATTTGTTCCTCCGTTTGAAGTTGAGATAACATTGACAGGTACCTTATATATTGTATGAGATATTAGTTAGTATTATGGACCTAGACAACGTTCTACGTCGTTCTTACGACGTAGGCTGTAGTGCCCCACTTTGCGTAGGCCATATGTACAAGAGATATCAATTTGCTGGCTCGAACGGAAGCCTTCTCGAAGTGTTCATCGATTGAAACACAATATGATTGATCTAAGTGAGTGGCCAGAACTTTATTATCTGATTCTTGCATGCCTTAATAATAAATCTGAGTTTTCTACTGCTTGCTCTAAGAAGATAGTTTCATAAGAAGAATGATAGCATCTGACTCTGCATGCTTAATAAGAGAAGTCATATTGCTTGTCATTGAAACAAGCCCTTGCCATGCTAAGAAAAGATAGAAATTTTTTATGCTAAGTTACACTGACATCGCTATCGAACGAACCATTGATATGCTAATAAGAAAGAGTAAAAGATTGCTTGAACTTGTCCTTGTATCGCATGCTAAATTAGAGTAGAACTATATGCTTATCTAAAAGGGATAGAAGAACGACCACTATGCTTGCTTAAATAATAGATTGCTTGCCAGTTTGCTATCTTACTAAAGAGATATTATTGCATGCAAGATTTATAGAACTGTTCTTTCCTGTTACTTGTTAAAAGAACTAGATTGCTTGAACATGTTTTATTGATCGTACTGTAAAGAGATAAAATAGTATGAATTGCTTGAACTAGTGCATCGAGACTAATAGTCTACCCTGAGGCTAAAAGTCCTTATTTATGGGAGGGTATGGATAATAGGCAAGAGAATTGAGAGATTTGGCTCTATGGCTTGATTGATATGCTTGTTTGTTCATAATCATGTGCATCATATAGTATTTATCTGATAAAAGTGTATTCATGCATCATTTTAATAACTTGTGCACACGGTTTATCTCTCGAGCAGTTCCTGGGGCACTAGGGATCATTCAGCCTGGGAGAGATCTGGAATATCCTGAGGATAGAAGTCCTTATTTATGGGAGGGTGTGGCTTTTAGTGTAGTGCTGAATTATGAGTCCCGACTGATATTTTGAGCATATTTTAGTACATATCAACCATGCATCTCAGCAGCTATTATCCTTAGTGAGATGGGCTTGTACGTCCCAACTGCTAATCATGGTTTCCATGGGCCATCATATAGTTAGGGTGCATGCTAGGCTAGCCTTCTTGCACACCTAACTGTTTGATGCAGAGACGGACAGGGAATAGAATATTTTTTATATATGCAAATTTTTGCTAACTTGTATGTTTGTTGCAGGGATAACCGTTCGCCATGGGTACGGATTACTGAATATGTGATCACTTGTATTTTTTATGTTCCTTGTCATAAATGTTAAATAAGATGTATTTGTTTTATTTAAATATGTTGCTGACCCTATTGTATTGAATTGATTAGTCCACTTGATGCACTTGTCTTCATTCGAGATGAATAGTCTACTAGAGATAACTTTTGTTCCTAAGAGATTGAATATGGCTCACTATACATGCTGTGTCACACCCCCGATCTCCAGTAGGCTAATCGACCATCCCCACTCGGCGAGAATCACCGTGCTAGCACTCCCGTGGGATGATCGATTTGGCCTATCTGGGCGTGATGTCGCACGAGCGTGAGCCGCGCCCGTGCAAGGCCGTGGTTCATTGGATGGCGGTAAGAAATCTAAGCTACAGAGTCGCAAAAATTGTTCGAATGTAGCAGAATTATAAACGCGTAGGCAATTTGGTAACAAGTTCACTGAGTCAACAATAATGAAAGCATTTAATAACATAAGTAGAAGTAAATCATACTTTTTATTAATATAAATAATATTATAGGCGGCGCATAGCCGAGTTTATAAGTCGCTCAAGCCTCTCTCTCTGAAACAGTAAAAGTGTGCCAAGTGGCTATATTTATGCAATGATACAGGCGATGTTCCAATATTATGTCTTATATATATGCTTCAGTTTCGGATGCAACGCTCCAAGGCTCTAGAGTAAACTCCATGCCTTAACACGCACGAAAGAGGTATCCGCACCGAACGAGGTTCTCCTGCACCCTGCAAACAATCTTGTGGATTATCAGTACACGAATGCACTAGTGGAGAGGCTACTCACCCGTTCGACAAATCCAAATATGTAATATAGGTTCCGTGCACCAACTATTATATTGTCTTTCTAGTTTTGCCTTAGGATCAGTTTTATGGCATATATGAAAAACTTAACTCGTGTGGCAGTGCACCATACGATATAGGAGAAAACACGAAGAGACTTACCAACTTACCAATTCTTCTTCCCTATCCAAGGCCAACCAAGTTAATTCAAGCACATGCATGTATAAAAATTTAGGGGCAATAGCATATACAAATACTATATTATGAACGAGATTATGCTTCGGATGCACGAGTTACACGAAATATCAGGTATTTTGCATAAGATATTCAAAAGCTTCTATTACTCATAAGTATCTCATATTCATATCGTTTAGCTGATTCAAATTACTCTTTGATGCGATGCAATGACTCGTACACGGATAGCTGCTAAGCGAGGATGACTTATCTATATGAACGATTGTCGCTGGCATAGCCATAAAGGACGAGTTATAATCATGGGATAAAAGTAATATGCGGCACAGGTAGCGAGCCCCGCCATATGCCATTTCCTCCTCTAACATACTGATTATTCCGTACTTTCCTTCCGAATCGGATCGGTCCCAGTGCCCGACAACGTCTACGAAACCAGTTCATACCCTTATGCACAGGTTGTCAGCGACATACAAGTCTCTAAGGCCGTTTCCAGATTCATAACGATAATCCTTGATTCTTTTCTGAACAAGTATTGCTCCACGAGCTGTTGATTCATTTATTTACTTAACATGATTCTCGTTCAGCGTTTAACTTGACTTGATGCAATCTATGGCAATACGAGTATGAGACAATCATAGTGCATGATCTGTCTTTACATAGTCTCTATGAGCCGTTAGATTGAGTACAAGACGAGTATCACTTTTCTGAGGTGTTGCGATATTATCTTGCTTAACTGTCCCTTGATACTGTCCCCTAATTCGAAAAATGCCTCGGCGACCAAACGGTCCCGAATACTTTTAATGTTCTATACTTGGCTCTGAATGACTATTAGATAGTCTTTCGGTTGTTTGGATAAAAACAAGGCAAGATAGCATTCACTTAATACTGGCATGCAAATATATGACAAGCATTGAATTTATAAGGAAATATAAGCTTTCACGTTTTGGCTCGGGCCCGAAGGTAAGCCGAGCGGTAAAACCGTAAGGAAACCTTCCGAGCGACATAATCTACGGTCGTGAAGTGTAAACAAGTGAACAGTACACTACAGAGTATTTGTATATCGTTCTACTCGAGGCATAGTGGGGTCTCATTGCACAAGGCTAAGGTAGCATGCGAGGGTCTGATTATAAGCAATATTTCATTTTCATGTTCTAGCATAAGCAATACAAGTTAGAATTATTCCCTTAGCTAGGTGCGTCGTATTCTTATTAGCATACAGGAGATAATTTACCTAGTGACTAGCATATATCATTCCATATTTTAAGTGTGCTGGCTAAGCAAGGACAAGTTCACCATAGCCACCCACCTTAGCGATGATTTACCTCGGTTGAGCGATACTTGGAACGAGCCTCTGAAATCCTAAGCTGAACACCTGAAGGGCCAAGTCTGGATATCTTTTGCCTCAAACGAGTATTCTCGCCTGAGCAAAGCGACTCGAGATGTTTTACTTTTTTTGTTTGAATCGGCAGTCTGCTTGAGCGAAATGGGGTATTACATCATACACCACTCAAAAAAATTCTCGTTCTCGAGACTTTCTGAGGGCAATATATTCTATTGTACTATCGAATCTAACCCAAGTGTAGCAATCGGTACAACTAAATCCATTAGAACACAATCTTCTACTCGATTTTTATGTCGTGTCGTGTGTATGCTGAGTCAGTATCATTTGCGCCTTAGCACGGGACATATTGCTTAACGCGGAGTACATTTCAATCGATCTTGATTAACGATCTAAGGTTGAGGCAAACTTATACAAGTCGTTATACTTATTCAGGTGGATATTCACTTGCACTAGCATCGAGATCAGCATATCGCAAGTCTGGATCATGCACATATTTAAAGTGCACCTCTAGTATGAGCACGCCAACCAACTTAGCGATAGCAAATTCTTAGAATTCGAGTTTCATATCTCTTTGTCTTGGATCGTGCATACGTTCAAGACGTCCCTCAAATATATACATTCAACCAAACTTAGAGATAGTAAAAATCGGACAAGCTACTTACGAAAATCTCAAGGGTTCTCTTTTAACTTCCAATAAGGTCAATTCAATTTCCATATCATTTTTTTTATTCCAACTCAATTAAATATTTGTACTACCGTTAAGCACGATCTATTCGGTTTACCGACTAGCGTTCATTGTCGGGGTTAAACATCTCACACGTTACCGTTCCCAGTCTAACCCTAAGTCTTGCTGCCCCAGTTCTATAGCTTATTCAAGCAATATGGTAAAGTCGATAACACAGGTTCATTCACTCGGTACAGGATCGTCTGCCTAATTGCTAGGTCAACTTACAAGGTCATAGTTACAAGTTCAAGCGCGCGATTCATCGTCAGATTTGTCGCACGATGCTTTCTCCAATTCCTAGGGTCAAACTATTGTCCATTTGTATAGGGTATTTTACCCAAGCTCGTCTTCACTCAGATTTCTAAATATCGAGTACAGATCAATCCTACTCTCAATAATACGTTTGTTTGCACGAGGGACAAGTCCGTTCAGTAAAATCCATAACATATCCAAGTTGCAGGACAAGCCTAGTGATTTATATAGTCTATCTCTCTAAATATGTTTTGATTGAATCCCTATCCATTTCAAGTCTAAACCACCATGCCAAGATTTGATTCTAAACCTTTATTCATCACTCTAATTCTTTTAACCTGATTCATGTATCCGTTCATGAAACCATCAAGCATAATTTATTTCAGGTTCTAGGTTAACTTGTCCTTAAAATATTTTTGACTCACTTGTATTCTAAATTTGTCTTATTGTATCAAACTAAAATTCAAGACGATCCATAAGTTGTCACTCTTCGATCCCCCATAAGTTCGATCACCCTCGTTGGACGTGAGATCACCACGTCAACACTCTCGCTAGATAATCATCCTAAAATAGGAGTAACTCATGTACGGGCATAGAGTTACGCTCGCACAGGACAAGAACGTTTGAATGTTATAGTTTTCTTTGACACGATCGAGACACCTTATATTCCACCAAGTCATGTCCATTCATGCATCGATTATTATTCGTCTAGTAAAATCATCCAACTTCAATGTTGCCGTTCGGTAATTCCATAGTCTACTTCTTTTATTCTTCAAGCAACTATAGTTTTAATATTCAAGCCCAAGACAATTCCATTTTTGATACGTTCCATTCATCGAGTTTGTTTGGAATAATCACCGAACATGTTCCCGTGAGTTCGATCATCCCCACCGTGCATAAAATTACCACGCCGGCGCTCCCGCAGGATAACCGTACTCGTTGGGACTGATTTCAAGAGTTATCATTTTGAACTTGATTTCAAGATCGTTCTTTTAAACTCCAAGCCAAATCCATTATCATTTTATCTCTTTCCTCGAAATACAATATTCATCCTGGGTTGACTTCTATTTGAGCGATATTGTATTCAAGTTCAATCTATTTGTTTTAATCTGAAATCTCTCGTACAATCCTCTAAATTTCTAATAAGTTTCCTTAACGAGATATCGATTTCCAATTCCACAATCCCAATTCGATATAAGCCATATTATTTATTCGAGACATTCTCTAATCGTTTAATTCGACTATTGTACGAGACCTATGAATCCATTAGAAAATTTCTAAATGATCCATACACCACTCAAAATTGAGTCATCCAATCAAATCCTTAATCGATTTGTATCTTCTGATACGAAACACCGTTTGAGCTATTTTTCTAAAATCCAAACATGATTCTCTATATTCGCCTAAGCAAAAATATGATAATATTTCTATCGATTGGGCATTCTAAGTCTGACTTGCCTTATTCCTGAACGATATTCAAATCTCATTTGTAACTAGCTTTGCACCAAAGGGTCTTGGCGCGATACTCAATACATCTTAGACAAAAGGCTGTGTGCGAAGCTAACTGTTCGGACAATATTCGATTCGTACTAACCAATTGGGCAAACATGTATAGGCATTTCGGTTTGCACATAAGTCACGTTTCTAGCACGAGTCTATTCCCGAAGGGTCTAGCACAGGTTGGCGCAAAGGCCAATCGTATTATAATTTGTACAAGCAGTCATATCATTCAAATATACTTTTTAAAAGTATTTAGACGGGACATTAACAGAGAGTCTGCACATAACCACGAACAAGCTTTCAAAATTGAGAAAATCAAAATAAAGTCCAAAGGCGTATAGCCAAGCTCTGATACCAATCTGTCATGCCCCGATCTCCCCCAGATAAATCGGTCGTCCCCGCTAGGCAAGAATCATCGTGCCAGCGCTCCCACGGGACGATCGCTTCGGCCCATCTGGACATGATGTCGCACGAGCGTGAGCCACGCCCGTGCAAGACCGTGGTTCATTGGCTGGTGGTAAGAAGTCTAAGCCATAGAGTTACACAAATTATCCGAGTGCAGTAAAATTATAAACACGTAGGCGATTTGGTAACAAGTTCACTGAGTCGACAATAACAAAAGTATTTAATAACACAAGTAGAAGTAATCAAACTTTTTATTGATATAAACAATGTTACAGGCGGCGCATAGCCGAGTTTACAAGTCGCTCAAGCCTCTCTCTCTGAAATAGTAAAAGCGTGCCAAGTTGCTACATTTGTGGAATGATATAGGCGATGTTCTAATATTATGTCTTGTATATGTGCTTCAGTTTTGGATGCAACGCTCCAAGGCTCCAGAGTAAACTCCATGCCTTAGCACGCACGAAGGAGGTATCCGTACCGAACGAGGTTCTCCCGTACCCTGCATACAATCTGGTAGATTATCAGTACACGAGTGCACTGGTGGGGACGCTACTCACCCGCTCAAAAAATCCAAACACGTAATATAGGTTAAGTGCACCAACTTTATGTTGTCTTTCTAGTTTTACCTTAGGATTAATTTTATGGCATATATGAAAAACCTAACTCATGTGGCAGTGCGCCATGCTATATAGGAGGAAACACGGCAAGACTTACCAATTTACCAATTCTTCTTCCCTGCCCAAGACAAACCAAATTAATTCAAGTACAAGCATGTATAAACATTCAGTGGCAATAGCATATGCAAACACTGTGTTGTGAGTGAGATTACTCTTCGAATGCACGAGTTACACAAAATATCAGGTGTGTTGCATAAGACGTTCAAAAGCTTTTATTACCCACAAGTGTCTCATATTCATATCGTTTAGCTGATTCAGATTACTCGTTGATGCGATACAATAACTCATACGCAGATAGTCGCTAAGTGAGGATGACTTATCTATATGAACGATTATCGCTGGTGTTTAGGATAATAAACGAGAAAAGATTCTATAATACGGAAAATAAGGTCTTGTGCGAAGACCCGCCCTTCTTTTTATGTTTACAAACAAGATTGTACAAATTTGATCCTATACGAGGATGTCTAAGTATAATTTATTTAATCTGGGTAAATATTGCAATAGGTGTCTGATCTGCAGTGGATCACTTTAGCCCTTGGACCACACAATGTTGAAGAAGTGCCGTGGAAGACAGGTAGCAGCTTCGAAGGTTGCTAAAGAGGGTGGATGCCCGATGCCAAAGTGGTCGATCCCTTCTCTTTGCCTGAGCTCTGGATTCTCCTCTCTCTCTCTCTTTCGAACGATTTCTTAGACCTTGGATCTGATACTGGATTTCTTAATTAGTTTTCAGACCTGATTTCTTTGACCTTGTCCCTCATTGATAGAGGTCTCTATTTATAGAGTTTTTAGTGACAGTGACCACACAGTCGGCGTAGAAACCGAGTAGTGGAAAGTACAGCACCCTTTTACACGACGGTTTAAAATAACCAATGCCTGCGTATAAATAACCTTTTGAGTGAGCATGTGACGCGCGTCCAACTAAGGGACAGAACGCGTATATCTGCTGCGAAGGTCATGGCGTAAAAGCCACGTAGGTAGTTATCCCTTGTGTAGAAGAGGTTGGCGTAGAAGCCAAATGACTGTCACCATGGCGTAGAAGCCAAGTAGGCATAGAAGCCGAGTAGGCATAGAAGCCAAGTAGGCATAGAAGCCGAGCAGGCGTAGAAGCCGAGGAGGCGTAGAAGCCGAGTGGGCATAGAAGCCGAGTGGGCATATAAGCCGAGCAGGCGTAGAAGCCGAGCATGCATAGAAGCCGAGACGATATGGACATTTTAGCCGGAATTACAGCTCTTGGAGATATAATCAAATCTCTTGCATTAAATGCAGAGATCTGCCCCTATCCTGTACATTAAATGCAGAGGCTTGTCTTTAAGATTTGCCATCATTCTGCTTATTAAATGCAGATACGCACCTCAAATCCTGTACGAAGAGTGACTGCTGATGCGGCGGTCTGTTTGCCTTCTGCGGAGCGTAAGAAGCTCACGTCTGCCTGTGTAAAACTGGACAGCGTATTCCCTTATATGCGTAAGAGTAGTTTACGCAAAGGGGATGCCACTAAACGATGGCTCGGTGACATTTAATCAAATCTCCTGTATTAAATGCGGAGATCCGCCATTATCCGGCTAATTAAATGAGGATGCGTGGTTTGAAGGTCTGCCACCCTACTGTGCCTCAAGTGCAGAGACGTGCCTCGGGCATATGTTAGTATTCGGCGCTTTAAATGCAGAGACGTACCTTGAGAAGCTGTCACCGCTCTGTGTATTAAATATAGAGACGTGCCTCGAGCCCTGTACGAAGTGCAACTTTTGACGTGGCATGCTGTTTGTCTTCTGCGGAGCGTAAACAGCACACATCCGCCTGTGTAAAACTAGGCAGCGTATTCCTTCGTATGTGTAAAAGTGGTTTACACAAAGGAAATGGCAGTAAATAAAAGCCTGGGTTGCAGTGCCGCACCATCATTATACCCATCGCCTGGGTAGTCGTGCAGTACTCTTTGTCAGGAGTCCAGACGTCAGGTTCATTGCATGTTCTCACAGGTTTATTTCAAAGAACACGAAGCGTTCCTCGTACACTTCAATGCTGTGTTGAAAGCAGATGAGTTTTACGCCATGAAGGCGATGTAGCACCTCTTTTACGCTGAAGCAGCCTGGACACATTGCACTACGCGGATGGTCCTTGAGCTTATATTTTACGCTATGCTCATCGGAAAAGCTCTGTTGCAAGTTGATGACTCTGAGGTCATCTTTTTACGCTGCCCTGTATGAACATGCTGCGTATAGCTATCCAGCATATTTTTTATGCTTCTACAAGACCCCCTTCAAAGCTTTTAAATTCCTCGTAATTTGAAATACTTTGAATGAAGCATGAACCGTTCCTCGTAACTCGAAACGCTATGAGTGGAGCCTGAAATGGTCAAGCCTGACACGTTCTTTCATAGCTGACTTTATGGCAGAGTTATTAGGGATTGGTGATCTCTTTCGCCTATAAAAAGGCTGAGGAGTTCTCCTGTTCTTCCCACACTTCCTTCACCACACAAAGATGATAGCCGGAGTTCGTCGGATCGACTTGAGGAAGATGGAGATCATGCTCTTCCAACATGTAATGGGCCAAAAAAGATGGCATCTTCGAGCAAATGTCCTCTGCAATGATGGATCATTGAAGGATATCATAAACTCCTTTGCTCGGGATAATCAATAACTTTGTATGGTGGTTCTTCGGGAGAGAAGAAGGGTCGCATTTTGCCATACCGCTTGCAAGCGGTACCTTCTCCCGTTACCTCCGTGGCGCTGGATGTAGGAAAGCAGATTTACTCTGCTTTTCTTCTGTTGGCAGTATGGGTATATGCCCAGTTCTGCATCCTCCCGCCACTGATCATCTTTTTGTTCATCGACTGTGGATGTCGATGAACTGCCATGGAAGAAGAGGAAGATGTTCACCAATGCGAGAACCTGGCAGAACAGATTCTGGGTGCGATCTTCAGACGACGATGAGGAAGCCCTTTGTAGACGGGATTTCCCTCATATGTAATTATGAAAATGAAGAAAAAACCCTTGTAGACTGGATTTCCCTCATATGTAATCATGATTATTTTTTAATAAGATCGTCTTCTTCTTTGCATATGATCATGTTGCCATACTTTGCTGTGAAGTCTGAATATGTGTAGCTTCAACACGTCTGATTCTTTACGCTGACTCTGTGTAGAAAGAGCGCTAGGTCCTGTCCTGTCTTTTACGCATAAGTAAGGATGCGCAGAAAGCCGCTTAGCAGTCGAGTGTTTGAACTGTATTGCTGTTAGGAACCACGTAGAATTCTGAATTGTTCTTTACTTCTGATAAACAAAATTTTTTGTTTTGACCGTCGTCTTCAAGAATGATTTATCAAAAATCTCTTGGAACAGGGCGAGAACTGGCTGTCAAACTGAGGCACCATCTTGAATTTGTAGACGAAATATTCAGACTAGATTCTAGATGAACTTCGAATCGACCCATGAAGAAGAGTAATTTTTAATGTTGAACTCTGTATGCTTCGGGTACTTGGGGTATCTTGAGGTCAAGAAAGAGTATCTTCTGTGTGAACTCCTGTAATTGACCGCCTTAAGAATCGTTCAGATGTACTATACTGGCCTGCACATCTTTCAGATGTACGAAATGTCATAGAGCGTAAAATCATAAATTCGTTGCCTCTGAGCGTAAAAAGTTGTAGAAGCATAAAAAATACACTGGGAGGATCTATGCGGCATCTTAATACAGAGCAGCGTAAGCAGAGGCCTCAAGAGCCGTCGAACATGCAACAGAGCTCTTCCGCCAAATACAGCGTAAAATATGAGCTCAAAGGACCATCCGCGTAAGTTCGGTACGTCCAGGCCGCCCCAGCATAAAAAAGAGTTCTTTATCGCCTCCATGGCGTAAAACTCAGCCGCTCTCAAAAGTAGCTTAAAGCGTACGAGGAACGCTTCGTCTTCCCCGAAACGAACCTGTCAAGTCACGCAGTGAATCTGACCCCTGACTTCTGACAAAAAGTGCTGCACGGCTACCCAAACGACGGCTGGAAACAGTGGCAGACCCCTCGGAACGTGCTCTACAGTATGATGGCAAATCTCTGCATTTAATGCAGAGGATTTGGTTAAAATATCACCAAACTGTCGCTCACTGAGGTCCCCTCAGCATAAACCGCTCTTTCGTGTGTAAGGGGATACATCGCCTAGTTTTACACGGGCAGACGTGAGCTGTTTACGCTCCACAGCGGACAAACCGCCTGCCACGTCAAAAGCTGCACGTTACGCAGGGCTCGAGGCACGTCTCTGCAATTGGCGGACGAGGCGGTAACAGCCTTCTCGAGGCACGTCTCTGCGACGAACACACAGGAGAGCTACAGACCTTCAAAAACATGCCTCCGCATTTAATGCACAGAATGATGGCGGATCTCTCCATTTAATACAAGGGATTTAGTTATATCTTCAAAAGCTGTGATTCCGGCTAAAGACGTCCACATCAGCATTTTTGGCACGGTACGCAGCAACTTCTACGCCCAGGATCTGTGCCTATTCGGCTTCAACGCCCGTTCGGCTTCAACGCCCACTCAGTCTCTACGACCATTCGGCTTCTATGCCTGTTCGGCTTCTATGCCTGCTCGGCTTCTATACCTGTTCGGCTTCCATGCCTGTTCGGCTTCAACGCATGTTCGGCTTCTATGCCTATCGGGCTTCTACGCCCACCCGGCTTCTATGCCTACTTGGCTTCTATGCCACGATGACAGACATCGGCTTTTACGCCCACCTCTTCTACACGGGGGATACCTACCTACGTGGCTTTTACGCCATAATCTTCGTAGCAATTGTACGCGTTGTGTCCCTTAGTTGGACCCGCGTCACACGCTCATTCAAAAGATCATCCATACGCAGGCATTGGTTACTTTAACCGTCGTGTAAAAGGGTGCTGTGTTGTCCGCTCCTCGGTTTTTACACCAACTGAGTGGTCACTGTCACAAAAACTCTATAAATAGAGACCCCTATCAATGGGGAAAAAGGTCGAAAAATTAATAGATCGAACAATTGAAGACTCAGAGAAGAGGTCGAACAATTGAAGATCGAGCAAGGAAAGAGGAGATCGAGAGAGAGAGAGAGAGGAACCCGGAGCTCGGACAAAGGATAGGGATCGGCGACCTGGGCATCGTGCATCCACCCTTTTCTGCAACCCCCGAGGCTGCTTCCTGTCTTCTATGGCGCTTCTTCAACATCGTGTGGTCCAAGGGCTAAAGTGATCGACTGCAGATCAGACACCTATAGCAATTTATACCCAGATTAAATAAATTGTACTCCCATATCCTCGTATAGGATTATATTGTACAAGTTTGTTTGTAAACCAAAGAAGGTGGGTTCTGTGTAAACCCCATATTGAATACATCTTTTATTCTTTCGTTTTCTACCACAAACAAGATGGCGACTCTGCTGGGGACCACTTTCTCTTCTGATGAGGAAGTAATTGCTCAACACGATGCGGTATCTATAGGAACCGTGAAGAAGACACTGGTCGTCCAATTTGACCAGTCTGCCTATAAAGATATGCTTCGAACCGGGGGTAGCTCTCACCCTCTCTCCGTCCAAGACAACAGGAAGCTACGCAAGGTCTGGATGCCCAAGACATCCTCTACCGTTCCTGTGGACTCTTCGATCTCTCCGATCTCTCCGACCAATGAGGTTGTAGCATCGCTCCCTCCGTGCCCCGCACGTAAAATTCAGTCTTCCGCTACGCGCGGTACAGACAAAACTTCGGGCAAAGCCTCAGCACTAACCCAGAAGTATCCACCGTGCCCCGTACGTAAAATTCAGTCTCCCGCTACGCGCGGTACAGACAAAACTTTGGGCAAGGCCTCAGCGCTGACCCAGGAGTATCCACTACGCCTTACGCGCAGAAATCAGTCTCCCGCTACGCGCGGTACAGACAAAACTTCTGATGATGCCTTAGCGCCAAAACAGAAGTACAGGTCATGCTCCGCACACAAGACGACGTCTGACCTCTATGGGGAACCAGATGAGCGCTGTGATCTCCGCAGGGGAAAACAGGCAGCGGAATGCGCAACTGCTCGGCCCTTACGCCAGCGAGGGAACAATCTGCATACCCTCCGGATTACGCAAGAAGCCGATGGCCGACTGAGGACCTCTTCAGCTTCACGCCAGCCTAAGCAAATCTCCAAGATACGCCGGGGGTTATCCGCCACCCAGATGGCCAACCTGTTGTACACAGGTGGCACAACAAGAGCCATGGTGCCCAACCTCCGCACGACCACTGATGGGAGCAGAGGAAGCAAACAATCATCCTCTTCTGCAACTCCTCCTGACCTGCGCAAATATCTAATCCAGAAGCGCAAAGAGAGGGAACCTTCCAATATGTCTATTACGCCTCCTAACGAGCACTGTTGCAACAGCCATAGAGTTGTGATTAACTGTTGCTGTTCTAATACAAGACGACCGATCTTCGACCGGTTAAGCTACTCTCTGTCTTTTCAGGGAAAGGAGCCCGCGTATGCATTTGTGAATATGGCTTCACGCATGCCTAGACGGGGTTCGAACTCAAGACGTCATCCCTCCAGGCCTCCGAGCCGAAGGAGGTTCAATAAACTCCTCAGAAACGTTGAAGCCGGAGTGTTCCAAAATACACGTGCAAGATCACGACGACCAGCTTCATCCTCTTCTGATTCCGACGCTGAGGATCGCCAGGCCCCTAAATCAGATGCTGAAAGCGTAGAGTCGACTTCTACAGCGACCTACACTCATCCTTCGACGACACCCAGGGAGATGGGAGTTTACGCCGTTGAAGATGAACGCGAGGAGGCTTCACCATCAGGAAATACGGAGCAACGCATCACTACGCTGGAAACATCTCTGAAACAAATGTAATCCATGATGGAAAACATGCACCAGATGATGCTAACCCAGCACGCAACTACCATGGCTCAAGCATCGGTCCCGCCAACTCAGATACGTGTGGGGGTGGACTTGCCACCATCTAATCGAAGCCAAGGACCTATTCTAGATCAAGAGTCAGCGGTTCCTCCGCTTTCGGAGAATATATTGCCTCCCGTTGGAGTCATAATGCAGCCAACTCCGCACCACTCCGTAGTCCCGCCTCCGGCTGAAAATCCGATGCAGGCAGTACGAGAGTTGAAAGTCCAGTTTGACGCCTTGAAGCACAAAGATCAGCTCAAGAAACTGTGAATCAACCAGCCTTACCCGGCTATCTGGGAAGAGGTCCCTTTCCCTCCGAGGTACAAACCTCAGACCATGGCCCTGTTCGAGGGGAAAACATCACCAAGTCAGTACATGAACTATTTTAGTATGATGACGGTGTTGCTGTAAGGGAACGATGCCCTCCTCACCCGGGTGTTCAAAGGCTGCCTCTCGGGAGTAGCTATCAGTGGTACCGTAGCTTGGCGGACAACTGCATCACTTCCTTCGAAGACTTCAAAGCTTTATTCTTCACGCAATTCTACGAGGGAGGAATGGACATGTCCATGTCCTCTCTCATCGAAGTCAAGCAAAGAAAAAAAGAAGACGTTCGTGCCTTCATCGAGCATTTTCGTTAGGCCACCTTACAGATGCCTCCAGGAGTTCCAGACTCTGCATTGGTAGACATTTGCAGGAAAAACCTCCTTCCCGTGGTCTCGGTGTTCACATGACCATATCAGTTCCGTGATTGGCCCTCGTTCATCCTCTCGGCCGTAGCCGCTGAAGACAACAGTCGCAAGGCGCGCGACAATGGTATTATGATCTCCGCCTCTGACAAAGGCAAGAAGTCATCTCCCAGCAGCGACCATCCTCGTGGTCCAAAAGGGAAAGAAGTTCTGACGGTCAATACGTCTAGACAAAAGATTGCGGCAACCACGCAAACGAGACCAGGGACGTCCAGGCCCGTAGAAGTCTACTCCTTTGACGACGAGGATATCCCAAGTATATTCGAGTGTCTCGTCAAAAGTGGCAAGATCACCCTTTCGGAGTTGAAACGGCCCCAAGAAGTCAGCAGTACTGACGACCCCAAATACTGCGTCTTCCACAGATATGTGCACCACCCGAAAAAGGTGTGTTACATACTGAAAAGGAAGATCCAGGGTTTGATCGATGCCAAAGCCATAACCCTGCACAACACTGAGAAGACAGTCACAACCAATATGGTCTCTCTACAGTTTGGCAATCTGCCTCCCCAGGAGGTCCCGAATGGTGTTGCACCTATCTCTCAGACCACGATGAACATCGTCAATCTCCCTCCAACTAGGGGTCAAAATCACGACCTGGTACCCCTAACCACCCGACGAGACGAGATCATGTGGGTTCATCCGGATCTGGTATCAGAGCTCGAGAAAGAGTCTAATGCTCCTAGAGCTGCGTCTAGAAAGAGCTCCAAATGCAAACCATGTCATATGGTTGCAACTTCTGCACCGTCAGACAAGGACGAGGTACTAGCCGCAACCCGTTCAGGGAGAGCTTACCTCAATGACTACGAAGTAAGTCAGGAAGGTACACCGGTGGGTAGTTCGGCCACTAAACCTTCGGGACCCGAGTCCGTCGGGCTAGAGACCGATCTTACAAGGCCGACTCCAACGGACAAGGGGAAGCAGAAGGAAGTTTGCTTTGATAAACCTGTGAGAAATATCCCTAACAATGGTTTAGAAAAGCCCTACAACTTCGATATCTTGGCCCAACTGGCTAATACACCAGCCAGGCTGTCCATCTTTGAGCTACTCAGGCTCTCCCAGGACACTCGTCTAGCCCTGAGTGAAGCACTAATGCAGGCAGAGGCATGCTTGACCCAGCTCAAGTCCTCCGACGAAGAACCAATAGCGTGTCCCCAGTGCACAGTATGATGGAGGTGGTGCCGAATATCACTTTCACTCAAGACGACATGCTATTGAAACATAACAAGCATGACAGGCCCCTCTATTACACCGGGTACGTCGGTTCCATGGAGGTCGACCGAATTCACATAGATCCGGGATCGTCAATCAACATAATCCTCCACAGTCTGCTCAGGCCACTGAGGATCCCTACTAGCGAGTTAGCTTTCACCACCACCACAATCATGGGTTTCAACGCTGGAAAGAGCAAGCCTTTGGAAAAAATTTGCCTGAGGATCCAAATTGGCAACCTCAGATCGGTAGCCACATGTTACGTCATCGATTCAGAGGTATCCTACAATATCTTGCTGGGAAGACCGTGGATCCACGACTACAACATTGTTCTTTCAACTCTACATCAATGTCTTAAATATGTAGACGCACAAGGAACAGTACGAACGGAGGTTGCTGACTTAAACCCATTCAAAGGAGTAGAATCCTACTATTCCGATGCCGTATTGTACTCTCATGACCACACGAAAGAGGTGTCAGACGAGGCAGAGAAGGAATCCTACCGGAAGCCAGAAGAACCCTCTGTCGCACTACCACTGTCAATCAGGGTAAAGGGACGAACCACTCGTCCAAAAGCCATGGAACCTATGGCTATCCGCCTTAACAGATCTGGCTCAGGAAAAGGGGGTGATCCTCTCGTGATCACTTCAAACCGGAAGCTTCCTCCCTTGGTCATCAACCTCCGGCGCCACAAGCAGCCAACTGATGTAAATGCAACCAGGAACCGAGCCCCAGATGATAATAAACATCCTCTTTTCCAGTATGTCAATGCTCTGATTCCGAACCAGGAATCCTCTCCCCATGACGATATAAAACCTATAGCACAAAAATTCTTGGCAGCTATGGATTCCTATCACCCGTACATATGGAAGGTGACATCATCATCCAATGTCGTCGCGGCATACGGACCACAAGAGGACTCTATCTTCCTTGTCCCGTCTACCTGCGGCAACCAGCGTACAATAGTCTTTGGCCGCATGCGCAATCAACCGACGGTCCAAGAGGATCCTCTCGATAACGATACTGGGAAGATGCAGGTCCACCAATACAGCCCACAAGCATTGAGGATCATGCAAAGCATGGGCTACGACTTGGAGCGGAAGCCAGGCCTCAACTACGGGAAGGGCAGACGAACGCCATTGTTCGGCAATCCCCGTAATCAACAGACCCGTTTTGGGTTAGGGTATATCGCCTCCTCCAAATCAGGCGAGAATGTCCTTTCCTCCTATCAAGACGGCTCGTCACCCCCCGACTCACCGGACGCTCTCGAACGGACATTATCAGTAAATATGGTAATGACAGATCCCTGTGGAGCGAACGAGCCAGAGTCTGAGCCATTCGAAAATGACTCTTGGGCTCAACAGATGGATACACAATGGGAGTTCCGCTTCGAGCAGAGAGAACCTCCCACTGAAGATAAAGTTATCCAGATCGACATTGGGGATGAACTCTCACCGAGGCCAATATTTATCAGTAACAATCTTTCCCCAGCCGAAAGGGAAGAAGTTATTCAACTGATAAAAGAATACATCGACGTCTTCGCGTGGAATTATGAGGATATGCCAGGACTTGATCCAAAGATGGCTACCCACAAACTCAATATATCACCCGATTCAAAGCCGGTGAAGCAACACCAGCGCCGGTTCCGCCCGGATATGATGGACGCCATTGAAGCCAAAGTCAAAAAGTTCATAGCCTGCAGTTTTATTCGGGAGGAACAACATCCCGACTGGGTCGCCAACGTTGTCCCAGTCATGAAGAAAAATGGGAAAATACACATCTGTATCGATTACCGGGATCTGAATGCGGCCTGCCCCAAGGATGAGTTCCCTCTTCCCATCACAGACATCATGATCGACAACACCTGCGGTTTTGAACGCATGTCATTCATGGATGGATTCTCGGAGTACAATCAGATCAAGATGCATCCTGGAGACGAGAAGCATACCGCCTTCCGAACACCACTGGGGGTATATTGCTATACAGTAATGCCCTTCGGATTAAAGAACGCCGGGGCAACATACCAACGAGCTATGAGTAACATATTCCATGAGCATCTACGCAAAACGGTGGAATGCTACATAGATGACATAGCTGTCAAAAGTCGCCTCAAGGACGATCACATTCGAGACTTGAGGTCGGTGTTCGAGTTAATGCGCCAACATTAACTCAAGATGAATCCTACGAAGTCCTTTCTGGGTGTATCTAGCGGCAAATTCCTGGGATTTGTCATTACCGCCAAAGGCATCCAAGTGGACCCTGAGAAAGTCCAAGCCATCGTAGAAATGCGATCGCCCCGCAATCTGAGGGAACTTAGGGGATTTCAAGGTCGTCTGGCTTACATCCGGAGATTCATATCCAACCTCTCCGGAAGATGTTAGCCTTTTTCTCGCCTCATGAAGAAAGGTGTATCCTTCGTATGGGATGAAGCCTGTCAACAAGCGTTTAACGATATCAAATGCTACCTCACTCATCCGCCAGTTCTGGTGCCCCCCGTCGTAGGAAGACCATTCTTCCTATACGTTCGAGCAATGGACCATTCCCTGGGAGCTCTTCTTGCGCAGAAGAACGATGTAGGGCATGAACAGGCTATCTACTATCTAAGTAGAATGATGGTCGGAGCCGAACACCGGTACAACCCAGTGGAGAAAGAATGCTTGGCTCTGATGTTCGCTATCCAGAAGACGCGGCACTATGTCACCGGACAGACTATCCATATCATCTCCAGGATCAACCCTCTTCGAGTACTAATGAGCAAGCCAAGTGCTCTTAATTCCCGACTCGCAACGTGGGCGATGCTGTTAACACCATATAACATGGTGTACGTCTCTCAGAAGTCCATCAAAGGCCAAGCATTGGCCGACTTTCTAGCTGCTCATCCAATCCCGGAGACCCCCATGTTGTACGAGGACATCCCTGACGAAGTTGCAGAATGTAATTTCGTGACAGAGAGCGACGCATGGCAACTATTCTTTGATGGTGCCTCCAGAACCGGTCCTAGGGGAAGTGTGGTCTCAGGAGTAGGAATCGTCCTAGTTACTCCCGACAAACTCATCATCTACCGGGCATACTCTCTCAACGAGCCCTGCTCCAACAATGTGGCAGAGTATAACGCTCTTTTAATCGGGCTCCAAGTCGCTAAAGAACTGGGGGTCGAATCCCTGGAAGCTTTGGGTGATTCCCTACTTATCGTTAATCAAGTCAGAGGAATATATGAAGTCCGGAATCCAGACCTCATCCCCTATCACCAAGCAACGGTCGAGATAGCCGTGACATTCAAAGGGTTCTTCCTGGAGCATGTACCTCGATCCCTGAATCTTGAAGCTGATGCCCTAGCCAGTCTAGCCGCAGATCTGGCTACTCCTATAAGAAGGCAGGACTCGGTAATCCTTCTTAACAGAGATTTATTCTGTGTGAAAAACAACTCTCACATAAAACGCAGCTACGCTACATACGCCAATTCTCCCGGACGAGATTGGAAGAGTCCTTTCATAGATTTTGTGCATACAGGATCTTGCCGGAAGACCCTAAAGAAGCAGTATCCGTCAAGAGGCGGTCCTTACGCTTCTACTTCGATACATCTTCACAATGCCTATATCGTCGGACCTATGACGGACTGCTACTATGATGCCTCTCTGACGACGAGGCACAAATGACCATCCGTGAAGCTCACGACGGCATATGTGGAGCGCATCAACCCAGTCCTAAGCTACAGGATCGTATCAGGAGAATGGGCTACTACTGGCCCACTATGATCACAGACGCGATCAGCTATGCAAAATAATGCAAGGCCTGTCAGGTCCATGCGGACTTCATACATCAACCGTCTGAATATCTACATCCTACGGTTGCATCCTGGCCTTTCGAAGCATGGGGTATGGATGTCATTGGTCCTATCCACCCGTCTTCTTCCAGGGGTCACCAGTTTATACTGGCCATCACGGATTACTTCTCCAAGTGGGCAGAGGCAATCCCTCTCGCAGAGGTAAAAGCATCTAATGTGATCAGCTTCATCAAGCATCACGTCATCTATCGCTTCGGGGTACCTCGGAGGATAATTCACGACAATGGGCCTCAGTTCATCAGTCAAGCGTTTCATCGATTTTGCGATAAAAATTGGATACATAATATTGCCTCTACGACATATTATCCAGCTGCTAATGGTTTGGCAGAAGCTTTCAACAAAACCATTATCAAACTCTTGAAGAAGTTCGTCTCTTCAAACAAGAGAGATTGGAATGAGAGACTGGGCGAATGCCTCTGGGCATATCGCACAACGGTACGAACACCGACAGGTTGCACTCCATTCTTACTGGTCTACGGGAGCAAAGCAGTTCTCCCCATTGAAGTCCAGATCCCGTCACTCAGAATAGCCGTTGCTAACGAGCTGACTCAAGAGAAGAACAACCTTTTAAGACTTCAGGAGCTAGAAGGATTAGACGAGAAACGCCTCCAAGCTCAGCAGCGCATCGCGCTCTACCAAGCACGCATTTCCAGAGCTTTCAATCATAAAGTAAAGGAAAGAGTGTTCAGAGTCGGCGAGCTAGTTCTAGCCGTAAGAAGGCCGATGATTCTTACCCGCAGGAGTAAAGGCAAATTCCAGCCCAAATGGGAGGGTCCTTATGTGGTCGAGACAACATTCTCAAATGGCGCTTACAGGATAGCCCAGCCTAATGGAGACCTGTTAATGGCTCCTATCAACGGCAAATTCCTAAAAAGGTACTATGCTTAATCTCCTCTGCTCGAGTAGAATATAGCGGAAACCTCAATTCTGATAAAACTACTTCCAGCCTTAGCCTTAGCCAAAATATATTCTATCATGTCCGTATGACCTCTGCATAAATATGTCCTGCTGAAGTTTCTTGAGAGCCTATCATATCTATATTACCTCTGATAGTATCTTACCTACAAACCTTAGCCAAAACATATTCTATCATGTCCATATGACCTCTGAATAAATGTGTCCTGCAGAAGTTTTTTGAGAGCCTATCATGTCCATATCACCTCTGATAGTATCTTACCCACAAACCTTAGCCAAAGCATATTCTATCATGTCCGTATGACCTCTGAATAAATATGTCCTGCTGAAGTTTCTTGAGAGCCTATCATGTCCATATCACCTCTGATAGTATCTTACCCACAAACCTTAGTCAGAGCATATTCTATCATGTCCGTATGACCTCTGAATAAATATGTCCTGCTAGAGTTTCCTGAGAGTTTATCACGTCCATACTACCTCTGATATCACTCTCGCCCAAACCTGTCATTTACATTCCGAAATGATGGGTCCACAAAGTCAAAAAAGAGTTCGCTTTATTCCCAAGAAAGAGTAGAATTACACTGGCAAGCAAAAAAAAGAGGGTACATCATTGCGGGGGAGCAGTCAGATCATGAATCTGCCGCGCCAGTACGACTATCCTCTCATCCCTGCAAGCCAAGGTATCGGCGCGGGCCTGCTCCAGCCGTGCTTCGTTGTCTCCCCTGAGGGACAATTCGGCCCTCGCCCGACGAACACCCGCGCGGGCAGCTTCTGCACGATCCAGATCCCGTCGCGATGCACTCAATCGAGCGGTCGCTACGTCTAGACCTGCCAACGACTGGGAAGCCCACTCCTCTGCCTGAGCGAGCTCCTTTTTCAACTTGCGAGCCCTCGCTACGTTCCCTTCATGCTCGGATTGGCACTTCAGTTGAAGGGCAAGGGCCTCCTCCTCGACGGTCTTTCTTTCGTCTATCTCCAACTGACGTGTTTGAGCGAGTTTATCTAAGCTCTCCATCCGTTTGGCAAACTGCACAGTCATGAAGTCGTATCTGGACTGGACCTCAGCTTCAATATCACCCCGAGTTAGCTGCAGATATTCGTTAATGGGTTGCTCCAAACCATTAACCATCGCCTCCAGGGCATCAGCTATCCCGGTGCCGTCAAAATCCTGGATCGCCTCTATCGGGATCCGAGAGGACTTCTTCAGGCGCTCGAGATCCAGATTCCCCTTTAGCACCATCGATATCAGCGCTTTCAAAGTAGCATAGAAGACACGGGTATATTGCTCGGTCAGCGCAGCTAAATCCGATTGGGCCCCAGGAGTGGCCGCGGCATTGGAAAATCCCCCTCCAGGAACGATTGCGGACGAAGTGGTCACAACTGTCGCCTCGACAGGTGGTGCGACCAAAAGAGGCACGTCAACTGAAGTAGTCGCAATGACAGGCTCTTCTTCTTCTTGGGATATCGAAGCCTCTTCAATAGGCGAACCGGCCCCCAAAGATATTTCCTCCTCAAGATCAAATGCCTCTGTATCATCGCCAGGAGCCAGAGCAGAGCCAGAAGGCGCTTCAAAGCTATATTCCCCGTGGACGCCATCCCCTGGGAAAAAGACAAGAGAGTTGATATCAATATAATGGTACTCTTTCTAAAAAGGAGACATAAAGATGATATTTACCCGTGGCCAGCGGTATATACGACGCATCTGTAGTCGAGGTAGCTAAATTATGCCTTAATGACGTAATGCGAACTGTCATACCTGAAGAAGGGGGTGGGCCAACCGATATCGCCAGGAGCTCTACTAAGCCTCCACCAAGGCGCGATCGAGGTTCGTCAGTTGGGACCTCGCCAGGCATACTCACGGACACGGCAGGGGTTTCATCCGTTGCTGGTCTAAGGGAAGATTCTCCCATCTGCCCCGGCCTCACCGGCAAACTCGTACCACTACCGGAGGCAGTAGCGGCGACGACATCCTCAAGACGGAATGCCCCGGTACCGCCAGCAGAAATTGAGGGTCCCTCCCTAGAAGGCGAGGAACCCCCGATCAGGGAAACATCTTCGACAGGCGAAACAGCAGGTTCCTCTCTGGGAGCCTCGATACCAGGGATTTGAAGAGAACAACTGACCGTCCTCTTCCTCTTGTGAGGAGAAATCTCCTTGGGAGCAGCGGCCCTTCGCTTCCCAGAGACTACCAAAGCCCCCGCAGGCAGAGGCACTTTACACCTCGGCACCGTCACCAACGGCTCATCAGGAGTAACGAACTCCTCACCCTCGTCAGGAGAAACCGAAGGGACTTCGACTCTTCCCCCAGGCGTGGAGGGCGGCACCCTAAAACTCCCACGCATGTCAAAATCATGGTGGAAGGTGTTAACCGCCACGTAGAACTGGCATACGAATGTAGGATGCGCAGCTCCGTGGAGGGTGTGACGACCGGCACGGTAAAGATTGCTCCAGTGCATCCCATGATGAAATATCGCCATCCTCTGGCTCCATTGATGAGGCTGCCCCTGGACCTGAAGCTGGTAACGGCATTGCCCATGTACAACTGGTCGTACCCAAATTGCCTTGCGAACCGACTAGGCAAGTAAGGCTCGAGGAAGCAATGATCTTCACTTCTATACAACAATTGGGAAGGCCTGATACAGATCAACCACTTGAAGGCCTCCGGAGAAAGATTAGTCTTCTCTCCACCTAAATCCTCCAGCCTGATCCCCGATTGATTACGATGTACTGGGGGAGCAATGCAAAGGAGCTTCCAGCCATGACTGAGGCCCAGTGTCAGCCTACAGTCTAAAACTGTGTTCACATTCCAGGGAGAGTCCTTATAATTCAGCAGGAAGCTACCCCCCGGGCTACTACCGGAGCCAGGGGACATCACCCGAGGGTTGTGCAGAATTAACCATCCCATTAAATACAGGTATGGTAATTCCACCCTGGGAAAGCTTTCACGTCGAGTCTCATCGGCGAGCAGCCCGTCGGTCATGGCCCTCAGGCCAGCCTGTATACGACACACCATAGCAGGGAGCAGGCCTAGTCTTGCCCCAAACACCAGACGCACCGCGGGCCACAGGATGTTCCGGTGAATACGGTCCGCAGATGCAGTACCGGGCACCACTACTCGACGCAGCCATATGGAGAGGAAACCAGCCAGCTGGGCTTCCTTGGACAGAGGTCTGCGCAACGCCTCAAGTAGCTATAGGCCTTAGTGCCTTCGGGATACTTTCCTACCCCGTCGTCAAGAATCTGGTTCGAAGCCTTGGCGTCATCCATAAGAGCCTCGATGACCTGGGCACTAAGCACGCCCAAACAATTTACGGGCTCGTCCTTGCCCCCCGAGACTTTCTCCGGCTTGGCGGCCCTGGCCCGGTGGAAGAAGAGGTAGGACGTCCACTTGGTAGTATGGGCCAAATCAGAAGGCTCGTCATAAAAGGCCGTGCACGCGAAGTAGTGGCACATCAGCTCCTGATACACCTCTACTACCCGAGGGTCCGAATCCCCCAACTCCAGATTGGTGGGGACGTACTCTTCATATGGGGTATCCCCCATCGGCAGCCTCGAGATCGCTGCCATCTCATGGAGGGCCAATCCCAACTCCCCCAGCGGAGTGGCGAAAGTCCCAGTGAGCGAAATGTATCGCTCCATCAGTGCCAAGTACAGGATAGGGTTAGCAGGTAACCCAACACTGGTCGCACTCACAGCGGCATACAGCCCAATGCACTCCAGCTCCCTCTGACAGTGCTTCAAGGCCCAATCAACAAGGCAGGCCCATCGACGGTTTGTTGGAGTGATCCACCCGTTGCATCGAGGATTCTCCTTGGGATATACTCCCCCTCTCCCCATGAAGTCATTGTAGAAAGTCGGCAACTGGACCGGCTGGATCATTAGACTATCCTCGCTCGGAGCACTGCCCGGGCTCAGTCCCCTGAACGACGTTACGAGGCCAGAAGGATGACTGACAAACGACCCCTGGTCAGCTCCTTTCAGATGAAAGATCTTCCCCGGTTTGCCGTGAAGATCGGGCGTCAGGTTCCACGACATCCTCCTACGGTGTGTCGAATGAAAGAAGGCCGAGATGGGATAATTCCTCAGCATCATTGGCAGATACAAAACCAGATTCCCGGTAAGAAATACCCAAGGTTCTCTCTTAGGCTTCGTCTGGGACCGTCTGTCAATCATGTCCCCAAAGAGAAAAGCTGGCTTTATGTACTGCTCCCCGTCTATATACGTCAGGGGCTCCCCGTTAATCATATTCAGCAGCGTCCGCTCACCCTGGGCCGATATTAAAATCTCCCTTCCCTCAGGATACTGGGGTCCGGAGATAGGAAATGCCACGTGGGACAGATCCTCCAGATAGTTCGAGTGCAGCATCCCGGCGGCAGAACCCATCACCTCAGCCAGGGAAGACTCATCCAAATTAACTGCAAAAGCGCGAGAAAAACATTCATTAGAAATCTTGCAGCATGAGGACTGAGAAACGACAGTCTGCGCTTTACGCCAAGACTGTACAAATCTGGCCATTTTATGCAGAAAGTCTCATCCAGAGACATAACTGGCAGCGTACGATCCGTGCTTTACGCCGGGCTACCAAAAATTCTAGTTATTACGCCGAAGGTTCCGTCCCCAGGCGTAAAACTAAAATTTTATAGTATACACCACGTTTTCGACAGTCGGAGCTGTTACACCCAGAACTGGGAAAACGATTGAGCCCTTATGCTGGCACATTATAAATATGGGCGTAAAAGATGAAAACGTCTCCGTACATCATCTTCCACAAAGAGGCTATCAGCACAGAAGACGACCTAGCGCGGTCACGTTCAACGTGTGCAAAGGATTTTTCGTCATTCTATGTCATCCAAAAAGGGCTCTACCTCTAAGGCCGGGAGCGCTGCTCGTCGGCGGGATACTTTGCTCAGGATGAAGTTCGCCTTGCCCAACCGAAGACTCCCTCGCCGGGACAGAAGAGTGGGAAGAAGGACCTACACTCTTTCCCTTAGCGGAGGAGGTTTGCTTCGGCGCCATTTCTGGAAGACTCTGAGTGCTCGGAGAAGCAACGAAGAAAAACTCGAACAGACGAAGACTCTCTTTCGCAGCAGACGAATGAAAAGTTTTCTCTCCAAAACTTGAGATATATATAGGGGTCGGATCGACTCCTCGAATCCTCGGACGGATTTCTTGAAACCCTAACCAAATCTCGCAATTAATAGTTGGTTATGATTGGATGCTACGTCAGCCCACTACTCTCGGAAGACGGACAGTCAGCAAAATTCGAAGAGTTTTCGTGCAAAGCAGGTTCGTGGTTCTACACTAAAGAGCTTTCTACGCTCGACAGCAACGGATCTACGGTTTTACGCTCGCAAGCTATAAGTCTATGGTTTTATGCCCGGATGCCTTTTTGTGCTCAGTAGCTTTCATGCTCGAGAGGCTACAAACCTACAACTTCACGCTCAGCAGTTACCAAACTTACGATCTCACGCTCGGTGGCGTTTAGTTTACGCTCGGAAGCAGCAGGTCCATAAACCCTACGCTCAAAGATTTCTCTCTAAATAGGCTACGAATCTACAGTTCTACGCTAAGGGGCTTTCTACGCTCGATAGCAATGGATCTACGGTTTTACGCTCGCCAGCTACAAGTCTATGGTTTTATGCCCGGATGCCTTTTGTGCTCAGTAGCTTTCATGCTCGAGAGGCTACAAACCTACGACTTCATGCTTAGCAGATACAAACCCACGATCTCACGCTCGGTGGCTTTCTACGCTCAATAAGCTATGAACTCAGGATTCCCAGCTCATCTACACGTCAGATCTCTGACTTTCCGTGTATCCGGACGAGTTCTCCAAGCGGTCAAATACAAAGAGTTCACACAGAAGATACTCGTTCTTGACCCAAAGCATCCCAAGTAATCGAAGCATGCAGAGTTCAAACAATGAGAAATTACTCTTCTCGGGTCAAAATTGGAGGTTCATCCAGACTTCAGTCTGAACATCTCGTCTATCAAGATGGCAATTCAGTTTTTGACGGCCAAAGCCTCGACCCTGTTCCAAGGGATTTTTGAGAGATCGTTCTTGAAGACGAAGTCTGAACAAAAAGTTCTGTTCATCAGAGAAACTCTACGCGGTCCCTCAGTCCTAGCAACAGGACAGTTCCAAATGTTCAAAATGCTCAACAACGTTCTATGGACAGGGCCTAGTACTCTTTTTATCAGAGTCAGCGTAAAGAATCAGACGTGTCGAAGCTACACATATTCAGACTTCACAGCAACATATGGCAAAGGCGATCATATGCAGAGAAGAAAGACAACTTTATTAAAAGTTAAAATCACAATTACATATGAGGGAAATCCTGTCTACAGGGGTTTTTTTTATTTTCGTGATTACATATGAGGGAAATCCCCTCTACAAAGGTCTTCCCCTTCTTCCAAGAAGATGATCGATGGCAGGAGGATACACAACTGGGCACAGACCCATCCTCCGAAGCAGGGTAACTCTGCTTCCCTACAGACCACCGCCACTCTGGCCGGTCTGTTTGCCTCTCGTCACCAGGGGTAACGAGAGGAGGAGCCACTTGCAAGCGGCCTGGTCAAAAGTAACCCCTCCCCACTCTCCGAGTGAGAGGCCGCATAAAGTTGCTGATTATCCCGAGCAAGGGAGGCTAAGATATCCTTCCATGATCCATCGTTGCAATGGACACTTGCTCGAAGACGCCGTCTTTCTCGGCTCCTTACATGCTGGAAGAACATGGTCTTCTTCTTCCTCAGGTCGACCCGACGAACTCCGGCGATCATCTCAGCATGGTGAAAGGAAATATGGGAAGAAACAGGTTAACTCCTCAGCCCTTTTATTGGCAAGCAAGGTCACACCTACCCCCAATAAATCTGCCATCAAGACCGGCCTGAAAGAACGCGTCAAAACTTGACCGTTTCAAACGCTCCACTCAGAAATGTTTCGAGTTACGAGGGGCCATTCATGCTTCATTCAAAGCGTTTCAAATTCCGATGAATTTAAAAGCTTTTGAAGGGGGTCTTGTAGAAGCATAAAAAATACGCTGGAAGGATCTACGCGACATCTTAATACAGAGCAGCGTAAGCAGAGGCCTCCAGAGCCGTCGAACATGCAACAGAGCTCTTTCGCCAAATACAGCGTGAAATATGAGCTCAAAGGACCATCCGCGTAAGTACGGTACGTCCAGGCCGCCCCAGCATAAAAAAGAGTTCTTTATCGCCTCAATGGCGTAAAACTCAGCCGCTCTCAAAAGCAGCTTAAAGCGTACGAGGAACGCTTCGTCTTCCCCGAAACGAACCTGTCAAGTCACGCAGTGAATCTGACCCCTGACTTCTGACAAAAAGTACTGCACGGCTACCCAGACGACGGCTGGAAACTGTGGCAGACCCCTCGGGACGCGCTCCACAGTATGATGGCAAATCTATGCATTTAATACAGAGGATTTGGTTAAAATATCACCAAACCGTCGCTCACTGAGGTCCCCTCAGCATAAACCGCTCTTTCGCGTGCAAGGGGATACACCACCTTGTTTTACACGGGCAGACGTGAGCTGTTTACGCTCCACAGCGGACAAACTGCCTGCCACGTCAAAAGCTGCACGTTGCGCAGGGCTCTAGGCACGTCTCTGCGATTGGCAGACGAGGCGGTAACAGCCTTCTCGAGGCAAGTCTCTGCGACGAACACACAAGAGAGCTGCAGACCTTCAAAAATATGCCTCCGTATTTAATGCACAGAATGATGGCGGATCTCTACATTTAATGCAAGAGATTTGGTTATATCTTCAAAAGCCGTGATTTCGACTAAAGACGTCCACATCAGCATTTTTGGCACAGTACGCAGCTGCTTCTACGCCCAGGATCTGTGCCTATTCGGCTTCAACGCCCGTTCGGCTTCAACGCCCACTCAGTCTCTACGACCATCCGGCTTCTATGCCTGTTCGACTTCTATGCCTGCTCGGCTTCTATGCCTGTTCGGCTTCCATGCCTGTTCGGCTTCAACGCCTGTTCGGCTTCTATGCCTATCGGGCTTCTACGCCCACCCGGCTTCTATGCCTACTTGGCTTCTATGCCGCGATGACAAACATCGACTTTTACGCCCACCTCTTCTACACGGGAGATACCTACCTACGTGGCTTTTACGCCATGATCTTCGTAGCAATTATACGCGTTGTGTCCCTTAGTTGGACCCGCGTCACACGCTCATTCAAAAGATCATCCATACGTAGGCATTGGTTACTTTAACCGTCGTATAAAAGGGTGCTGTGTTGTCAGCTCCTCGGTTTTTACACCAACTGAGTGGTCACTGTCACAAAAACTCTATAAATAGAGACCCCTATCAATGGGGAAAAAGGTCGACAAATTAAAAGATAGAATAATTGAAGACTCAGAGAAGAGGTCAAACAATTGAAGATCGAGCAAGGAGAGAGGAGATCGAGAGAGAGAGAGAGGAACCCGGAGCTCGGACAAAGGATAGGGATCGGCGACCTGGGCATCGTACATCCACCCTTTTTTGCAACCCCCGAGGCTGCTTCTTGTCTTCTACGACGCTTCTTCAACATCGTGTGGTCCAAGGGCTAAAGTGATCGACTGCAGATCAGACACCTATAGCAATTTATACCCAGATTAAATAAATTGTACTCCCACATCCTCGTATAGGATTATATTGTACAAGTTTGTTTGTAAACCAAAGAAGGCGGGTTCTATGTAAACCCCATATTGAATACATCTTTCATTCTTTCGTTTTCTACTACAAACAAAAGTCACCGAGCGTGAAATCATAGACTTGTAGTTCCTGAGCGTGAAGTCGTAGGTTTGTAGCCTCTCGAGCATAAAAGCTACCGAGCACAAAGGCATCCATAGACTTGTAGCCATTGAACGTAAAACCATAGATTTGTAGCTGTCGAGCGTAGAAAACTCCTTGGTGCATAACTGTAGATTTATAGTTTCTGAAAAGAAAATCTTCCGAGCGTGAAGTCATGGATCTGTTGCCTCTGAGCATAAAAAGCCACCGAGCGTGAGATCATAGATTTGTAGCTGTTGGTCATAAAGTCGTAGGTTTATAGCCTCTCGAGCGTAAAAGCTACCGAGCACAAAGACATCCGGGCGTAAAACCATAGGCTTGTAGCCTGTGAGCGTAAAACCGTAGATCTGTAGCTGTCGAGCGTAAAAAGCCCCTTAGCGTGAAAACCATGAATCTTCCTCGCGCAAAAACTTTTTGAATTCGCTGACTGTCCACCTTCTCTGAGTGATAGGCTGACGTAGTACCCAGTCATAACCGGATTATTAATTAGGAGATTTGGTTCGGGATTCGAGGAGTCCATCTAAACTCTATATATACCCCAAATTTCTGAGAGAAGAACTTTTCATCCATCTTCTGCGATGTTCGAGTTCTTCTTCGTTTCTTCTCCGAGATTTCAAAGTTTCCAGTAATGACCTCGAAACAATCCTCCTCCACTAAGGGAAAGAAGGTTGATTCTTCTTATCGTTCTTCTGCTCAAGTGAGAGCGTCTTCGGTAGGGCAAGGCAAACTTCCTTCTGAGCGAAGTATCCCGCCGACGAGCAGTACACCCGGCCTAAAAGGTAGAGCATTTGGGATGAAGAAGAACGACTGAAAATCCTTCGCACATGTTGTACGTGACCGCGCTAGGTCGTCTTCTGTGCTGATATCCTCTTTGAGGAAGATGATGCACATAGACGTTTTATATTTTACGCCCACATTTCTAATGTGTCAGCGCAAAAACTCCATATTTTTGCAGTCTGGCGTAAAAGCTTTGACTATCGAAAGTTGGTGTATAAAATTTGAGGGTTACGCTTCTGAATGAAGATTCTGGCATAATACCTCAATTTTATCAGTCTGGCGTAAAGCACAGACTGTATAATGCCAGCCTTGAATTTTACGCTTTAGGAAATGGATTCCAGCGTAATGGTCAAATTTTTTACGGTCTTGGCGTAGAGCACAGACTGTTAATTTTTTTGGCGTATGCTGCAAGATTTGTATTGTCTAGTTATAGGAACTGACGTATTTTTCTTGCACTCTTGCAGTTGACTTGCATGTGTCTCCGCTAGCCGATGTGATGGATTCTGCCGCTGGGATGCTGCACTCCAACTTTCTGGAGGATTTGTCACACATGACATTTCCTATCTCCGGGCCACAGTATCCTGAAGGAAGGGAGATTCTGATATCGGCTCAGGACGAGCGAATGCTGCTGAGCATGATCAACAGGGAGCCCCTGACGTATATAGACGGGGACCAATACATAAAGTCGACCTTCCTCTTCGGGGACATAATTGACAAGCAGTCCCAGACGAAGCCCAAGAGAACTCTGGGTTTTTTCTGCCGGGAGCTTGGTTTTGTATCTGCCCAAGATGCCGAGAGACTTTCCCATCTCGGCTTTCTTTCATGCCACACATTCCAGGAGGATGTCATGGACGCTGACTCCTGATCTTCACGGCAGACCGGGAAAGATATTTTATCTGAAAGGAGCGGACCAGGGGTCGTTTGTCAGCCATCCTTCCGGCAATGTGACGGTGTTCAGGGGACTGTACCTGGGCAGTGTCCCGATGGAAGATAGCTTGGTGATCCAGCCGGTCCAGTTACCGACTTTCTGCAATGATTTTATGGGGCACGGGGGAGTATACCCTAAGGTGAACCCTCGGTGCGGTGGGTGGATCACCCCTTCAAACCTTCGATGGGCTCGCTTAGTTGATTGGGCCCTGAAGCATTTTTAGACCGAGTTGGAGAGCATTGGTCTATTTGTAGCTGTGAGTGCTACTAGTGTTGGGTTACCTCCTAACCTCAACCTGTTCCTGGCACTGATGGAGCGATATATTTCGCTCACCGGGACTTTCGCCACTCTACTGGGGGAGTTAGGAATTGCCCTCCATGAGATGGCAGAGATCTCGAGACTGCCGATGAGGGATACTCCATATTAAGAGTATGTTCCCACGAATAGGGAGCTGGGAGATTCAGACTCTCAGGTAGTAGAGGTCTATCAGGAGCTGATGTGTCATTACCTCGCCTGCACTGCTTTTTATGATGAGCCCTTAGATTTGGCTTATATCAGCAAATGGACGTCCAACCTCTTCTTTCACCGGTCCAGGACTGCTAAGATGGAGAAGGTATTGGAGGGCAAGGATCAGCCTATGAATCCTCTGAGGCGCTTAATGCTCAGGTAGTCGACGATCTCATGGTAGACGCTGGGGCTCCGGACTTGATCCTCGACGAAGGGGTCGGACAGTATCCTGTAGGCACTAAGGCCTATAGTTATTTGAGGCACTGCCGCAGGCCTCTGTCCAGGGAAGCTCAACTGGCTGGCTTCCACTCCATATGGCTGCGCCGAGTGGTGGTACCTGGCGTCGCATCTGCGGACCACATTCACCGCAACATGCTGTGGCCTGCAGTGCGTCTAGTATTCGGGGGTAGACTGGGCTTGCTCCCTGCCATGGTGTGCCATATACAAGCTGGCTTGAGGGCCATGACTGACGGGCTGCTCGCCGATGAAACTCGGCGTGATAGCTTTCCCAGGGTAGAATTACCATACCTGTATTTGATGGGATGGTTAATTCTTCATAATCCCAGTGTTATGTCTCCCGGCTCCGACAGTAGTTCGGGGATTAGTTTCTTGTTGAACTACCAGAAGTCTTCCTGGAACGTGACCACAGTTCTAGACTGTCGACTGGCACTGGGCTTCAGTCACAGCTGGAAGCTTTTCTGAACTGTCCCCTCCATACATCGCAATCAATCGGGGATTAGGATTAAAGATTTCGGTAGAGAGAAGACCAATCTTTCTCCTGAAGCTTTTAATTGGTTGGTCTGTATTAGACCTTCCCATCTACTGTACATGAGTGAAGACCATTGCTTCTTGGAGCCCTACCTGCCTAGTCGGTTTGCCAGGCAGTTTGGGTATGATCAGTTGCACGTGGGCAACGCCGTCACCAGCTTCCGGTCCAGGGGTGGACTCATTGATGGAGCGAGAGGATGGCGATATTTCTTCATGGGTTGCACTGGAGCAATTTTTACCGTACCGGTTATTACACTCTCCACGGAGCTGCGTATCCTGCACTCGTATGTCCAGTTTTATGTGGCAACGAATACCTTCCATCACGATTTTGACATGCACGGAAGTTTTAGGGTATCCTCTTCCAAGTCTGGGAGAAGAGTCGAAGTCCCCTCGGTTTCTTCTGACGAGGGTGAGGAGTTTGTCAATCCAGATGAGCCTCTGTTGGCGGTATCGAGGGGTGAAGTACCTCTACCTGCAGGGCCTTTGGTGATTTCTAGGAAGCGAAGGGCTCATACTCCGAAGGAGACTTCCCCTCGCTAGAGAAAGAAGAAGATGGTTAATCGTCCTCTCCGGATTCTTGGTATTGAGGCTCCTGAAAGTGAGCTCGCATCTCCCCATGTTGGGGATGATTCTTTGATTGGGGGTTCCTCGCCTTTTAGAGAGGGACCCTCTAATGTTCCGGCTGGTGGTGCCAGAGAATCTCTGCTGGAGGCTGCCGTCGCTGCTACTGCTTCAGGTAGTGGAACAAGGTCGCCTTCGGGGCTGAGAATACCTTTATGCGGATCGGCATCGGGAGAGACTCCTGCCGTGTATGCGAGTGCACCTGGCGAGATTCCAGCCGATGAGCCTTGGTCGGAATTTGACGAGGACCTGGAAGAGCATTCGCCAATGCTCCTTAGAGCACCCCCTTCTCCAGGTGTGATAGCTTGCCTAGCATCATTAAGGAATGATTTAGTTGTACAGGCTGCAGATACGACATATATGTCGTCGGCCATGGGTAAATGTCGTCTTCACACCTTTTCTTTTAGGAAAGTTAACATTATGTTGATATTAACTTTCTTTCGTCCTCTTTTCAGGAGAAGACCTCTTCGGGGAGGGCAGTATAGATGCGCCCTTTGGCTCTGTGTCAAGTCTTGGTGGTGACACGGAGGGGGTTGATTTTGAAGAGGAAGCATCTTCGGTTGCCGGCTCGCCTGTCGACTGTTTGTGGTAGAAAACGAAAAGAATGAAAGATGTATTCAAGACGGGGTTTATACAAGACCCGTGTTCTTTTATTTACAAATAAACTTGTACAATGTAATCCTATACGAGGATGTGGAAGTACAATTTATTTAATCTGGGTATAAATTGCTATAGGTGTCTGATCTGCAGTCGATCACTTTAGCCCTTGGACCACACGATGGTGAAGAAGTGCCGTAGAAGACAGGAGGTAGCTTCGAAGGTTGCAAAAGAGGGTGGATGCATGATGCCAAGGTCGTCGATCCCTACCCCTTGCCTGAGCTCCGGGTTCCTCTCTCTTTCTATCTCTCTCGATCTCTTCTCTCTCCTTGTTTTTCTTGACCCTGTCCGATCTCCTTTTCAGAAGTCTGATCGTTGATCAATTTCTTCGACCTGTTCCTCTGTAGATAGAGGTCTCTATTTATAGAGTTTTAGTGACAGTGACCACTCAGTTGGTGTAAAAACTAAGGAGTGGAATCACAGCACCCTTTTACACGACGGTTAAAATAACCAATGCCTGCGTATAGATGATCCTTTGAATGAGCGTATAACGCGGGTCCAACTAAGGGACACAACGCATATTGTTGCTACGAAGATCACGGCGTAAAAGCCACGTAGGTAGGTATCCTCCGTGTAGAAGAGGTGGGCGTAAAAGCCAATGTCTGTCACCATGGCATAAAAGCCAAAATAGGCATAGAAGCCAGGTAGGCATAGAAGCCTGATGGCATAGAAGCCGAGTGAGCATAGAAGCTGAAGAGGCATAGAAGTCGAGAGAGCATAGAAGCTGAGGAGGCGTAGAAGGCGAGAGAGCATAGAAGCTAAGGAGGCGTAGAAGTACTAAGAGTATAACAGCTGAGGAGGCGTAGAAGCCCTGAGAGCATAACAGCTGAGGAGGCGTAGAAGCCCTGAGAGCATAACAGCTGAGGAGGCGTAGAAGCCCTGAGAGCATAACAGCTGAGGAGGCGTAGAAGCCACTGTGCAATGTTGAGTGCTGACGTGGACGTCTTTAGCCGGAATCACGGCTTTTGAAGATATAATCAAATCCCTCGCATTAAATGCGGAGATCTGCCACCATCCTGTGCATTAATCGCGAAGGCGTGTTCTAAAGACCTGCCCCCGTTCTGAGCATCAGGCGAAGAGACGTGCCTCGAGCCTTGTACAAAGTGCAGCTTTTGACGTGGCAGTCTGTTTGTCTTCCGCGGTGTGTAGACGGTTCACGTTTGCCTGTGTAGAACAAGGCAGCGTATCCCTTTGTATGCGAAAAAGTAGTTTAAGCAAGGGGAGTGTCACCACACGATAGTTTGGTGATTCTTAATCAAATCCTCTGCATTAAATGTAGAGATCCGCCATCATTCTGCGCATTAAATGCGGTAGCGTGTTTTTGAAGGTTTGCAGCTCTTCTGTGCATTCGTCGCAGAGACGTGCCTCGAGAAGACTGTCACAGTCTTGTGCACCAATCGCAGAGACGTGCCTCGTGCCCTATACAAAGTGTCACTTTTGACGTGGCAGGCGGTTTGTCTACTGCGGAGTGTAAACAGCTCATGTCTGCCTGTGTAAAACAAGGCAGCATATCCCCTCGTTCATGTAAAAGCAGTTTACGGGAGGGAGATGGCTGTAACTGACAGCCTGGGTCGCAGTGCCGTGCTATCATTTATAGCCGTCGTCTGGGTAGCCGAGCCATATCCTTTTGTCAGAAGTTCAGACGTCAGGTTCATTGCAGGGTCTGACAGGTTCATCTCGGGGAGCACGAAGCATTCCTCGTACGCTTTAATACCGCATTTGAAAGCAGATGTGTTTTACGTCGTATAGGCGATGAAGCCCTCTGCTTTACGCTCTGAGGCGGCTTGGACATACTGCACTTACGCGGATGGACCTGAGAAGCTTTTTGTCTTGCCTGCTTGATGGCTCTGAGGTCATCTCTTTACGCTGCCCCGCACCAATAAGTTGCGTATAGTCATCCGGCGTATTTTTCATGCTTCTACAAGACCCCCTTCAAAGCTTTTAAATTCCTCGGAATTTGAAACACTTTGAGTGAAGCATGAACCGTCCCTCGTAACTCGAAACGCCTTCTGAATGGAGCCCGAAACGGTCAAGTTTGACACGTTCTTTCAGGCCGGTCTTTATGGCAGATTTATTGGGGGTAGGTGTGACTTCGCTTGCCTATAAAAGGGCTGAGGAGTTAACCTGTTTCTTCCCACATTTCCTTTCACCATGCTGAGGTGATCGCCGGAGTTCGTCGGGTCGACCTGAGGAAGAAGGAGACCATCACCAATGCGAGAACCTGTCAGAACAGCTTCTTGGTGTGATCTTTAGACGACGATGGGGAAATCCTTTGTAGACGAGATTTCCCTCATATATAATCACGAAGAATAAAGAAAAATCCCTTGTAGACAGGATTTCCCTCATATGTAATTATGATTTTAACTTTTAATAAAGTCGTCTTTCTTCTCTGCGAATAATCGTCTTTGCCATACGTTGCTGTGAAGTCTGAATATGTGCAGCTTCGACACGTCTGATTCTTTACGCCGACTCTGATAGAAAGAGTATTAGGTCCCGTCCTGTCTTTTACGCATAACTAGTGATGCGCAGCTGCTTTAGGAATGTAGGAACCGCGTAGAGTTTATGAATTGTCTTCTGATGAACAGAAATTTTGTTCAGACTTCGTCTTCAAGAATGACCTCTCGAAACTCCCTTGGAACAGGGTCGAGGTTTCGGCTGTCAAACCGAGTTGCCATAGACGAGATGTTCAGACTGGAGTCTGGATGAACCTCCAATTTTTTTGACCCGAGAAGAGTAATTTCTGAATGTTTGAACTCTGTATGCTCCGGGCACTTGGGATAGTTTGAGGTCAAGGAGTATCTTCTGGGTGAACTCCTGTAATCGACCGCCCTTAGAACTGTTTTGGACATGCGGAAAGTCAGAGATCCGTAGTATAGATGGGTTGGAAATCCTGAGTTCGTAGCCTATTGAGCGTAGAAAGCCACCGAGCATGAGATCATAGGTTTGGTATCTGCTGAGCGTGAAGTCGTAGGTTTGTAGCCTCTCGAGCGTAAAAGCTACCGAGCACAAAAGGCATCCGGGCATAAAACCATAGACTTATAGCTTGCGAGCGTAAAACCGTAGATCTGTAGCTGTCGAGCGTAGAAAGCTCCTTAGCGTAGAACTGTAGATTTATATCCTATGAAAAAGAAATCTTTCGAGCGTGAAATTGTGGATCTGTTGCCTCCGAGCGTGAACTAAACACCACCGAGCGTGAGACCATATATTTGTATCTGTTAAGCGTGAAGTCATAGGTTTGTAGCCTCTCGAGCGTAAAAGCTACAGAGCACAAAAGGCATCCGGGCATAAAACTATAGACTTATAGCTTGTGAGCGTAAAACCGTAGATCTGTAGCCGTCGAGCGTAGAAAGTTCCTTAGCGTAGAACCATGAATCTGCTTTGCACGAAAAACTTTTTGAATTTGCTGACAGTCCGTCTTTCGAGAGTAGTGGGCTGCCGTAGTACCCAATCATAACCAAATATTAATTTACGAGATTTGGTTAGGGTTTCGAGGAGTCCGTCCGAGGATTCGAGGAGTCGATCCGAACCCTATATATATCCTGAGCTTTTGAGAGAAAAAACTTTTCATCCATTTTCTGCGAAAGAGAGACTTCGTCTGTTCGAGTTTTTCTCAGTTCCTTCTCCGAGCACTCAGAGTCTTCAGAAATGGCGCCGAAGCAAACCCCCTCCACTAAGGGAAAGAGTGTAGTTCCTTCTTCTCATCCTTCCGCTCCAGTGAGGGAGTCTTCGGTCGGGCAAGGTGAACTTCATCCTGAGCAAAGTATCTCGCCGACGAGCAGCGCTCCCGGTATAATTTTGCTCTTTCTTGGGAATAAATAAAGTGAACTCTTTCTGACTTTGTAGACCTATCATTTCGGAATGTAAATGACAGGTTTTGGGCGAGGGTGATATCAGAGGTGATATGGACATGATAGGCTCTCAAGAAACTTTAGCAGGACATACTTATTCAGAGGTCATACGGACATGATTGAATATGCTTTGACTAAGGCTTGTAGGCAAGATACTATCAGAGGTGATATGGATATGATAGACTCTCAAGAAACTCTAGCAGGACATACTTATTCAGAGGTCATACGGACATGATAGAATATGCTTTGACTAAGGCTTGTAAGCAAGATACTATCAGAGGTGATATGGACATGATAGGCTCTCAAGAAACTTTAGCAAGACATACTTATTCAGAGGTCATACGGACATGATAGAATATGCTTTGACTAAGGCATGGTGGCAAGATACTATCAGAGGTGATATGGACATGATAGGTATTGTATTTCCAAATTAGTCGAACGTATCTATTCAGAGGTTATATGGACATGATAGAATACGACCCAGCTAGTTTTGTTTTGGAAGTAGTTTTGTCAGAATTGAGATTTTTGCTATATTCCAATTAAGCAGAGGAGGTTAAGTATAGTACCTTTTCAGGAATTTGTCGTTGATAGGAGCCATTAACAGGTCTCGATTAGGCTGGGCTAACCTGTAAGTGCCATTTGAGAACGTTGTCTCGATCACATAAGGACCCTCCCATTTGGGCTGGAATTTGCCTTTACTCCTGTGAGTAAGAATCATCGGCCTTCTTACGGCTAGAACTAACTCGCCGACTTTGAACACTCTTTTCTTTACTTTATGATTGAAAGCTCTGGAAATGCGTGCTTGGTAGAGCGCGATGCGCTGTTGAGCTTGGAGGCATTTCTCGTCTAATCCTTCTAGCTCCTGAAGCCTTAAAAGGTTATTCTTTTCTTGAGTCAGTTCGTTAGCCACGGCTATCCTGAGTGACGGGATCTGGATTTCAATGGAGAGAACTGCCGCTCCCGTAGACCAGTGAGAATGGAGTACAACCTGTCGGTGTTCGTACCGTTGTGCGGTATGCCTAGAGACATTCGCCCAGTCTCTCATTCCAATCTCTTTTGTTCGAAGAGACAAACTTCTTTAAGAGTTTGATAATGGTTTTATTGAAAGCTTCCGCCAAACCATTAGCAGCTGGATAATACGCCGTAGAGGCAATATTATGTATCAGATTTTTATCGCAAAATCGATGAAACGCTTGACTGGTGAACTGAGGCTCATTGTCGTAAATTATCCTCCGAGGTACCCCAAAGCGATAGATAACGTGATGCTTGATGCAGCTGATCACATTAGATGTCTTTACCTCAGCAAGAGTGATCGTCTCTGCCCATTTGGAGAAGTAATTCGTGATGGCCAGTATGAACTGGTGACCCATGGAAGAAGACGGGTAAATAGGACCGACGACATCCATACCCCATGCTTCGAAAGGCCAGGATGCAACCGTAGGATGTAGATATTCAGACGGTTGATGTATGAAGTCTGCATGGACCTGACAGGCTCTGCATTGTCTTGCATAGTTGATCGCGTCTGTGATCATAGTGGGCCAGTAATAGCCCATTCTTCTGATACGATCATGTAGCTTAGGACCGGGTTGATGCGCCCCACATACGCCGTCGTGAGCTTCACGGGTAATCTGCTGTGCTTCGTCGTCACAGAGACATCTCAATAGCAGTCCGTCATAGGTCCGGCGATATAGGCATTGTGAAGATGCATCGAAGTAGAAGCGTAAAGATCGTCTTTTGACGGATACCGCTTCTTTAGGATCCTCTGGCAAGATTCCGTATGCCATGAAATCTATAAAGGGACTCTTCCAATCTCTTCTGGGAGGATCGGCGTGTGCAGCGTAGCTGCGTTCTATGTGGAAGTTGTTCTTCACGTAGAATAAATCTCTGTTAAGAAGGATTATCGAATCCTGCCTTCTTATAGGAGTGGCTAAATCCGCAGCTAGACTGGCTAGGGCATCAGCTTCCAAATTCTGAGATCGAGGTACATGTTGTAGGAAGAACCCTTTGAATGTCATGGCTATCTCGACCGTTGCTTGGTGATAAGGGATGAGGTCTGGATTCCGGACTTTATATATTTCTCTGACTTGATTGACGATAAGCAGAGAATCATCGAAAGCTTCCAGGGATTCGACCCCCAGCTCTTTAGCGACTTGGAGCCCGATTAGTAGAGCGTTATACTCTGCCACGTTGTTGGAGCAGGGCTCGTTGAGAGAGTATGCTCGGTAGATGACGAGTTTGTCGGGAGTAACCAGGACGATTCCTACTCCTGAGACCACTTTTCCCTTGGCACCAGTCCTGGGGGCACCATCGAAGAATAGTTGCCATGCGTCACTTTCCATCGCGGAATTACATTCTGCAACTTCGTTAGGGATGTCCTCGTACAACTTGGAGGTCTCCGGGATCGGATGAGCAGCTAGAAAGTCGGCCAATGCTTGGCCTTTGATGGACTTCTGGGGGACGTACACCATGTCATATGGTGTTAACATCATCGCCCAAGTTGCGAGTCGGGAATTAAGAGCACTTGGCTTGCTCATTAGTACTCGAAGAGGGTTGATCCTGGAGATGATATGGATAGTCTGGCCGATGACATAGTACCGTATTTTTTGGATAGCGAACATCAGAGCCAAGCATTCTTTCTCCACTGGGTTGTACCGGTGTTCGGCTCCGATCATCATTCTATTTAGATAGTAGATAGCCTGTTCACTCCCTACATCGTTCTTCTGCGCAAGAAGAGCTCCCAAGGCATGGTCCATTGCTCGGACGTACAGGAAGAATGGTCTTCCTATGACGGGAGGCACCAGAACTGGCGGATGAGTGAGGTAGCGTTTGATATCGTCAAACGCTTGTTGACAGGCTTCGTCCCATACGAAAGATACACCCTTCTTCATGAGACGAGAAAAAGGCTGACATCTCCCAGAGAGGTTGGATATGAATCTCCGGATGTAAGCCAGGCTTTCCCTAAAATCCTCTAAGTTCCCTCAGATTGTGGGGCGGTCGCATTCCTACGATGGCCTGGACTTTATCAGGGTCCACTTGTATGCCTTTGGCGGTAATGACAAATCTCAGGAATTTGCCGCTAGATACACCCAGAAAGGACTTCGTAGGATTCATCTTGAGTTGATGTTGGCGCATTAACTCGAACACCGTCCTTAAGTCTCGAACGTGATCATCTTTGAGGCGACTTTTGACAGCTATGTCGTCCACGTAACATTCCACTGTTTTGCGTAAGTGCTCATGGAATATGTTACTCATAGCTCGTTGGTATGTTGCCCCGGCGTTCTTCAACCCGAAGGGCATTACTGTATAGCAATATACCCCCAGTGGTGTTTGGAAGGCGATATGCTTCTCGTCCCCAGGATGCATCTTAATCTGATTGTACCCTGAGAATCCGTCCATGAAAGACATGCATTCAAAACCGCAGGTGTTGTCGATCATGATATCTGTGATGGGAAGAGGGAACTCATCCTTGGGGCAGGCTGCATTCAGATCTCGGTAATCGATGCAGATGCATATTTTCCCATTTTTCTTCATGACTGGGACAACGTTGGTGACCCAGTCGGGATTTTGTTCTTTCCGGATGAAACCGCAGGCTATTAACTTCTTGACTTCGGCTTCAATGGCGTCCATCATATTCGGGCAAAACCGGCGCTGGTGCTGCTTTACAGGCTTTGAATCGGGCGATATGTTGAGCTTGTGGGTAGCCATCTTTGGATCAAGTCCTGGCATATCCTCGTAATTCCACGCAAAGACGTCGATGTATTCTTTTATCAGTCGAATAACTTCTTCCCTTTCAGCTGGGGAAAGATTGTTACTAATAAATATCGGTCTTGGTGAGAGTGTATCCCCAACGTCGATCTGGATAACTTCATCTTCAATGGGATGTTCTCTCTGTTCGAAGCAAAAATCCTATTGTGTATCCATTTGTTGAGCCCAAGAGTCATTTTCAAATGGCTCAGGCTCTGGTTCGTCTGCTTCGAAGGGATCTGTCACTACCATATTTACTGATAATGTTTGTTCGAGAGCATCAGGTCAGTCGGAGGGCGACGAGCCATCTTGAAAGGAGAAAATGACATCCTTGCTTGATTTGGAGGAGTTGGCATACCCTAATCCGAAACGGGTTTGTTGATAGCGGGGATTGCCGAACAGTGGCGTTCGTCTGCCCTTTCCGTAGTTGAGGCCTGGCTTCCGCTTCAAGTCGTAGCCCATGTTTTGCATGATCCTCAATGCCTGTGGGCTGTATTGGTGAACCTGTATTCTCCCAGTATCTTCATTGAAAGAATCTTCTTGGACAGTCGGTTGATTACGCTCGTGGCCGAAGACTATTGTACGCTGACTGCTGCAGGTGGGGGGAATTGCAAAAGAAGACGATTGCTTGTTTCTTCTGTTCCCGTCAGCGGGCATGCGGAGGTTGGGCACTATGGCTCTTGCTGTGCCACCTGTGTATAACAGGTTGGCCATCTGGGTGGCGGATAACCCTGGGGGAGGGTGCCTCTCCGTATTTTGAGCTTGCTTTACGCCGAGGGATTTCGCCTGGCATAATTTGGAGTTTTGCTCAAACGGGCGTAAAGCTGAAGAGGTGCTCAGCCGGCCATCGGCTTCTCGCGTAATCTAGAGGGTATGCAGATTGTCCCCTCGCTGGCGTAAAGGCCGAGGAGTTGAATACTCTGCCGCTTGCTTCCCTTCGCGGAGACCACAGTGCTCATCTGGTTCCCCATAGAGGTCAGATGTCGTCTTGCGTGCGGGGCGTGACTTGTACTTTCGATTTGGCGCTAAGGCATCATCAGAAGTTTTGTCTGTACCGTGCGTAGCGGGAGACTGGTTTCTGCGCGTAGAGCGCAGTGGATACTCCTGGGTCAGCGCTGAGGCTTTGCCCGAGGTTTTGTCTGTACCGCGCATAGCGCGAGACTGGTTTCTACGCGTAGAGCGCAGTGGATACTTCTGGGTTAGCGCTGAGGCTTTGCCCGAAGTTTTGTCTGTACCGCGCATAGCGGGAGACTGAATTTTATGTACGGGATACGGAGGAAGCAATGCTACAACCTCATTGGTCGGAGAGATCGGAGAGTCCACGGGAATGGTAGAGGATGTCTTGGGCATCCAGATCTTGCGCAGCTTCCTGTTGTTTTGGACGGAGAGAGGGTGAGAGCTACCCCCGGTTCGAAGCATGTCTTCGTAGGCAGACTGGTCGAATTGGACGACCAGTATCTTCTTCACGGTTCCTATAGGTACCGCATCGTGTTGAGCAATTACTCCCTTATCAGAAGAGAAAGACGTCCCCAGCAGAGTCACCATCTTGTTTGTGGTAGAAAACGAAAAGAATAAAAGATGTATTCAAGACGGGGTTTATATAAGACCCGTATTCTTTTGTTTACAAACAAACTTGTACAATATAATCCTATACGAGGATATGGGAGTTCAATTTATTTAATCTGGGTATAAATTGCTATAGGTGTCTTATCTGCAGTCGATCACTTTAGCCCTTGGACCACACGATAGTGAAGAAGTGCCGTAGAAGACAAGAGGTAGCTTCGAAGGTTGCAAAAGAGGGTGGATGCACGATGCCAAGGTCGTCGATCCCTACCCCTTGCCTGAGCTCCGGGTTCCTCTCTCTCTCTCTCTCTCTCTCTCTCTCTCGATCTATTCTCTCTCTTTATTTTTCTTGACCCTGTCCGATCTCCTTTTCAGAAGTCTGATCGTTGATCAATTTCTTTGACCTGTTCCTCTATAGATAGAGGTCTCTATTTATAGAGTTTTAGTGACAGTGACCACTCAGTTGGTGGAAAAACCGAGGAGTGGAATCATAGCACCCTTTTGCACGACGGTTAAAATAACCAATGCCTGCGCATAGATGATCCTTTGAATGAGCGTATAACGCGGGTCCAACTAAGGGACACAACGCGTATTATTGCTACGAAGATCACGGCATAAAAGCCACATAGGTTGGTATCCTCCGTGTAGAAGAGGTGGGCATAAAAGCCAATGTCTGTCACCATGGCATAGAAGCCAAAATAGGCATAGAAGCCAGGTAGGCATAGAATCCTGATGGCATAGAAGCCAAGTGAGCATAGAAGCTGAGGAGGCGTAGAAGCCGAGAGAGCATAGAAGCTGAGGAGGCATAGAAGCCGAAAGAGCATAGAAGCTGAGGAGGCATAGAAGCCCTGAGAGCATAACAGCTAAGGAGGCATAGAAGCCACTACGCAATGCTGAGTGCTGACGTGGACGTCTTTAGCCGGAATCCCGGCTTTTGAAGATATAATCAAATCTCTCGCATTAAATGCAGAGATCTGCCACCATCCTATGCATTAATCGCGAAGGCGTGTTCTGAAGGCCTGCCCCCATTCTGAGCATCAGGCGAAGAGACGTGCCTCGAGCCTTGTACAAAGTGCAGCTTTTGACGTGGCAGTCTGTTTGTCTTCCGCGGTGTGTAGACGGTTCACGTTTGCCTGTGTAGAACAAGGCAGCGTATCCCTTTGTATGCAAAAAAGCAGTTTACGCAAGGGGAGTATCACCACACGATGGTTCGGTGATTCTTAATCAAATCCCCTGCATTAAATGTAGAGATCCGCCATCATTCTGCGCATTAAATGCGGAGACATGTTTTTGAAGGTCTGCAGCTCTTCTGTGCATTCGTCGCAGAGACGTGTGTCACGACCCGCACCCGATGTAGGGGTACGAGAGCGTGGGTACGTCCAGCCTACGCCGCAGCATCGACGGTAGAACGCTGTCTAGGTCAAATGTTATCTAATCAATCTTACACTAGTATCCAACTACATAAGGAGACACGGATAACAAAAATAAATGAACAACATACTCAATCACAACTGCAGCACGATAAGAAATCGAAGAAAAGAATTGAAGATACAACACAAGTCTAAACTGTAAATAATCTAACTCAACATAATCCAAGTCTCAGCTACTCACCCTGTGGTCCACCAGTGTCTGATACCAGTCCTCTAGGCATAGTCTGGAAAATATTTTTCCAGTCAGGAAGGAGCAAAGTACATCTCTAAATAGCAGTTCTATATTAATGATATAAACTATGTAGCAGTTCTAGATGGAAATATACGAGATACATGTATAGGTACGAGAAATATACAATAAAAGAAATACTGGAAATACTGTAAGTAAATGCAGGAAAGAAACAATATGTCAACGAGCAAAAATCCTATGACTAAGTGTGTGAGTACTAGCTTTAACATGTGATCGGCTTGGGAACTTGATCAGGCTGGTTACATGTGATTAGCTATGATTCATGTAAGGTCAGGCTAACCGTTGGTTAGCTATGATGCATGTAGAGGTCAGGCTAATCACACGTAACAGCTATGAAGCATGTAAATGGTCAGGCCGCACCCGACGTGAGATGTGGGGTGAGCTATGATGCATGTAAAGTTGGTATGATCACATATCTATACTAAAATACTCCCCACCCCCGACTGGTATAGTAGATCCAATCATGGTACGCTATGGTACGGGATTCCCTAGGGAGGTAGCAAATCTTCCCGGGTCTCAGTGTCTGTACATGCACAAGATAACAAGGAAACAAGTCTCGTACAAGCTACACCATGAATAAGGAATAACATCTCATGACGAGATCCGTGTATACCAATCCGTGTAACCAACGTGTCAAGAGCATGGATATCTATACTAGATACAGTGAACATAGGAGATATCATAAATTAGAAACTAATCAGAGAATGTACTCGCCTTAGGTCCTTAGCTGTCAATACCAATATCCTGTCCCAGAGTATCGTTTGGAGAATCCGACAGTCCTATAAACATATAATAATATTACTTGTATCAGATGCTATACTAACACACAATAGAAATACACTGGCCTCAGGGCTATGCCAGGCATGGCTCTAGTCAACTAGGGTGATCTAGTAGGGATACTTATATAATACACATTTACACTCAGAGTATATACCAATAAAAACATACATAATATATATATAAGTGTCTATAAGTAATTGTACAAAATACGTATATGTGTATGTACACTAAATAGATGTATATAAATATATACATATATACCAAAATACATATTTGTATATATATCAATCAAATATTTTTATATATATATAACTAATCAGAGAATGCACATAATGCCACACTTCTCAAGGTGATTCCAAATGAAGTAGCAGTTAGTTCCAATGGGTCCGGAGTAGTCCAAATAGCTAGAAACTATATAAAAAAGTCCAAGATCGGAGTTCGGCACGAAAATCGAGATAAGGATACCAGGTCTTCAATATATAGAGAAAACATACGGGGGTTAACAAGTTTAGCTAAAAGAGAAAGGGTCGTTTGTTTGTTATTAAGGTAACACCTTAATTTATGAAAAATCATTTTGAAATTATTTTGAACAATAATTACAAATAAAAGTTTACTTATAAAATTTAGAATTTATGTAAAAAGCCAATATATTTTTATATCTATAGTGAAATCGGTTACCAGCCCAAATAACCAATTTGGAACAAATTTTTATTATTGAAACTATTTCTTAAATAATAATATAAACCAAAAATTATTATAGTTTTTTATACAATCAAAAATCCTTATATTTATTACATAACTAAACTAAATAAAAACTAAACTAGTTAAATATTACTAAACTAATTATATATATTACCAAACTAATTATATACTAACTAACTGATTAAGAAATTAACTAACTAATTAAGAATTTAACTAACTGATTAATTATATTACTAAACTAATATTACATACACTGAATCAAAAGAGGGGAAGAGGAAAGAGCTCACATAGGGGGTTTCCGGCGTCGACGCGGGGAAGTCCGCTGGGTCACGCGGGCAAGTCGTCTGCCACAGGCGCTCGACGCGGGGAGAAGGTCCCGCAGCCACCGGAGCTCGACGAAGAGAGAAGATCCGCGGCGGTCGAACGTTCGTCTCGGGCGGCGGCGGTCGACAGATCTGCTGTGGTGGCGGCGGTCGAACGTTCATCTTGGGCGGCGACGGTCGACAGATCTGCTGTGGCGGCGGCGGTCGAACGTTCGTCTCGGGCGGCGGCGGTCGACAGATCTGCTGTGGCGGCGGCGGTCGAAGCTCGGCGGTGGTCGGGTGTGCTCATCTCGAGGAGGACACAGGCGCTCGACGCCGAGGAGGAGAGCCGCGGCCACCGTAGCTCGACGACGTTTAGATCTAGGATTAGGATTTGCTCTGTATGTGTAAGGGGTGGATCGTGTCCGAGGCTGGACACGATGGGTGATGTACGTGGTGGATGTGTCCGAGGCTGGACAAAAGGATGGTGTACTGTGGTGTGGGGGTGGACGTGTCCGGGTGTTGGACACAGGGATGGTGCACTGTGGTGGATGTGTCCAGATGGTGTCGGACACAATCCTATTGTAATGTTGTAATAACTGGACACAGGAATGAATGGATACGATAGGACACCCGGGGTCGGACCCGAGGCCAACACGACTGACACGGTAATGCTGGACACACGGACACGAGCACACAAAACAATGGTGATGGCTTGTGGGAATTTATGAGGGCTAGCTAATAATTTTGGGGATTAGGGTTTCTTGGGAATGGTGTGGGTGAGAGACTTTAAATAGGGAGAGAGGGTGTGGGATAATGGGTGAGGATTGACCCAATTAATGAATGGCCAAGATTAGATATGAATGAGTTTTTCATGTAGGAAATGAGGGTGTGAATGGGAGATGGTGAACTTGTAAATTTTAAAAGAAAAGATTATAATTTAAGAAAATATTTTAAGAGGCTTCCAAGGCTAACTGATTCCCAATTAGCTACTAATGAAACCTATATTCCAAAACCTTAGAAAGTATGAAATTTATTTATTTACTATCCCAAATGGATTTCAAAATTTATTCTGAAGAAAACAACTAGTCCTTTAATTAATTTTTATTAAACAAATAATTTTATGATCTCAAGCCAATAAATATTCGAAGCTAGAGTATTATATATATATTATTATTTATCTATTTAATTTATAATAAATCGACATTTAGGAAAAAATGATTTTTATAAAAGATTTTAAATTACCTTCTAAAATCAAACATTGTTCAAAATCTAATACAAAAATTCAAGGAGAAAATATTTTATAAACTTGATATTTAAAATAAATTAAAATCTAATTATTTCAAAAATTTGGAAATCTGAGGTTACAAGTCTATCCACCTTAGAAAAATTTCCTCCTCGAAATTTAAGGTTCTCAATAATTGCCTTTACTCATCACATTATTTCTATCAAAATTTAAATTTCAAACCAATAATCATGAAGTAATTCCATATTATTATTTCACAACCTTTCAAAAATTATATAACATCATATTCCTGAAAATCTTCAAGTTTAAAATCAAATCCCCTTTTTGTCATAATCTCCTCCAAAATTTTTAAGTTCGTACCTAAATACTCCAGGATTTTAATATCCAATCCTCCAATTGAAATCCAATCAATGCATATTTATAAAAAATTTAAAAAATCTGTATCCCAAAATTTAAATTTGAAGCACTAATCCATCAATCATCTTACTCCTCTAACTCAAATTCAATTGATACTTATCCAAATCTAAATCCTCATCCCGAGAATTGAATTCGACACTATTCCATTAACGATTTTATTTCCTGATTTTTTTTTTCCTCAAAATACTCAACAATGCGATACTTACGGAATCCTCAAATGCAACATTCGTAATATAAAATTTTAAATTCCTATTTTGCAATCAAATAGATATAATGATAATTTCCCAAATTTTCTCAAATTTTTATTAACCAAGTCAATCGTATCAAGACCTTCCTAAAATTAATAAATCCTCAAAAATTTTTTTTTTTTTTGCCCTGTGAATTTCTTACTTCTCCATTTAAGTTAATGTTTATTCTCAAATTTCAATCATACCTCGATTTTCGCAAAATCAATGATCCATCAACTCTGTTATAACAACCCCTAAATTCTTTATTTAAATTAATGCTTATCCACAAATTTAATCATCTTGTCCCTTTTTGTCGGTCATAACCTTGTCATAGATCTTTGCTATGGTCAAAACCCTAATGATCATGGTTTAAGAAAACTCTACCTACAGCCATGCAATTTAAGAAAAATATATAGGTCATGTATCTTTTGTCATGGTATTTCAGTCTCTGTTAGGGTGTACTACTAGTTATATTCTAACAAGAAAATCATGAATATGAACTACAGCACTAGGAAAATCAATCAATCAAGAGACGGGAGCATTAGGAAAAAGAAGAACCTGCTACCATATTACTTGTAGTATCTACTATCTCTAACAAACACTTAACTCTAGCACATTCACTAACTAATTCCTATTCCTGTATACTGGTACCCATCCCAACTAATCATTAATCCACAAGATCCATGAATATATCTGTGTTGTACACACCTGTCTATTAATGCCAAAATCTGATGCCAAGAATCTCTAATATAACCATGATTCAATAATGCATCCAAGTTGATACCTCTATCTCTTTAGTACCATACCCTCTGTCAGTTCTGTTCCTACTACAATTGTTCATACTAGTCGTTCTTATCACTCAAATATACGTCAAGTGCAACACCATACTAAATACTGCTCTTTCCAATACAATTTTAGATGGACACCCAAGTCAGTCTGCGGTGCCATCTCAATCATGCTCAAGTCAACAGATCCTTACACATATATATCATCGACTAATATATATTTCTCTTCTACCATAAAATTTATCCTTATAATGAAATCATCAAAATTTAACCTTGAACAATAAAAAGTGTATACTTTCCTCAAGGGTCAAATATTCAATATTGAAATCAAACTTTAATCACTTCTAGAATCCTTATAGCCTTGACCCTGTTTATTGAATCAATTTTTGAACCCTCAAAATTTAATGACATAAATCTCAACTCGTCAATAATTCTCAAAATAAAAAATTTATTTCCACTCTCAAATTTATAAATCCACAAGCTCACGGTCTCTATTTTTCGAGGTGCACTCAAAACATCTATTGTCTAAAACTGTGTACTAACATTGTACTGCCCGAATCACTTGCACTATTTCCTTCAATGATCAAAGTTATCATCACATGTATTTTCTTCCATGATTTTCAATCTATATTAACTGGTATATCATCCAATTATCATCACACAGAGTGCTTACGGTTATTATCGTCATTCTCGACTAATCCTCGTTATAGAATCATTAGTACCCTTGGTATGATATCGCAAGCTTCATTATTGTATCATCTCCTCAAACTTATTAGAACTCATGATTAGCTGTACCTTTTATAACACTCATATTTCTTATTCTCATGGGCAAGTATATGGTTCCTCATCTCGATTATTGTGTAGGTATTTCCCTGTAATCTTTTACAGCCTGTTAAATTAATCTGTGATACTCCTCACCATTTTTATTACCAATTCTGATATTTTCCACTCATGACACCTCATTAACTCTTTTATGCATATACAATTCCTTACCTTTAATACACCCGATATCAATCATCAAATTGAACGTCATGCTCCATTAATTCTTAACACAATTTCTTGATACCTAATTGTTTATATAGATCACTCAATTACATAACCATGATTATCCAGGACGGGTATACCGGCTCTGATACTAACTCTGGGAACAATCACTGATACTCTATACTCTCCTTTACTCTCAGTCTCTAATGACACTTCTCCTAGAACCATTGTTATAAGGTACTATGCTATGGGTTAACTCTAGATTAAAGCCTACTGCTCACATGTCCAACTAGGAAACACTTATAACTCACTAACAACACTCAACCAATACTAACACTCAAGACACAGCCATAATTACAAGTCACTAATTATCATACTTAATAAGGAATCCTCAAAGAATAGGAGCTCAAAGGAACTGGATTGAGGACTGAAGGTATTTCTACTGCTAGCAACCAAAAGGACGATGGAATAAAGTCTTGTATAACAGAAACAGATAAGTGTTGAGGTGATAGTTTAAGAACAAATTTAAGACACAACCTGATAATCATACACGTCGGTCAGAAATCATGACGCTGAGAATCCTCGCCATGCCAGTAAGCATAGGTGCGATAAACGACAGGTTCCGTAACTAAAGTATGCAACCCTACAGTCATGTCATCTAGAATCTTCGCTAACCGGTACGGCTGCGGTAACTCTAGGTTCCATAACCCAAGCAGACGTTTCACCTTTCTCACTGTTCTCATCCATATATGTCATCAGATGATATCGTAAAAATTTAGTCCGTAAAATTCATCTCGGCATAAAATCAACTCTACAATGAAACCAAAATTCTAGTTTTAATGATTGATCAACAATAATCAAATTCAATATCAATGAGTGAGGACGAACGAAAAAAGGCGAAGGATTTAAAATTAGAAATTATAATAAGAATCTCAAGGGGTCGTCCCAGGAATCTCTCAAGAATTTGTGATTGAGTATCCTCTCTCATCCTAGTATCCTATGTCCTATATTCTATAGCAGGCACGTAGTAGTACAACTATGATGTCGCACTACTACAACATTGCACCACTTGCAAAGTCAGACCTGCATGGGCCACCACTAAAAACGTGTCACAACCCACACCCGATGTAGGGGTACGAGAGCGTGGGTACGTCCAGCCTACGCCGCAGCATCGGCGGTAGAATGCTGTCTAGGTCAAATGTTATCTAATCAATCTCACACTAGTATCCAACTCCATAAGGAGACACGGATAACAAAAATAAATGAACAACATACTCAATCACAACTGCAGCACGATAAGAAATCGAAGAAAAGAAATGAAGATACAACACAAGTCTAAACTGTAATTAATCTAACTCAACATAATCCAAGTCTCAGCTACTCACCCTGTGGTCCACCAGTGTCTGATACCAGTCCTCTAGGCATAGTCTGGAAAATATTTTTCCAGTCAGGAAGGAGCAAAGTACATCTCTAAAAAGCAGTTCTATATTAATGATATAAACTATGTAGCAGTTCTAGATGGAAATATACGAGATGCATGTATAGGTACGAGAAATGTACAATAAAAGAAATACTGGAAATACTGTAAGTAAATGCAGGAAAAAAATAATATGTCAACGAGCAAAAATCCTATGACTAAGTGTGTGAGTACTAGCTTTAACATGTGATCGGCTTGGGAACTTGATCAGGCTGGTTACATGTGATTAACTATGATTCATGTAAGGTCAGGCTAACCGTTGGTTAGCTATGATGCATGTAGAGGTCAGGCTAATCACACGTAACAGCTATGAAGCATGTAAATGGTCAGGCCGCACCCGACGTGAGATGTGGGGTGAGCTATGATGCATGTAAAGTTGGGTATGATCACATATCTATACTAAAATACTCCCCACCCCCGACTGGTATAGTAGATCCAATCATGGTACGCTATGGCATGGGATTCCCTAGGGAGGTAGCAAATCTCCCCGGGTCTCAGTGTCTGTACATGCACAAGATAACAAGGAAACAAGTCTTGTACAAGCTACACCATGAATAAGGAATAACATCTCATGACGAGATTCGTGTATACCAATCCGTGTAACCAACGTGTCAAGAGCATGGATATCTACACTAGATACAGTGAACATAGGAGATATCATAAATTAGAAACTAATCAGAGAATGTACTCGCCTTGGGTCCTTAGCTGTCAATACCAATGTCATGTCCCAGAGTATCGTCTGGAGAATCCGACAGTCCTATAAACATATAATAATATCACTTGTATCAGATGCTACACTAACACACAATAGAAATACACTGGCCTCAGGGCTATGCCAGGCATGGCTCTAGTCAACTAGGGTCATCTAGTAGGGATACGTATATAATACACATTTACACTCAGAGTATATACCAATAAAAACATACATAATATATATATAAGTGTCTATTAGTAATTATACAAAATACGTATATGTGTATGTACACTAAATAGATGTATATAAATATATACATATATACCAAAATACATATTTGTATATATATATCAATCAAATATTTTAATATATATATAACTAATCAGAGAATGCACATAATGCCACACTTCTCAAGGTGATCCCAAATGAAGTAGCAGTTAGTTCCAATGGGTCCGGAGCAGTCCAAATAGCTAGAAACTATATAAAGAAGTCCAAGATCGGAGTTCGGCAAGAAAATCGAGATAAGGATACCAGGTCCTCAATACATAGAGAAAACATACGGGGGTTAACAAGTTTAGCTAAAAGAGAAAGGGTCGTTTGTTTGTTATTAAGGTAACACCTTAATTTATGAAAAATTATTTTGAAATTATTTTGAACAATAATTACAAATAAAAGTTTATTTATAAAATTTAGAATTTATGTAAAAAGCCAATATATTTTTATATCTATAGTGAAATCGGTTACCAGCCCAAATAATCAATTTTGAACAAATTTTTATTATTGAAACTATTTCTTAAATAATAATATAAACCAAAAATTATTATAGTTTTTTTACATAATAAAAAATCCTTATATTTATTACATAACTAAACTAAATAAAAACTAAACTAGTTAAATATTACTAAACTAATTATATATATTACCAAACTAATTATATACTAACTAACTGATTAAGAAATTAACTAACTAATTAAGAATTTAACTAACTGATTAATTATATTACTAAACTAATATTACATACACTGAATCAAAAGAGGGGAAGAGGAAAGAGCTCACATGGGGGGTTTCCGGCGTCGACGCGGGGAAGTCCGCCGGGTCACGCGTGCAAGTCGTCGGCCACAGGCGCTCGACGCGGGGAGAAGGTCCCGCAGCCACCGGAGCTCGACGAAGAGAGAAGATTCGCGGCGGTCGAACGTTCGTCTCGGGCGGCGACGATCGACAGATCTGCTGTGGCGGCGGCGGTCGACAGATCTGCTATGGCGGCGGCGGTCGAAGCTCGGCGGTGGTCGGGTGTGCTCATCTCGAGGAGGCCATAGGCGCTCAACGCCGAGGAGGAGAGCCGCGGCCACCGGAGCTCGACGACGTTTAGATCTAGGGTTAGGGTTTACTCTGTATGTGTCAGGGGTGGATCGTGTCCGAGGCTGGACACGATGGGTGATGTACGGTGGTGGATGTGTCCGAGGCTGGACACAAGGATGGTGTACTGTGGTGTGGGGGTGGACGTGTCCGGGTGTTGGACACAGGGATGGTGCACTGTGGTGGATGTGTCCAGATGGTGTCGGACACAATCCTATTATAATGTTGTAATAACTGGACACATGAATGAATGGATACGATAGGACACCCGGAGTCGGACCCGAGGCCAACACGACTGACACGGTAATGCTGGACACACGGACACGAGCACACAAAACAATGGTGATGGCTTGTGGGAATTTGTGAGGGCTAGCTAATAATTTTGGGGATTAGGGTTTCTTGGGAATGGTGTGGGTGAGAGACTTTAAATAGGGAGAGAGGGTATGGGATAAAGGGTGAGGATTGACCCAATTAATGAATGGCCAAGATTAGATATGAATGAGTTTTTCATGTGGGAAATGAGGGTGTGAATGGGAGATGGTAAACTTGTAAATTTTAAAAGAAAAGATTATAATTTAAGAAAATATTTTAAGAGGCTTCCAAGGCTAACTGATTCCCTATTAGCTACTAATTAAATCCATATTCCAAAACCTTAGAAAGTATGAAATTTATTTATTTACTATCCCAAATGGATTTCAAAATTTATTATGAAGAAAACAACTAGTCCTTTAAATAATTTTTATTAAACAAATAATTTTATGATCTCAAGCCAATAAATATTCGAAGCTAGAGTATTATATATATATATTATTATTTATCTATTTAATTTATAATAAATCGACATTTAGGAAAAAATGATTTTTATAAAAGATTTTAAATTACCTTCTAAAATCAAACATTGTTCAAAATCTAATACAAAAATTCAAGGAGAAAATATTTTATAAACTTGATATTTAAAATAAATTAAAATCTAATTATTTTAGAAATTTGGAAATCGGAGGTTACAACGTGCCTCGAGAAGACTGTCACCGTCTTGTGCACCAATCGCAGAGACGTGCCTCGAGCCCTATACAAAGCGTCGCTTTTGACGTGGCAGGCGGTTTGTCTACTGTGGAGTGTAAACAGCTCATGTCTGCCTGTGTAAAACAAGGCAGCATATCCCCTCGTTCATGTAAAAGCAGTTTACGCGAGGGGGATGGCGGTAACTGACAGCCTGGGTCGCAGTGTCGTGCTACCATTTATAGCCGTCGTCTGGGTAGCCGAGCCGTATCCTTTTGTCAGAAGTTCAGACGTCAGGTTCATTGCAGGGTCTGACAGGTTCATCTCGAAGAGCACGAGGCGTTCCTCGTACGCTTTAATACCGCATTTGAAAGCGGATGTGTTTTATGCCATGTAGGCGACGAAGCCCTCTGCTTTACGCTCTGAGGCGGCCTGGATATACTGCACTTACGCGGATGGTCCTGAGAAGCTCTTTGTCTTGCCTGCTTGATGGCTCTGAGGTCATCTCTTTACGCTGCCCCGCACCAATAAGTTGCGTATAGTCATCCGGCATATTTTTCATGCTTCTACATCGACGAGGTTCCGATATCTCAAGAGGAGGACGAGCCTGTCATTGCGACTACGCCTCCATTGAGTATGCCGGTCACTTCGTCCGGTGTTGGCGCTTCTTCTTTTGTCCCACCACCTGTTGAGGCGACGGTCGTGGCAACATCGTCTACGGTTGTCCTTGGAGGGGGATTCGCCAATATCGAGGCCACCCCCAGCGTCCAACCGGATCTAGCTGTGTTGATCGGGCAGTACACTGATATCTTCTACACCACTTTAAAAATGTTAATATCAAGGGTGTTGGCAAAGAATCTGAGCTTTGCGTCGCTGAAGAGGTCCTCCCAGTCTGCGATAATACCGATCCGAGAATTCGACGACACTGGGCTAGCTGAAACGCTAGAGGAGATAGTTAATGGTTTGGAGCAACCCATTAACGAATACTTGCAGCTTGCTCAAGACAATGTTGAAGATCTGGTCCAGGCTAGATATGACTCCATGACTGCACGGCTTGCCAAACAGATGGCAGGGGTAAATAAATCCATCCAGACACATGAGCGGGAGATGGATGAAGGAAAAGCCGTCCTGGAGGAGGCCATTGCTCTTAAAACGAAGTGCTAGGCCGAGCACGAAGGGAATGTAGCGAGGGTCCTCAGGCTGGAAACGAAACTCGCTCAGGCAAAAGAGTGGGCTTCTCAGTCGTCGGAAGCTCTAGCTATGGTGGATAGCCGATTGGGCGTAGCACAACAGAACTTGGCGCGAGCAGATGTCGCTCATGCTGGTTTTCTTCGGGCTAGAGCTGAACTGTCCCTCATGAGCAATGACGAGGCACGACTTGAGCGGGCTTGTCATGATGTCTTGGATTCCAGGACTGAAAGGATGGCCGCACTGGCGCAGCAGCTTCGCGACCTGACCGCTCCCCCTAAATGATGTACTTTTGCTTTTGCTTTTCGATTTACTTTCGCTCCTTTTTGGGAATAATAAATAGGCTTTCATCTGACTTTGTGGACCCATCATTTCGGAATGTAAATGACAGGTTTGGGTGAAAATGATATCAGAGGTAATATGGACGTGATAGAATACGATCCCAATAGTTTTGCTTTGGAAGTAGTTTTGTCAGAATGAGGTTTTTGCCATATTCCACTTGAGCAGAGGAGGCTCAAGCATAGTACATTTTCAGGAATTTGCCATTGACAGGAGCCATTAGCAGGTCTCCATTAGGCTGGGCTAACCTGTAAGCGCCATTTGAGAACGTCGTCTCGATCACATAAGGGCCTTCCCATTTGGGCTAGAATTTGACCTTACTTATGTGAGTAAGAATCATTGCCTTCTCACAGCTAAGACTAGCTCGCCGACTTTGAACACCCTTTCTTTCACTTTTTGATTAAAAGCCTTGGAAATGCGTGCTTGGTAGAGAGCGATGCTGTTGCGCTTGGAGGCGTTTCTCGTCTAATCCTTCTAGCTCTTGAAGCCTTAACATGTCATTCTTTTCTTGAGTCAGCTCATTAGCCACGGCTATCCTGAGTGACGGAATTTGGATCTCGATGGGGAGAACTGCTTCGCTCTTGTAGACTAATGAGAATGGGGTGCAACCTGTCGGTGCCCGTACTGTTGTGTGGTATGCCCAGAGACATTCTTCCAGCTTCTCATTCCAATCCCTTTTGTTCGAAGAGACGAACTTCTTCAAGATCTTGATAATGGTTTTGTTGAAAGCTTCTGCCAAACCATTAGTAGAAGGATTATATGCCGTAGAGGCGACATTTTGTATCCAATTTTTATCGCAAAATCGATGAAATGCTTGGCTGATGAATTGCGGTCCATTGTCATAGATTATCCTTCGGGGTATCCCGAAGCGGTAAATGACGTGATGCTTGATGAAGCTGATCACATTAGATGCCTTCACCTAAGCAAGAGGGATCACCTTCGCCCATTTGGAGAAATAATCCGTGATGGCCAGTATGAACAGGTGACCTCTGGAAGAAGACGGGTGAATAGGACCAATGATATCCATACCCCATGCTTCGAAAGGTCAGGACATAATCGTAGGATGTAGATATTCGGGAGGTTGATGGATAAAGTCTGCATGGACCTGACAGGCTCTGCATTGTCTTGCATACTTTATTGCGTCTGTGATCATAGTAGGCCAGTAATAGCCCATTCTCCTGATACGATCCTGTAGCTTAGGGCGGGGTTGATGCGCTCCGCATACACCGTCGTGGGCTTCACGGATAATCCGCTGTGCTTCATCACCAAAGAGACATCATAATAATATTCCATAATAATACCGGCGATATAGACATTGTGATGATGCGTCAAAATAGAAGTATAATGATCGTCTTTTGACGGATACCGCTTCCTTAGGATCCTCTGGCAAGATTCCGTATGCTACGAAATCTATGAAGGGACTTCTCCAGTCTCTCCTTGGAGGATCTGTGTCCATAGGGTAGCTGCATTCTATGTGAAAGTTATTTTTCACACAGAATAAGTCTCTGTTAAGAAGGATCACCGAATTCTGCCTTCTTATAGGGGTAGCTAAATCTACAGCTAGACTGGCTAGGGCATCAGCTTCCAGATTCCGAGATCGAGGTACATGCTCCAGGAAGAACCCTTTGAATGTCATGGCTATCTCGACCGTTGCTCGGTGATAGGGGATGAGGTCTGGATTCCAGACTTCATATATTCCTCTGACTTGATTGACGATCAGCACAGAATCACCGAAAGCTTCCAGAGATTCGACGCCCAATTCTTTAGTGACTTGGAGGCCGATTAGTAGAGCGTTGTACTCGGCCACATTGTTGGAACATGGCTCACTAAGGGAATATGCTCGGTAGACGACGAGCTTATCAGGAGTGACCAGGGCAATTCCTACTCCCGAAACCACGTTTCCCCTGGGACCAGTTCTGGAGGCACCATCGAAGAATAGTTGCCATGCATCACCTTCCATTGCGGATTATATTCTGCAACTTCGTCGGGAATGTCCTCGTATATCTTAGAGGCCTCCGGGATTGGATGAGCAGCTAGGAAGTCAGCCAATGCTTGGCCCTTGACGGATTTCTGGGGGACGTACACCATGTTATACGGCATTAATAACATCGCCCAAGTCGCGAGCCAGGAATTAAGAACACTTGGCTTGTTCATCAGTACCCGAAGAGGATTGATCCTGGAGATAATGTGAATGGTTTGGCCTATGACATAGTGTCGCGTCTTCTGGATAGCGAACATCAGAGCCAAGCATTCTTTCTCTACTGGATTTTACCGGTGTTCGGCTTCGACCATCATCCTGCTGAGGTAGTAGATTGCCTGCTCGTGACCCATCTCCTTCTTTTGTGCGATAAGAGCTCCCAGAGAATGATCCATCGCTCGAACATACAACACGAATGGTCTTCTCATGACAGGAGGCACCAGAACTGGTGGACTGGTGAGGTAGCGCTTGATATCACCGAACGTTTGCTGACATGCTTCGTCCCATATGAAGGATACACCTTTCTTTATGAGATGAGAAAATGGCTGACATCTCCCCGAGAGGTTGGATATGAATCTTCGGATATAAGCCAGACGACCTTGAAATCCCCTGAGTTCCCTCAGATTGTGGGGCGGTCGCATTTCTAAGATAGTTTTGACTTTATCAGGGTCCACTTGAATGCCTTTGGCGGTAATAACAAATCCCAGAAATTTGCCACTAGATACACCCAGAAAGGATTTGTAGGATTCATTTTGAGTTGATGTTGGCGCATCAATTCAAATACTGTCTTCAAGTCTTGGATGTGATGATCCTTGAGGCGGCTTTTGACAGCTACGTCGTCCACGTAATACTCTACTGTCTTGCGTAAATGCTCATAGAATATGTTACTCATAATCCGTTGGTACGTAGCCCCGATATTCTTCAATCCGAAGGGTATGACCGTATAGCAACATACCCCCAGTGGTGTCCGAAAGACAGTGTGCTTCTCGTCTTCAGGATGCATCTTGATTTGATTGTATTTTGAAAATCTGTCCATGAAAGACATACGTTCAAAACCTCATGTATTGTCAATCATGACGTCTGTGATGGGAAGAGGAAACTCATCCTTGGGGCAGGCTGCGTTCAGATCTCGGAAATTAATGCAGACTTGTACTTTTCCATTTTTCTTCATGACCGGGACATCATTGGCGACCTAGTCGGGATATTGTTCTTCTCGGATAAAGCCGCAGGCTATTAACTTCTTGACTTCATCTTCAATGGCGTCCATCATATCCGGGCGGAACCGGCGTTGGTGTTGCTTCACAGGCTTCGAATCGGGCAATATGTTGAGCCTATGAGTAGCTACCTTTGGATCAAGGCCTGGCATGCCTTCATAATTCCACACAAAGACGTCGATATATTCTTTTATCAGTTGTATAACTTTTTTCCTTTCTGCTTCGGAAAGATTGTTACTGATAAATATCGGCTTTGGTGAAAGTTTATCCTCAACGTCAATCTGTATAACTTTGTCTTCAGTAGGAGGTTCTCTTTGCTCGAAGCAGAACTCCCATTGTGTATCCATTTGCTGAGCCCACGCGTCATTCTCGAATGGTTTGGATTCTTGTTCGTCTGATTCGTAGGAATCCATCACTACCATATTTGCTGATAATGTTCGCTCGAGAGTATGAGATGAGTCGGAGGGCGCTGAGCCATTTTGAGAGGAGAAAAAGATATCCTCGTTTGACTCAGAAGTTGCAAGGGAGGCGGTATACCCTAACCCAAAACGAGTTCGTTGATAGTAGGGATCGCCGTGCAGCGACATTTGTCTGCCTTTCCCGTAGTTGAGACCCGATTCCAGCTTCAAGTTATAACCCATATTTTGCATGATCTTTAGAGCTTGCGGGCTGTATCTATGAACCTGTATTTTACCGACATCATCGTCGGAAGAATCCTCTTGTACCGTCGGTTCATTGCGCCTGCGGCCGAAGACTATCGAATGCTGACTGTTGCAAGTAGGCGGGACAATGAAGATAGAATCCTCATACGGTCCGTATGTCATGGTGACATTAGATGATGATGCAACTTCCCATATATACGGATGATAGGAATCTATAGCTTCGAAGAGTTTTTGCGCTATAGGTTCTATATCGTCGTAGGGGAAGGATTCCTGATTTGGAATTTAGGCATCAATATACTGGAAAAGAGGATGTTTATTATCATCTGAAACTCTGTTCCCGGTTGCATTTACATCACTTGGCTGTTTGCTGCGCCGGAGGTTGATGACCAAGGATGGAGGCTTCTGGTTTAAAGTGATCACTAGAGGATCACCCCCTTTTCCTGATCTGGTCTCGTTCAGGTGGATCGTCGTAGGTTCTATGGCTTTTGGACGAGTAGTCCGTCCTTTCACCTTGATTGACAGAGGTTGCTTGGCAGAGGGTTGCTCTGGCTCCCGGTGGGATTCCTTCTCTGCTTCGGCTGACACCTCTTTCGTGCAGTCTTGAGAGTACAATAAGGCATCAGAGTAGTAGGATTCTACTCCTTTGAACGGGTTCAGGTCAGCAATCTCTATTTGCACTGTTCCTTGGGCGTCTACATATTTGAAGCATTGGTATAGAGTTAAAGGAACGATGCTGTGGTCGTGGATCCAAGGTCTACCCAGCAAAATTTTGTAGGATACCTCTGAATCGATGACGTAACATGTAGCCATAGATCTGAGGTTTCCAATCTGGATCCTCAGGCGAATTTTCCCCAATGGCTTACTTCTTCCGGCGTTGAAACCCACGATCGTAGTGGTGGTGTAAGACAATTCGCTGGTAGGAATCCTCAGCGATCTGAGCAGAATATGAGGAATGATGCTGATTGACGATCCCGAATCTATGTGTATCTAGTCGACCTCCATGGAACCGATGTACCCGGTGTAATAGAGGGGTCTATCATGCCTGTTATGTTTTAACAGCATGTCATCTTCAGTGAAAGTGATATTTGGGATCACCTTCATCATACTGTGGCATTGAGGACATGCCACTGGTTTATTGGTAGACCTATTATTCATTGCGCACGAGAGTGCAAACAATAGGTTTGGGACAAGCCCTGCCAGCGGTAATATGGACATGGCAGTCTTTGTGGACCTAACACCACTGGCGTACTTAGAGTTAAGTATGGGCGTTAAGTTGAGATGACAACCGATGTGATAATCGATAGCCAAAAACTTGGAGAGTTTGTTCAGAGATAATATGAACATGACAAAATTTTGGAATGCAATTCCATCGGGGATGGAGGTGCATATCTGCTCAGAGGTGATATGGACATGGCAGTCTTTGTGGACCTAACACCACTGGCGTACTTAGAGTTAAGTACGGGCGCTAAGTGAAGATAACAACCGATATTAGAGGTAATATGAACATGATAATCTGTAGCCAAAACCAAGAAGGTTTGTTCAGAGGTAATATGAACATGACAAACTTTTGGGATGCAATTCCACCGGGGATGGAGGTACATATCTACTCAGAGGTAATATGGACATGGCAGTCTTTGTGGACCTAACACCACTGGCGTACTTAGAGTTAAGTACGGGCGCTAAGTGGAGATAACAACCGATATTAGAGGTAATATGAACATGATAATCGGTAGCCAAAACCAAGAAGGTTTGTTCAGAGGTAATATGAACATGACAAACTTCTGGGATGCAATTCCACCGGGGATGGAGGTGAATATCTGCTCAGAGGTAATATGGACATGGCAGTCTTTGTGGACCTAACACCACTGGTGTACTAAGAGTTAAGTACGGGCGCTAAGTGGAGATAACAACCGATATTAGAGGTAATATGAACATGATAATCGGTAGCCAAAACCAAGAAGGTTTGTTCAGAGGTAATATGAACATGACAAACTTCTGGGATGCAATTCCACCGGGGATGGAGGTGCATATCTGCTCAGAGGTAATATGGACATGGCAGTCTTTGTGGACCTAACGCCACTGGCGTACTTAGAGTTAAGTACGGGCGTTAAGTTGAGATAACAACCGATGTGATAATCGATAGCCAAAACCAAGAAGGTTTGTTCAGAGGTAATATGAACATGACAAACTTCTGGGATAAGAAATGAAATGCTTGGATGATGAACATAAACTTATATCTGGACAATTCACTGTGGAGTGATTTTCCTGAAGAATCCATTGGAGAAACTTTTAGGGATTCTTCCTCAGGTACATTCTTGAAGAGAGCGAATTTGTCACGTAAAAAAAAAGAATGAAAATCCAATTGGTATGGACCGTCCCTTTGTTTACAGATGCAAAGTGATGACCTTGGTCTCGATAAACTCCTGAATTCTCTTTTTTAGCACATAGCACCCCCTTGTGGGGTGATGAGTGTACCGATGGAAGAGACAATAATCTGGGTTATCAACTTTGCCAGCCCTCTCAGGATGTCTGATGTTGAGTAGCTGAAGCTTGCGCTCTTTCATCAACATATCGAAGATTTTAATGATGTCATCTTCATTGAAGGAGAAAGTCCCTTTTGGTCTTCGGGCTCCTGATGCCTGAGTTTTACGGTCTTCCGGGAAGATCGTCGTCGTTGCATCATCTTCGGATCTTGAGGGAATTCTATCCCCAGCTTTGGATGCCGCCCTGTTTTGTCGAGGTAGGCTACCCCCAGACATGCCGTGGCATCTGTCCACAGAAGCTGATTTAGAAGGATCTGCCTCTGGTTGTACAGGACTAGACCTTGAAGATTTGGATTTCGTAACAGATGCAGTATACCCCAACCCAAAATGAGCTTATTGACGGTAAGAATTACCATGCAACGGTGTTTGTCTTCCCTTTCCATTGTTGAGGCCTGGTTTCAGCTTCAAATCATAACCCATGCTTTGTATAATTTTTAACGCTTGTGGGCTATATCTGTGGATTTGTATTCTGCCAGTTTCAGATTCGCGAAATTCTTTCTGCATGATCGGGCAGCTTCGCATGCGACCGAAGACTATTGGATGTTGGTCGGCGCGAGTTGGAGGAATAATAAAGATGGAATCCTTACGTGGTCCACCTGTCATGATGACATTAGATGTTGAAGCATCCTCCCACAAGATCTCCCCGCGTTTGACCGTTAGGGAAACTGAAGCCTATTTATGACCCTCGTCTTCGTGTTTTTGGATCAGATAATTACGCAAGTCAGGAGGAGTTGCAGAAGAAGAAGACTTGTTCCTTCTGTTCTCATCAGTGGGCATGCGGATGTTTGGAAACACAGTTTTCCCTGTGCCACCTGTATACAACAGGTTGGCCATTTGGGTGGCGGATAATCCCCCAAGAGGGTGTCTTTCCGTAAATTGAGCCTTCTTTATGCTGAGTGGCTTCTCATGGCATAATTTGGAGCTCTACTCTGGTTGGCGTAAAGGCCGGAAAGTTGAGTAGTCCACCGCATGCTTTCCCTTGCGTAGATTGCAGGAATCATTTGCTTCCCTGCGGAAGGCAGATGCATTTTTACGCGCAGAGCGCATTTGTGATTCCTGATATGGCGCTGAGGCTTCATCAGAAATTTTGCCTATTCCGTCAGGGACGGGAGACTGAAATCTATGCGCAGAGTGCGAAGTAGGCTTCTGGACTAGCGCTGAGGCCTTGTCAGAAGTTTCGTCTGTTCCGTCAGGGACGGGAGACTGAAATTTACGTGCAGAGCACGGATTATACTTCTGGGTTAGCGCTGAGGCTTTGCCAGAAGTTTTGTCGGTCCTGCTAGAGACAGGCGACTGAATTTTACGAGCAAGGCGCGGATTATACTTCTGGGTTAGCGTTGAGGCTTTGCCAGATTTTTGTCGGTCCTGCTAGAGACAGGCGACTGAATTTTATGTACAAGGTACGGAGGGAGCAAAGCTACAACCTCACTGGTCGGAGAGATCAGAGAGTCCACAGGAATGGTAGAGGATGTCTTGGGCATCCAGACCTTGCGCAGCTTCCTGTTGCTTTAGACGGAGAGGGAGTGAGAGCTACCCCCTGCTCGAAGCATGTCTTCGTAGGCAGACTGGTCGAACTGGACGACCAGTGTCTTCTTCACGGATCCCATGGATACCGCATCGTGTTGAGCAATAACTTCCTCATCAGAAAAGAAAGGCATCCCCAGCAGAGTCGCCATCTTGTTTAGGATAATAAATGAGAAAAGATTTGATAATACGGAAAATGAGGTCTTGTGCGAAGACCCGCCCTTCTTTTTATGTTTACAAACAAGATTGTACAAATTTGATCCTATACGAGGATGTCTAAGTATAATTTATTTAATCTGGATAAATATTGCTATAGGTGTCTGATCTGCAGTCGATCACTTTAGCACTTGGACCACACGATGTTGAAGAAGTGACGTGGAAGACAGGTAGCAACTTCGAAGGTTGCTAAAGAGGGTGGATGCCCGATGCCAAAGTCGTCGATCCCTTCTCTTTGCCTGAGCTCTGGATTCTCCTCTCTCTCTCTCTCTCTCTCTCTCTCTCGACCGGTTTCTTAGACGTTGGATCTGATACTGGATTTCTTGATCAGTTTTCAGACCTGATTTCTTCGACCTTGTTCCTCATTGATAGAGGTCTCTATTTATAGAGTTTTTAGTGACAGTGACCTCACAGTCGGCGTAGAAACCGAGTAGTGGAAAGTATAATACCCTTTTACACGACGGTCTAAAATAACCAATGCCTGCGTATAAATGACCTTTTGAGTGAGCATGTGACGCGAGTCTAACTAAGATACAGAACACGTATATCTGCTGCGAAGATCACGGCGTAGAAGCCACGTAGGTAGTTATCCCTTGTGTTGAAGAGGTTGGCGTAGAAGCCAAATGACTGTCACCATGGCGTAGAAGCCAAGTAGGCATAGAAACCTAGTAGGCATAGAAGCCAAGTAGGCATAGAAGCCGAGCAGGCGTAGAAGCCGAGTGGGCATAGAAGCCGAGTGGGCATAGAAGCCGAGTGGGCATAGAAGTCGAGCAGGCGTATAAGCCGAGTAGGCATAGAAGCCGAGTGGGCATAGAAGCCGAGCAGGCGTAGAAGCCGAGCAGGCATAGAAGCCGAGATGATGTGAACATTTTAGCCAGAATTACGGCTCTTGGAGATACAATCAAATCTCTTGCATTAAATGCAGAGATCTGCCCCTATCTTGCGCATTAAATACAAAGGCTTGTCTTTAAGATTTGCTATCATTCTGCTTATTAAATGCAGATACGTGCCTCGAATCCTGTACGAAGAGTGACTACTGATACGGCGGTCTGTTTGCCTTCTGCAGAGCGTAAGAAGCTCACGTCTGCCTGTATAAAACTGGACAGTGTATTCCCTTATATGCGTAAGAGTAGTTTACGCAAAGGGGATGCCACTAAACGACGGTTCAATGACATTTAATCAAATCTCCTGCATTAAATACGGAGATCCGCCATTATCCTGCTCATTAAATGAAGAGACGTGGTTTGAAGGTCTGCCACCCTACTGTGCCTCAAGTGCAGAGACGTGCCTCGGGCATCTGTCAGTATTCGGCGCTTTAAATGCAGAGACGTGCCTTGAGAAGCTGTCACCGCTCTGTGTATAAGCAATGTTTTATTTTTATGTTCTAGAATAAGAAATACAAGTTGGGATTATTCCCTTAGCTAGGTGCAGTGTATTCTTATTAGCATACATGGGGTGATTCACCTAGCGACTAGCATATATCGTTCCATATTTTAAGTTTGTCGGCTAAGAAAAGACAAGTTTACCGTAGCCACCTACTTTAGCAATAATTCACCTCGATTGAGCGATACTCCGAGCGAGCCTCTGAAAGCCTAAGCCGAATACCTGAAGGGCCAAGTCTGGATATCCTTTGCCTCAAAAGATTATTCTCGCCTGAGCAAATTAAGTCAGGATATTGTACTTTTGTCGTTTGAATCGGCAGTCCGCTTGAACGGAACGGGGTATTACATGATGCGCACTGCATGATAGAACACAGTCCCTATAGCTCGCTTAAATGTTTGAATGTGCAAACTGGTTTCAAATACTTGTTTTCAAAAATATGTAAACTGACTATAATCTTGTGCTGCATAAAATGAATCTAGGTAAAAGTAGAAAGATTACTAGTAATATAATATTTTGCCACATGTTTACTTAGTTTTGGTTTCAGGGAGTGTTGCTTCTGTTAATTGATTTTATACTCATCAGTACTTTATCCAAAGTGCTGACCCACCAATAATTTGCTTATTCGCAGGTACTACATCGACCGAGGAAGCGATAGCCGTACCTCATCCCCAGGACCAAAAAATCTTGATTCGATGCCTTGAGTCGTATCTAAATTTTTATTAAGCTGCTTTTGTATAAATAGATGTAATGTATGGAACGATGTTATTGTAATCGAGAGAAAGAGAGCTTGAGCGAATAATCTCTCCAAGCTCCGCTTGTATCATATCTTGATTATCAATAAAGAGCTTATTTTCTTATGCTATTATATTATTTATTTTTCTGCAATATTGTGTTGCTGCTCCTATCTTGAATTGCTTACTTGCTCTTGTTCAGCTTTAGCCTTGTGCAAGCGTAGCTTAGGCTTGCACGACATTATGCCCAAGTGAGGACGAATGGTCCCACAAGGACCCAAGCGAGGACGAATGGTGCCTTGCAGGATTGGGACATGACATAGGCTGGGCGTTGTTTACCACTCGTGTCCTTATTCCAAGTGTGGGTTGTGACACATTTTTAGTAGGGGACCATGCAGGTCAAGGGTCACAATTAGAGTAATATCGTAGTAGTGCTCCCCTAGAGTACTACTACAAGCCTGCTTTAGGATATAGGTATAGGATGAGAGTATACTCAATAACAACTAGGAATACTTCCAATTATTTACTTTTGCAATCCTTATCAATTCGAATGCTTGCTTTACTTTGAATAAATATGTCCTTCCTTGATGATATCGTATCTAACTTAACAATGATTTCTTGTTTTAATTTATCTTTAGGATGTCGCTGAAGACACATTTCCATCGCTCAAGCACAGTATCAACGAGGTCAGTTACTTTGTCACCTCTGAGGGTGCACCAGCAGACACTGTTCCAGTAGCTTTAGTTCAGAGGTCCTCTTTACCAGTTCAGGTGGGCATTTTTGCAGCAGCTTTCGGGGGTGCTCCACCTTCAGTACAGAGGACGGTACCGACAGTCTCAGAGGATCTTCTACCTCTACCACTAGCAGTTGATCTGATATCGGTGTTTGTGCTCTTTCAGCAGATAATGGAGGCACAGCACCGCCAATCAGAGATTATGTGGTAGGGCATTGAGATTACACACCAGATTATACTCACCACAGTCGAGAGAGTCGCCTTAGTCCAGCCACATATAGTACCACTTCAGTTCACCCTACAGCAATCGAGGCCGGGGACTATCATAGACTTCAAGAGGATGGGGCCGAAGGACTTTAATGGCACCGAGGGAATTTTTTATGTTGATGATTGGATAGAAGACATTGAGAGGAACCTGTGGCTGGCACAGATTCTAGAGAGGTTGCAGGTAGAGGCCGTAAAAAGCATAATATTTGACATCGTATTAACTTGGTTCAAGACAGACCCCAGAATCTCAGCGCCCGAACTTACTTAGGAAGCATTTAAGGATATCTTCAAAGAAAAGTTCTTCCCAGATGTGTCTCTGACATCTCTAGAGAGCTAGTTTTAGTACCTCATTCTGGGAGGTATGACGGTGGATAATTATGCAGCAGAGTATTGCAGATTATGTCACTTTATGAAGGGGCAAAATCCACGGAGGAAGGCCTGGAAGTTCAGAAAGGGTCTGAACAAGGAGATCAAATACCATACTAGCGGTCATTGCACCACTATATTTGAGGAGATCCTAACACTGGCACAGTAGGGGGAGGATGATTTGGAGCTTGGCTCCAGAGGTTGAGAGATACCTCAGGAGTTAGCGGTAGTGCGGGGCCAGCAAAGTAGCCTCACTTTCAGAAGTAGCAGCAGAGGCATTTTCAGCAGTCGAGGCAGCAGTTACCCGCCCCAGTTAGAGCGCCAGGACAACAGGCGCTCCAGTTTCAGAGGCAAGCACAACCGGCTATTCCTTGCCTATTCTGCAAGAAGCCGGGATATGGATAGGATGCATGTAGGATGAGATTGGTCCAGTATTTATTCTACGGATCAGGAGACCACCAATTAAGGGCTTGTTCCAGAGCTTCAGCTCGTCTAGCTCAGGGTGAAGCTCAAGCGCAGAGAACACCCGCGAGACCACCAGTGGGACAGTAGAGAGGACATCCATTGCCGACTCAATAGCAGAGGTTCGTACATCACCACCAGCAGCAGAGAGGTACTCAATAGGGGCGAGCTTTTGCCTTGACCGTCGAGGAGGAGGAGCCAGTCGGAGATGTTATCTTAGGTTCAATCTTACTTGATTATTTTCTAGCTCATGCTTTATTTAATTTCAGTGCTTCACATAGTTTCATATCTCTATCTTTTGCTTTGAAGCATAATCTTGAGGCTGGACTGTTAGCAAGGACTTGCAAGATTATGACCGGGGGTGACATTATCTTGGTCAGTGATGTTTGTATGGAACAGAGAGTTTCTTTGGGAGACTGAGAGTTGAGCGCATGTCTACTCATAATGCAACTTCCGTGCTACGACTTAGTACTAGGGATGGATTGGTTGAGTATGCACTATGCCAATATCGATTGTCGTGGAGTTAGAGTTTTATTTCACCCGCTAGGAGAGCCAGAGTTTGAGTTCGCCAGAGTTGCCACAGAGTAGAGCGAGGAAGTCTTTTGTGTAGCTATGGTGGAAGAGCATGAGCTGCCACATCCTTTGATAGCGAAGTATATGGATGTCTTTCTGAAGGAGTTATCGGGCTTACCACCAGACAGAGATGTGGAGTTCTCTATAGATTTGGTGCCAGACATAGAGCCAATATCATAACACATCTATAGGGTAAACAACAACAAACTGGCAGAGTTTAAGAAGCAGGTAAATGAGTTACCGGACAAAGGCTTCATCCGATCTAGTTAATTACTGTTGGGTCCTCCGGTATTATTTGTACTGAAGAAGGATGGGTCTATAAGTATGTGTCTTGACTACATAGCTCTTAATAACCTCACTATCGAGAACAAATACCCGTTATCGCAGATTGATAATTTGTTTTATCAGTTGAATGGAGTGAAGGTATTCTCGAAGATAGACTTGAGATTGGGGTACCACCAAGTGAAAGTGAAGAAGGAAGATATTCCGAAGAAAACTTTTAGGACTCGGTATGGGCAGTTCGAGTTCTTGGTGATACCGTTTGGGTTGACCAATGCCCTAGTGGTATTCAAGAACCTGATGAATAAGGTGTTTCATCATTACTTGGATCAGTTTGTTATGGTCTTCATTGATGATATATTGATATATTTATCGACTCTGGAGGAGCATGAGAAGAACCAGAGGATAGTTTTGGACACCCTCAGGAAGGAGAAGCTGTATGGCAAGATTTCGAAGTGTGAGTTCTTCTTTGATAAGGTTGAATTTCTCGGGCATGTGATTACAGGAGACGAGATCTCATTAAACCCAAGAAATTTTTAGCAGTTGAGTCATGGTCTACCCCGAGTTCAGTGGCAGAGATTAGGAGCTTTCTTGGATTGGCAGGCTATTATCGAAGTTTTGCTCATAATTTCTCCAAGATTGCAGATACGATGACTAGGCTGACCAGGAAGGACGTAGAGTTCGTCTAGACTGAGGAGTGTCAGGGAGCTTTTGAGGAGTTAAAGAAGAGGTTGACTGCAGCTCCAGTATTGACATTGCCATCGGGGATATGAGGATTTTCTATATACAGTGATACTTAGGGTAAGGGTTTGGGATGTGTGTTACAGCAGAACGGAAGGTGATTGCCTATTCTTTCAGGCAATTATGCTTGTATGAGAAAAATTATCCTAGCTATGACTTGGAGTTGGAAAAAGTCATCTTTGCTCTAAAGCTGTAGAAATACTACTTGTACGGAGAGCTTGTGGATATATTTATGGACCACAAGAGCCTGAAGCATGTGTTTACAAATAAAGAGCTAAACATGAGGCAACGACAATGAATGGAGTTGATGAAGGACTTAGACATTTCTTTGTAGTACTATCCAGGGAAGGCCAATGTAGTCGTTGATGCCTTGAGTAGGTATCTAATAGCTATATACTTGATGAGGGATAGACATTTATTGGCCGATCTTAATAGATTGGGTATTGAAGTGCTAGTTCCTAGAGTTGCGACAAAAATGTGGGGACTTCAGGTATAGTCTGAGTTGATGGACTGGATCAGATCCTCACTGTTCGAGGATGAGTCTCTGAGGAGCATCTGAGAGTGGGTCTGGATGAGATTGGTAGAGGATTTCAGTATTGCAGAGGATGTATCATTGTGGCATAGTACCAGATTGTGTATGTCGAGTGGTGCATTATGCGATGAGGTTCTTCAGGAGGCACATCGATATCAGTACTCTATGCATCCAGGTGCCAACAAGTATGTATAGGGACATGAGAGAGCATGTTTGGTGGTATGGTATGGTATGAAGCGGGAGGTGGCGAGCTCCACAACCAGATGCTTGGTATGCCAGCAGGTAAAGGTAGAGAGATAGAGGCCAGGTGGATTACTTCAGCCTTTATCCATTCCAGAGTGAAAATGTGAGCATGTGATGATGGACTTTGTTTTGGGTTTTTCGTGTTCTCCAGGAGGGAAAGACGTGATTTGGGTCATCGTAGACAGGTTAACCAAATGGCCTACTTTATGCCATTGAAGGTGGGTACGTCTACGGAGAATCTTATGGAGATGTATGTGCAGTAGATATTCATATTGGATGTAGTTTCTATGAGCATAGTCTCAGATTGGGATAGTCATTTCACATCGCACTTTTGGAGGAGTTTGTAGGCTAGCTTAGGCACCCAGCTCAAGTTTAGTACCGCATATCACCCTCAGACAGACGGGAAGTCGGAGAGGACTATCTAGACTCTCGAGGATATGCTATGCAACTGTGTTTTAGATTTCAGAGGCTCTTGGGAGGATCACCTTCACTTGGTAGAGTTTGCTTATAACAATAGCTACCAGGCCAGCATTGAGATATCACCATTTAAGGCATTTTATGGACGAAGATGCCGCACTCTATTATCTTAGGATGATGTTGATGAGAGAGCCTTATTGGGACCAGAGATGGTCATGGATGCAGCGGAGATGATGAAGCTTATCAGGGATAGACTTCGAGTGGCGTAGGACAGACAACAACATTGGGCCGATAGCCACTGGGGACCTTTAGAGTTTGAAGTATAGGTTTTGTTTTTTATTGCTTGTATTAGCTAGAGTTCTAAGGCTATTTTTTGTTCTAGGTTAAAAAATATGGTATTCTTGAGGATTTTTTTGACATGGGGCACGGTTCGCTTTGGTGGAGGAGGAAAGCATAGTCCACGATACATCGGACCGTTCGGTATTCTTGAGTAGGTCGGTGAAGTGGCCTACAGACTAGACTTGTCACCTTCACTAGAGGGAGTGCACAACGTGTTCCATATGTCGCAGTTGAGATGATATATGGCAGATCCTAGCCATGTTTTGGATCACTCGGAGAGAGGTTGGTCCGACTCTCAACTACCTAGAGCAGCCCGTAGAGATTCTGGATTACAGGAAAAAGGTGCTGCAGAATCAGACGATTCCAATGGTATGCGTCACGTGGAGGCATCACTCCTCAGGGGAGTATACCTGGGAGCGAGAGGCCAAGATGTGTGAGCGATATCCTTATCTGTTTGAGCCATGGGGTGTCATGACCCGCACCCGGGATAGGGGCACGAGTGCGTAGGTACGTCCAGCCTACGTCGCAGCATCGGCGGTAGAACGCTGTCTAGGTCATAATACTAGCTAATCAATCTCACATGAATATCCAACTCCTTAAGGAGACGCAGATATCATAAAATAATATGGAATATACTCAATCACATAAGCTAAAGCACGATGGGATATCGAAGCAAGCAATAAAATACAAGACAAGTCTAACAATAATAAATAGTCTAACCTGCAATCAATACATCCAAGTCTCCAAGTATGTCGGAACAAGTCCTCTATGTCACAGTCTGGAAAAATATCCAGTCAGGATTGGAACGAAATACACCTCCAACAGCAGTTCCATGCATATTGACAAAAACTATAATACAGTATAAAGAAATACAAGACAGATATGGATAACTGGCAATAAGAATTACTGACGAGAATGGATATACTGAAAATAGAAATACTAGAATAAATGGAATACCGGAGCATGTCATCATCAATGTACATCTAGCAATGAAATAGAAATACGAGTACACGCAAGAACAATGAACTGGTATGTAGGTGTGTACAAGAACAATAACTAGAACATGTAGAGATACTAGATCAATATACTAGAGATGCATGTCAAGAATCATCTAACTAAGTGTGTGAAACATCAGTATATCATGTGATCGGCTTGGGACTATATGACTCATTACATTGATTAGCGATCATCCCCAACAAGTCCGGCTAACCATATGTAACAGCGATGAGGCATGTAAGGGTCAGGCTGCACCGACGTGAGGTATGGGTGAGCTATGATGCATGTAAAGTTGGGTATGATCACATAAGCTACTAATATTTCCCCATTTCCCCAGCTAGCACGATGGATTCCAATCACGACTCCTCGTGACAGGTCTCAATGATGCCAACTCGTGTAAAGAACAGTTTCAGAGTCATGTACGCTATACAACAAGAATTATAAAGATAATCAATATAATAGAAACTGTCAGAGAATGTACTCGCCTGGGATCCTGTTGCTGGTATGAATCAGAGTCCAAGTCACAGTCCAAATAGCCTATGTATTACAATTTACCATGTAAAAAGATAATTTATTTTAATTTATTTAATTCTGGAATAATTACTCTAAAATCCTATTTTAATCTTATTATTCTAATTTTTAGGTTAATTCCTAAATTTTGTCCAAAGGAACTGAATTTTATCGACTCGAGACTCATGGCACGCAAATCGAGGCGATCTGTTGACCGAAAAGTCAACCGACATAAACTCAACTTTCATGCATGAATTCCTGTAGATTTCAGCATCAAAAATATGCTAGAATTTTTGGCTCGTTCGAATTCAATTTCATTTGGGAATTATGGCACATACAAGTTTCGTATTGTGCACCAATGGTTAAATTCTAACCTAGAAGTTCTACAGAATTAACAGTATGAGAATACTTTGAAATAAATTCTGGGAAAAATATTTGTCAATGATATCAACATTATCTTTCCGAAACTTTAAACGGTTCATGATTCTGATTTCTGGTTCTCCCGAAATCACAAAAACATTAAAACACGTCTATTTTCGGACATGCTGTACTCTACGAATTTTCTAGAATTTAATACTCATTATTTCGTAAAACAAAATATATAATCAGAAATCTAACCTCAATATCTTTCTAATGCAAGAAACTAGCCCTCGTTTGGAGTCTGGAGCTATGCGCAATGGCTTCTGGAAGATGAAGGAACCCTATATGGCAATTCTCCAAAATTCGGCTGAAGAAAAACCCTAGAATTAAATAACTAAACTATATATATAGAGGGGAGAGAAAGCAGCCGCGGCTCAGATCTTGACACGTGGCAGCCATCCAACGCTGCCCGACCAAATCGGATGGTCATAGTTCGATGCGGCTCGGCTCAGCTGAGTCCGAGTCGAACTTTGACTCGGCTCGGCTCGGCTCGCACCCACCCCGCAGTCACTGACAGGCGGGCCCGGCACTGTTTGTTGCGGGATGCTGAAAGGTGGGCCCCCTGTTTGCTGACTGGGCAGAATTAATTACTGTTTGGGTTTTTTTTTTCAGAAATTAGTTTTTAATTCAGTTTTTCCTAATTAACTCAAAATAAATGCTAAAAATAATCAGAAAATTCCCAAAAAATTCTAGAAAATATATTTTACTATTTAGAACATAAAATAAAAGTTTGGGATATTTTTAATTATATTTAAACTTAAAATAAATTCTTAAAAGTCGTAGAAAATTAGGATTACTAGTTTTTAATTAACTAAAAATTATGGAAAAATTCCAATAGCCCCAAATTAACCTAATAATAAAATTTAAGCTAGAATTTCAGGATACGGAGGTTACAAGTCTACCCACCTTAAAAAATTTCGTCCTCAAAATTTAAAATCCTCAATAGTTGTATTTATTTATTTATATTATTACCATCAAAATTAAAATTCATCAAATCATATAATCATGAAGTAATCCCACATTGTTATTTCACAAACTTTTATAATTCTAGAGATATCATACCTCTGAAAAATCCTCAAATTTAAAAATCGAATTCCATTCGTATCATAATCTCCAAAAAAAAAATGCTAATCACTAAATACAAAACTTAATATTCAATCATCCAATTTTAAATCCACTCAATGTAGATTTATAAAATTAAAATCTCATCCAAAAAGTTTGTATTCAAACACTAACACATTAATCATCTTACTCGTCTAATTTAAATCCAATTGATGCATGTTTATAAAATTTAAATCCTCATCCCAAAATTTAAAATCGAACACTAACCTATTAGTGATCTTAATCCTCGATTTCTTTTTCCATACAAAATCAAATAATGTAATAGTTATAAAATTTTCAAATACCACATTCAATATAAGTTCATAACTTGCAGTCCAATGGATATAATGATAATCTCCTTAATTTTCTCAAATGTTAGTGACATTCAGTCATACCACAATCTTCATAAAAATTCATGATTTAACAAATCGTCAATTCTTTCATATTAATTTCTCAACTCTCTTCATTTAAATAATTATTTATCCTCGAAATTTAAGGTACATTGTCTCTCTTTGTCAAATCATAACCTCTTCATTAACTCTTTAATACGGTCAACCCTTGATGAGAACATAAAATATCATATTTTTATTCCTTAATGTATACTCCTTTATGCTCATTTAATGTCTAAAGATACTCATTATTTTTATATTTTGATCTAGGATACAATTGGAGTCACTAAAAGCAAAATGGAGCTAATTATCAATTCTGGACAGTTCTGACACCTTGTAGAAAAATGGTCATAACTTGCTCATCTGAAGTCCAATTGAGCTGATCCAAATTGATTAGGAAAGCTAAGTGATAGAGGCACAATTTTGCTGTTTTGATTTTCTCGAGATTCTGGCTACATCATGGACCAAATCACGCTTGAAGTTGAGACAACTATGCTGTACACAAAAAGTGGAGTTGATATAACCATTTCCCAACTTATTTAAAGATTTTATTTTATTGTTGGGTTGTTGTAACTCTTAGAGGATTTTTGGGAAGATATTGTGATCTTCAAACACTTATTTAGAGTGTATAAAAGGGGTAGAGATCAAGAGGAAAAAGAGAACAACACACAACTCTTCTTCCTCTTCTCCAATATTCTTTTGAAGTTTTCATGAACGTGCGGAGCTAAAAGTCTTGTTGGTCGAAGGAAACGGAAGCCTCGGAATGAATAAAAACTTATGAGATCTAATTTGTGTTTATATTTTTGATTTGTGCTTTAAGTATCGAATGTTTTCTTATGCATATTTTTATGATTATCTTGTTTAATGACTAGGATGCATACTAGTTTATTATTCATGACAATCTAATGCTAAATTAGATATCGAATCCGTAATTGTTCGATCCCTCTAATTTGTGAAGCAACCAAGATTTAATGAACTGCTTTGTTTTATTAGATCTTAGGAGGAAAATTTTTGACAAAATTAAATGCAACCGCGTGTGCTTGTGTTGTTTTGCTTCATCGATCTCATCGAGTTTAATACGCTACTAGATTAAACCTTTAGCGCTTGTCTGGGATTATTTAGTAGTTAAGGTTAATTAGATCGCTTGTTTTTAATTAATTGTGGCTGAAGGAGATAGAAAAATAATTCCAACGATGAATATTCAAAGTATGAATTAATATATACTTGCATCGATGATCAGTTTTAACATTCCAATGGTGGATGTTGATTGAGACCAACTTTATTTCTTTGATTGTTTTAATACTTTAATTGTTTTTAGCTCTTCTTAATTTTCTTTTGATAAAAAACTCTCTCCCAATCTTATTTTACATAGCATAAAGATCAAACTAATTACTCTTCGTGGGAACGATCCTTACTCTCACTACTACATATTATTTCAAGAGTAAAGGTTTTATTTTTGGGTGCTTACGACAGCACACCAAATTTTGGCACCGTTGCCAGGGAGTAATTTTAGTTGATTTTTGTGCTTTTTGTGATCTTTATTTCGTTCTTGTGATCAAATAATTTTTTTTGCCTATTAGCAAAAAAAAAAAAAAAAAAAATTCGATAACAGGAAATGGCGGCCAATTCTCAAATATTTGGCACTTGGCTAGATCTTCCATCTGGGCATGCTGATGAGGTAAATGTTTCTTTCTTAGAACAATAAATTTCTTATTTAACTTCTCTTGTTCGTCAGATGGTTGTAGGTAACATGAAAATAACAAAGGCTTGTAGGATTTGTCTAGTATCAGGGCATCCAACCGATATGTGTCCAACTCTCCAAGAGGAGTCCAATGAACAAGTGAATACTGAATATGGTTTTTCTGGACTACCAGAAATGAAGTATGATTCCTATTCAGACACGTACAACATAGGATGGAGAGATCATTCCAATCTCACCTATGGGAGTCCAGAATTAAATCAACCAGCAACTCAAAATTGCCCAAGTTACCAGCAATACAAGCAGCAATACCTACAACCAAGCCAAAATTCTAATTATGGTATGTCTTTAGAAGATATTGTTAAGTCTATTGCTATTAATAATTTATAATTTCAACAGAAGACGAGGGCTAGTATCGAAAGTTTGAACAATCAAATGAGTCAAATGACAACTGTAATTAATAAGCTAGAGGCACAAAGCTTGGAGAACTTACCATCTGAAACGATTGTAAATCCAAAAAAAACTGTAAGTTCAATCATTTTGAGAAGTTGTAAAGAAGTTAAAATTCCAGAAAAAGAAGCATGTGCATCGTCAAAAGAAGAAGAAGAGAAAAATCTCGTTGCAGACACGAACATTCCTAACGACGATGTAGTACCTAATGGAAAAGAAGTTTTTAAACTTGATGGAAAAGATGGAGTAAAAGTTGCCATCAGTGAGAATTTTGAGAAAGAATATGAGTTAACTTTGAGTACTCACTTACATAAAACTGTTGCAGTGTTGAACGATCTTCCAAAAAGACAACAGTCAGGTAACATTCCATATATTTTGTTACCAATTAATGACAAAAGACCTTTACCTTCTGTTTTGCAGGTATGCATTCTAAACTTGAAACTCCTGCCTAGTTATATCAAGTGTGCATAGAGTCGAGCCAACGACAATATTAAACAAAGGCGCTGCTTGGGAGGCAACCCAAGGGAAATTTATTTTTATTCTCGCATTTTATTTTTTGTTATTTTGTCTTTTCTTTGCATTTAATCATACATTGGGTACAATGTCTGTTTTAAGTGTGGGGGAAAGATTTAAATTTTTTTTTTAAGCAGTTTGAGTTTGTGTTTTTCTCAAAATAAAAATAAAAATAAATAAATAATAATAATAATTGAGATTTTTTTTTTAAATAAAAGGATTTTTTTTGTTTTCAATGATTTTTGGTTATGTATGTCATGAGTAAGATTCAACTAGATTTGAAAAATTCATAACATGATTGAATAAATAAATTTTTTTTCAACTTAGAATTAATTAGTCTAGTTATTTTTTATTGAAAATGGTAGTATCTAAATTGGTAGACAAAAGCCAGTGAGGATTTGAGCCTTTAGACTGACACATCAGTCTCATTATTCTTTCATGAGAGATATTCTTCCACTGATTTGTTTCTCTAGAACTTGCTTTGATTCTCTTCGAGGTCACATTGACACATGCATGCATGAACATGATTAAGGCCATCTTTGTTATGCATTACATAAGCCAAATAGCCCACCTTCTAATTAATTTTCTTTTTGTTGAACCCCTTTGAGCTTTATTGCCTTTTTCTTGGTATACCCACATTACAAGCTTTCAACCAATAATATTTATACCTTTACCCAAGTCGCAAAGATAGTGGAGCATTGTTGATCATTATGATATGTATGGGTGTACGAAAAAATAATTGTGGGGGTATCTAAATTTGTGGTTTGGTTATAACCAACAAAATGGAACATATTTTTATCCTCAAATTTCCTAAGTTCCATTATTGTTAAAAAAATAAAAAGTAAAAAAAAAAAAGAAAAAGAAAAGAAATGGAGTGATTAATTTTGCGTTTAAATGCTTTAAAAGCCAAATTGAAGACGCTGCAAAATGGAGTGATTGATTTTACATGTTTTATATTGAGATTGAGTTGATTTATTTTTGCTCCACTAGTTTTGATGGCTTTTGAGCTACATTCCTAAATATATCCCACCTTAATCCTAAGCCATGTTACAACCCATGAAAAGTCCTTATGATTTATGTTATGCATGTGATCCCAGTGGTGGAGAATGAGAAAATATACAAGCTTATGGTAGAGAATTTCTTTTGGAATGAATTCGAGAGAAATATATACCTTCAAACACATGAGAGTTTAGTGTTTATTCCCGTGAGGGTCTACCTATTTAGTTTACTCCATTTTTCAAGTAAAAATACCTACTAAGTAATTAGAAGTTGTTTAAGAATATATGTTCATAATATGTTATGAGTTTTGAAGAACTTGGTTATTATTTATTTATGACATTGCAACCTTGATTTCTTTTTGGAAAAATAAATTAGAGTTTTGCCCGAGGACGAGCAAAGGTTAAGTGTGGGGGTATTTGATGAGAACATAAAATATCATATTTTTATTCCTTAATGTATACTCCTTTATGCTCATTTAATGTCTAAAGATACTCATTATTTTTATATTTTGATCTAGGATACAATTGGAGTCACTAAAAGCAAAATGGAGCTAATTATCAATTCTGGACAGTTCTGACACCTTGTAGAAAAATGGTCATAACTTGCTCATCCGAAGTCCAATTGAGCTGATCCAAATTGATTCGGAAAGCTAAGTGATAGAGGCACAATTTTGCTATTTTGATTTTCCCGAGATTCTGGCTACATCATGGACCAAATCACGCTTGAAGTTGAGACAACTATGCTGTGCACAAAAAGTGGAGTTGATATAACCATTTCCCAACTTATTCAAAGATTTTATTTTATTGTTGGGTTGTTGTAACTCTTAGAAGATTTTTGGGAAGATATTGTGATCTTCAAACACTTATTTAGAGTGTATAAAAGGGGTAGAGATCAAGAGGAAAAAGAGAACAACACACAACTCTTCTTCCTCTTCTCCAATATTCTTTTGAAGTTTTCATGAACGTGCGGAGCTAAAAGTCTTGTTGGTCGAAGGAAACGGAAGCCTCGAAATGAATAAAAACTTGTGAGATCTAATTTGTGTTTATATTTTTGATTTGTGCTTTAAGTATCGAATGTTTTCTTATGCATATTTTTATGATTATCTTGTTTAATGACTAGGATGTATACTAGTTTATTATTCATGACAATCTAATGCTAAATTAGATATCGAATCCGTAATTGTTCGATCCCTCTAATTTGTGAAGCAACCAAGATTTAATGAACTGCTTTGTTTTATTAGATCTTAGGAGGAAAACTTTTGACAAAATTAAATGCAACCGCGTGTGCTTGTGTTGTTTTGCTTCATCGATCTCATCGAGTTTAATACGCTACTAGATTAAACCTTTAGCGCTTGTCTGGGATTATTTAGTAGTTAAGGTTAATTAGATCGCTTGTTTTTAATTAATTGTGGCTGAAGGAGATAGGAAAATAATTCCAACGATGAATATTCAAAGTATGAATTAATATATACTTGCATCGATGATCAGTTTTAAGATTCCAATGGTGGATGTTGATTGAGACCAACTTTATTTCTTTGATTGTTTTAATACTTTAATTGTTTTTAGCTCTTCTTAATTTTCTTTTGATAAAAAACTCTCTCCCAATCTTATTTTACATAGCATAAAGATCAAACTAATTACTCTTCGTGGGAACGATCCTTACTCTCACTACTACATATTATTTCAAGAGTAAAGGTTTTATTTTTGGGTGCTTACGACAGCACACCAACCCTCAAAAATCAAAGTCTAAGATAATCCTACCTATAGTCATACAACACGCAATACAACACGCAATCTAGATAAAATATGCAATCTAGATGAAACATGCATGGTCATAGTCTCTTTTGTCATGGTATTACAGTCTCTGCTAGGGTGTACTACTAACTATATTCTAACAAGAAAAGTATTGATACAAGCTATGGTACTAAGTAATCAAACAAACAGATGGAAAAGGAATATGAGGAAACAACAGAACATAGCCTTCTAACCCATTACTTGGACATCTTAATCCTCTAATATACACTTAACTCTGGCACATTCACTCACTAATTCCTATCTCTATATACTGATATCCATACCAACTAATCATTAGTCCACAACATCCATGAATACATCCTCATTGCATACACCTGTCTATTGATACCTGGATATGATACCAAGAATCTCTAACACAACCATAGTTTAATAATGCATCCAAAGTTTGATACCTCTATCCCTTGGTACTACTGTTTCTACTACAAGCACACTCACTGCTAGCTCTCTTACCTACTGTAATTGTTTATACTAGTCATTCTTATCACTCAAGTGCACACCAAGTGCAACACACCATACTAAGTACTGCTCCTAATGCAACTCTAGATGGACATCCAAGTCTGTTTGTAGTGCCATCTCAAGCATTCTCAAGCCAATAGATCCTTACACATGCACATCAACCACTCATATACTGTTATACATTTCTTACCTACCATAAAATTTTATCCTCAAAATAGAATCATCAAAATTTAACTTCTTGAACAATTTAAAATAAAATACATATACCTTCCTCAAAAGTCAAATGCTCAAATATCGAAATAAAATTTTTAATTACCTCCAAAATCCTTATAGCTTGACTATGTTTATTGAATCAAATTTTGAATCCTCAAATATTTTAATAACATAAAATCTCAACTCCTTAAAATTCTTAAAAATTGCAATTCACTTCCACTCTTCAAATTATAAATTTAAATCCACATGTATACATATAAATACTCACAGCCTCTAATACTCAAGGTGCACACAAATACACCAATTATCTACAACCTTAACTGTGTACTAAAATTTGTACTACCCGGATTACTTGCACTATTACTCCCAATAATTTAAAGTTATCATCACACGTATTTTCTCCAATGATTTTCTATATATATTAACTGGTACACCAATCTAATTATCATCACATAAAGTACTTACTGTCATTAGCACCTTGCTCAACAAATCTTTGATATAGAATCACTATCACTATTGGTATGGTAATATTAGCTTCATCATTAGATTATCTCATCAAACTTATTAGAACTCACGATTACTTACAATTTCTATAATACCCATGCTTTACTTCAATCTCAAGGGCAGACATATGGTTCCATATCTCGATTGATGTATAAGCATATCTCTTAAACCTTTTACAACCTGTTAAACTAATCTGTGATACATTTCACAACTTTTATTACCAATCTTGTACTCATGGCATCTCATTAAAACCCTTTATGCATATACATTTCTTTACTCTTGATACACCCAGTATCAATCATCAAATTGAACATCATGCTCCATTAATCTTTAACACAATTCCTTGATACTTAATTATTTATATAGATCGTCCAATTACATAATTTAATGACTATCCAGGACTGGCATGTTGATTCTGATACTAACTCTTGGAACCATTACTGATACTCGTACTCCTCTTTTTATAGTACCAATACTAATTATAATAACACCTATCATAGAACTATTGCTACAAGGTACTATGCTATGGGTATCTCTAGATTAATGCCTACTGCTCCCATGTCCAACTAAGAAACACTTACAAACTCACAAGTCACACTCAGTCAAACTAATACAAGACACAACCAAAATTGTAAGTCACTAATTATCACACTAACAAGGATCCTTAAAGAAATAAGACTCAAAAGAACAGGGTTAAGTACTAAAGGTATTTTTACTGCTAGTAAAGAAAAGAAGCGATGGAACAAAGTCATATAATAACGAAAATAGATAAGTCTTGAGATGATACTTTAAGAACCAATTTAAGATGCAACCTGATAATCATACACGTCTATCCAAAATTATGACACTCAGAATCCTCGCCACGCCAGTAAGCATAGATGCGATAAACGACAGGTTCCTTAACTAAGGTATGCAACTCTATAATCATGTCATCTAGAATCTTCGCCACGCCAACCGGTATGGCTGCGAGAGACTCTAAGTTTCATAACTAAAGTATGTACATCCAAGTCAGGTTCCTACGTTCTCGTCACGACAGCTAATATGGCTGTGATAAACTCTAGGTTCCATAATCAAAGTAAACATTTTACCTTTCTCGCTGTCCTCATTAATATATGTCATCTGATTATACCGTAAATTTTTGCCGATAAAATTTATCTCGATATAAAATCAACTCAACAACGATACCAATAATTAAATTTAACAACTGGTCAACAAAAATCAACTCAACAATGATACCAAGATTCAAATTTAACAACTGATCAATAAGAATCAAGTTCAATAAGTGAGAACGGACGGAAACAAGGGAAAGATTTAAATTGAAAATTATAATAAGATTCTCAAGGGGTCGTCCCAGGAATCTCTCAAAAATTTATGATTGAGTATCCTCTCTCATCCTAGTATCATACGTCCTATATTCTATCGCAGGCACGCAGTAGTACAACTAAGACGTCGCACTACCACGACATCGCATAACTTGTAAAGTCTGACCTGCATGGGCCACCACTAAAAATGTGTCACCACCCGCACCCGGGATAGGGGCACGAGTGCGTAGGTACGTCCAGCCTACGCTGCAGCATCGACGGTAGAACGCAGTCTAGGTCATAATACTAGCTAATCAATCTCACATGAATATCCAACTCTATAAGGAGATGCAGATATCATAAAATAATATGGAATATACTCAATCACATAAGCTAAAGCACAATGGGATATCAAAGCAAGCAATAAAATACAAGACAAGTCTAACAACAATAAATAGTCTAACCTGCAATCAATACATCCAAGTCTCCAAGTATGTCGGAACAAGTCCTCTATGTCACAGTCTGGAAAAAATATCCAGTCAGGATTGGAACGAAATACACCTCCAACAGCAGTTCTATGCATATTGACAAAAACTATAATACAGCGTAAAGAAATACAAGACAGATATGGATAACTGGCAATAAGAATTACTGACGAGAATGGATATACTGAAAATAGAAATACTAGAATAAATAGAATACTGGAGCATGTCATCATCAATGTACATCTAGCAATAAAATAGAAATACGACTACACGCAAGAACAATGAACTGGTATGTAGGTGTGTACAAGAACAATAACTAGAACATGTAGAGATGCTAGATCAATATACTAGAGATGCATGTCAAGAATCATCTAACTAAGTGTGTGAAATATCAGTATATCATGTGATCGGCTTGGGACTATATGACTTATTACATTGATTAGCGATCATCCCCAACAAGTCCGGCTAACCATATGTAACAGCGATGAGGCATGTAAGGGTCAGGCTGCACCGACGTGAGGTGTGGGTGAGCTATGATGCATGTAAAGTTGGGTATGATCACATAAGCTACTAATATTTTCCCATTTCCCCAGCTAGCACGATGGATTCCAATCACGACTCCTCGTGACAGGTCTCAATGATGCCAACTCGTGTAAAGAACAGTGTCAGAGTCATGTACGCTATACAACAAGAATTATAGAGATAATCAATATAATGGAAACTATCAGAGAATGTACTAGCCTGAGATCCTGCTGCTGGTATGAATCAGAGTCCAAGTCACAGTCCAAATAGCCTATGTATTACAATTTACCATGTCTTAAGATAATTTATTTTAATTTATTTAATTCTGGAATAATTACTCTAAAATCCTATTTTAATCTTATTATTCTAATTTTTAGGTTAATTCCTAAATTTTGTCCAAAGGAACTGAATTTTATCGACTCGAGACTCATGGCACACAAATCGAGGCAATCTGTTGACCGAAAAGTCAATCTACACAAACTCAACTTTCATGCATGAATTCCTGTAGATTTCAGCATCAAAAATATGCTGGAATTTATGGCTCGTTCGAATTCAATTTTATTTGGGAATTATGGCACATACAAGTTTTATATTGTGCACCAATGGTTAAATTCTAACCTAGAAGTTCTACAGAATTAACAGTATATAAATACTTTGAAATAAATTATGGAAAAAACATATGTCAATGATATCGACATTAGATTTCCGAAACTTTAAACGGTTCATGATTCTGATTTCTGGTTCTCCCGAAATCACAAAAACATTGAAACACGTCTATTTTTGGACATGCTGTACTCTACGAATTTTCCAGAATTTAATACTCATTATTTCGTAAAACAAAATATATAATCAGAAATCTAACCTCAATATCTTTCTAACGCAAGAAACTAGACCTCGTTTGGAGTCCAGAGCTATGCACAATGGCTTCTGGAAGATGAAGGAACCCTATATGGCAATTCTCCAAAATTCGGCTGAAGAAAAACCCTAGAAATAAATAACTAAACTATTTATATAGAGGAGAGAGAAAGCAGCCACGGCTCAAATCTTGACACGTGGCAGCCATCCAACGCTGCCCGTCCAAATCGGATGGTCACAGTTCGATGCGGCTCGGCTCAGCTGAGTCCGAGTCGAACTCTGACTCGGCTCGGCTCGAGGTCGGCTCGGCTCGGCTCGCACCCACCCCGCAGTCACTGACAGGCGGGCCCGGCACTGTTTGCTACGGGAGGCTGACAGGTGGGCCCCTTGTTTGCTGACTGGGCAGAATTAATTACTGTTTGGGTTTTCTTTTTCAGAAATTAGTTTTTAATTCAGTTTTCCCTAATTAACTCAAAATAAATGCTAAAAATAATCAAAAAATTCCCTAAAAATTCTAGAAAATATATTTTACTATTTAGAACATAAAATAAAAGTTTTGGATATTTTTAATTATATTTAAACTTAAAATAAATTCTTAAAAGTCCTAGAAAATTAGGATTACTAGTTTTTAATTAACTTAAAATTATAGAAAAATTCCAATAGCCCCAAATTAACCTAATAATAACATTTAAGCTAGAATTTCAGGATACGGAGGTTACATGGGGTATAATTCTTTCTTGCTTGCTGTATTTTTTTGTAGATAGTTTCTTCCTTAAATTTTGAGGATAATTTTTTTCTAAGGTGTGTAGGATTGTCAGCCTCACTTTTTCAAGTAGGTGTAGTTTGGTAATTTAGCATGGGTATTTAATTTTATAAATAAATATTAATATTAGTGTTCTATAAATATTTAATTGATGCTTATATTAATTATTTATTGGCATGTTATATATTTAGTTTTGCTATGTATTATTTATTTATTAATTAGTGGACTAGCCTATTAGTTAGACTTGATACTTGTGAACCAATTAGACTTGTCATGACAACTAGTGAGCCCAACATGGACCCAAGCCCAATAACTCATTCCCACTAATTAATTAGGAGGATTAGAATTAATTTGACTTAATTAAAGACCTTCCAAAATTGCCCATCCTTAATCTTATTCATAATTGGATGGAGGGATTATTTAGACTTTTAATGAGAATTGGAGGGGAACGAATAGGGTCTTCCATGATAAAAACCTCTCGTCTTTCTCTCTCTCTCTCTCTCTCTCTCTCTCTCTCTCTCTTCTCTCCCTCTCTCTGTTCATTACATTCATTTTAGATTCCCATTTTAGATCCCCAAATTTCCTTCATTTCCTCCATCGATTTTCTTCTCAATTCCTTCACATTATCTCTCATTCTCATCACTCAAGGAGCTTTGAATCTTGGTTTCATGACCCACACCCGGTATAGGGGCACGAGGGCGTGGGTACGTCCAGCCTACGCTGCAGCATCGGCGGTAGAACTCTGTCTAGGTCGCAGTAATACTATATAACTAAACACCTGTCAATGATATCCATCTCTATAAGGAGAACAATATACATCTCACAATATCTCACAATGTAAACTTAATCACAGTAACTATAAAGTGTAATGCATGGTAAAAGATAAGAGTAATGACATAGTTAAACACTATGTCTCAAAATATAGGTAAATCACAGTCTAGCTGTCAAACATAAAGTATCCACGAGTCTCAAATTAAACTTAACATAAGTCTATACATAAACTGGAATAAACCTCAGTGAGTCTCAAGCATAAATAAATACTATCTAGATAGCTGCAGGTAATGTCTCGTCTAAAGGCAAAGTCTCCTTTAGAATCTCTGGTGAGTAGTCTGCGGCTATACCTGGTCGGCAGTATGTGGTACATAATTCCTCAAGATCCTCTGGAAAAATATCCAGTCAGGATTGGAATAAAATACACCTCTAACAGCAGTTCCACATATATTGACAAAAACTATAACACAGTGTAAAGAAATACAAGACAGATAAGAAATTCAGGCAATAAGAATACTGGAAATAAGGAAGTGCTAAAATAAGAAATACTGGAACATCATCATCAATATACATCTAGAAATAAATATAACTACAAGTACACGCAAGAACAATGAACTGGTATATAAGTGTATACAAGAACAATAACTAAATATGTGGGAATGCTAGATCAATATACTAGAGATACATGTCAAAAATCATCTAACTAAATGTATGAAATATCAGCATATCATGTGATCGTCTTGGGACTAATAAGACTCATTACATTGATTAGCGATCATCCTTGTAAAGTCAGGCTAACCACATATAACAGCGATGAGGCATGTAATGGTAAGGCTGCACCGACGTGAGGTGCGGGTGAGCTATGATGCATGTAAAGTTGGGTATGATCACATAAGCTACTAATATTTTCCCTATTTTCCCCAGCTAGCATGATGGATTCCAAATCATGACTCCTCGTGACAGGTCTCGATAATGCCAACTCGTGTAAACAACAGTGTCAGAGTCATGTCGCTATACAACAAGAGTTATAGAGATAATTAACATAATCAAAATTGTCAGAGAATGTACTTGCCTATGGTCCTTAGCTGGCAATACCAATATCTGGGTTCCAAGGTATCGTTTGAGTGATCCAACAGTCCTATAGATATATCATGAACACAATACTGCATCAGACATTACACTAATAAATAATCAAACACCATGATCTTAGGGACTACGCTAGGGTGGTCATGTCTGTCGTTGCTGTGCATAACAGACAGTCAATGGAACGGTCTTGCCAGTACGTCAATGTACATATGGCAGTCGGTTATCATACTACACGGTCACAGGTCGATGTAACTACAAAGAATCCGTGGTTATACTTGTAATACCCCGTTCCGTTCTAACGGACTGCAGACTCAATCGACAATAGTGCAGCTGTCCCGACCCGCTTTGCCTCAAACAAAAAGCAAAGGATATCCAGACTTGTCCCTACAGGAATCCGGCTTAGGCTTTCAGAGGCTCGCTTGACGTATTGCTCTACCGAGGCGAATCATCGCTAAGGTGGGTGGCTACGGTGAACTTGTCTTTGCTTAGCCAGCACACATAAAATCTGGAATATTCATGCTAGTTGCAGGTGATTCACCCCCTGCATGCTAATAAATCCAACGCACCTAGCTAAGGGAATAATCCCAACTCATATTGCTTATGCTAGAACATGGAAATTGAAATACTGCTTGTATTCAGACCCTCGTATGCTAAGTCCCTAACGGTTTCATCTCTCGGCTTACCTTCGGGCCCGAGCAACGTGTTTACTTGTGTTTCTTAGAAACGCATGCTTATCTGCTTATGAATGTCTAACGTTATTATATTGTACAATGTATAAGCTCAATCCCAAATGCATGAATGGAACGTAGATGCAATATAAAGAAAATCATGCAATACTGCTTGTCTTGTACTCACGTAGCCTCCGGGCGATAATCACGTAGCCTACGGGAGCACGTAGCCTACGGGCGATATTCACGTAGCCTCCGGGCGATAATCACGTAGCCTACGGGCGCATGTAGCCTACGGGCGATAATCACGTAGCCTTCGGGCGAATGAATGTTATTGTTAGATCACGGACAACTTGTGCACAAGGTATAGTTCCTGCGGGCGGCTGCTGGGGCACTGGCACCGTTCCGGCTTCGGACGAAACTCACGTTTAGTCTCACGTACTTGGACAAGGTGGTAAGCGGCACCTCATGTACTTGCACGTAGCAAACCATCTTCGTCACAGACTAGTCCATTATAGCAATCAAGCTAGTGATCATCATGTATATTTGAACCTGTTGCATACTAACTTGTGTCTCCGTGGCAGGGAAGGCTTGGTTAGTTGTGCAGGTGATTCGGATAGTCAGGTAAAAGATACCAAACGGTGTCTTATATATTCCAAGTAAATCATTGTATGCAACACACCTAATACTCCTGTAAATCATATGCTTATAACGTGATCTTGCCCACAACATCGTGTTTGCATATGCTTGCCTCCTAAATGTTTATACTTGCCCGTGCATGAATTAACAATGTTTGCCTTGGACAAGGAAGGACAAATGGTAAGTTGGTAAGTCTCGCCGTGTTTCCTCAAACATCGCACGGCGCACTGCCCGACACGTTAGGCTATTCAATGTTTGCATAAAACTGATCCTAAGGCAACTAGAAAGATAACTTAATAGTTGTGTACGAAACCTGTATTACGTGTTTGGATTTGTCGAGCAGGCGAGTAGCTTCCCCACCAGTGCATTCAATGTACTGATAATCCACCAGTTTGTATGCAGGGTGCGAGAGAACCTCGTTCGGTGCGGATGCCTCCAACGTGCGTGCTAAGGCCTAGGAGTTCCCTCTAAAGCCTTGCAACGGTGCGTCCGGAACTGAAGCACATATACAAGATATAATGTTGGAGCGTCGCCTGAACATCGCCTGTACAATCATTCCACAGTTGTAGCCACTGGCACGCTTTATGTTTCAGAGAGAGAGGCTTGAGCGACTTGTAATCTCGGCTATACGCCGCCTGTAATACTTGTTCATATCAATAAAGAGTTGCTTTACTTCAAACTTGTGTTTCAATACTTCCGCTATATTTGTCGACTCAGTGAACCTGTTACCGTTCGCCTATGCGTTCATGACTCCGCTGTACTTGGACAATCTGTGCGACTCTATGGCTTAGAACTCTTACCGCCAGCCAATGAATCACGGCCTTGCACGGGCGTGGCTCACGCTGGTGCGGCATCACGCCCGGATGGGTCAAGCGATCGTTCTGCGGGAGCACTGGAGAGGGTGATTCCCGCCTAGCGGGAACGGCCGAATTGTCTGCGGGAGATCGGGGCGTGACATAGTGGTATCAGAGCCTGGCTTCTACGCCTTTGGACTTCGATTCGATATCTCTGTTTCGAAAGCTCGTTCGTGGGTTATGTGCACACTCTCTCTCAATGCCTCGATGGGATGTTCCAACAATAAGTCTAAATACTTTCAAAATACGTTTTGAATGAATGCTTGTTTGTGTATGCTGTGCTGCGAGTGGCCTTTGTGCCAACCTATGCGAACTCTTGAGAGTATCGCTAGTAGCTTGTCCGATTTTTACTAACTCTAAGTTTGGTTGAATGCATCTATTCGAGGGACGCCTTGAACTAGTGAACCATCCAAGACTTAGGAAAAGGTGAAACTCGAGTGCTGAGACTTTGTTATCACTAAGCTGGTTGACGTGTTCACACTAGAAATGTATGTCGAAGGTGCGCACGATCCAGTCTAAGCGATATGCTGATTTCGACGCTTGTGCAAGTAAAGATCCAAATGAACAAGTACAACGACTTGTCTAGGATTGCCTCAACCCTAGATTACTGCTTGTCCTCAGTAAGTCTCGAGGACGAGACTTCTTCTGAGTTGGGTAAGATATAACACCCCGTTCCGTTCTAACGGACTGCCGACTCAATCGGCAATAGTGCAGCTGTCCCGACCCGCTTTGCCTCAAACAAAAAACAAAGGATATCCAGACTTGTCCCTACAGGAATTCGGCTTAGGCTTTCAGAGGCTCGCTTGACGTATTGCTCTACCAAGGTGAATCATCGCTAAGGTGGGTGGCTACGGTAAACTTGTCTTTGCTTAGCCAGCACACATAAAATCTGGAATATTCATGTTAGTCGCTAGGTGATTCACCCCCTACATGCTAATAAATCCAATGTACCTAGCTAAGGGAATAATCCCAACTCATATTGCTTATGCTAGAACATGGAAATTGAAATACTGCTTGTATTCAGACCCTCGCATGCTAAGTCTCTAACGGTTTCATCTCTCGGCTTACCTTCGGGCCCGAGCAACGTGTTTACTTGTGTTCCTTAGAAACGCATGCTTGTCTGCTTATGAATGTCTAACGTTATTGTATTGTGCAATGTATAAGCTCAATTCCGAATGCATGAATGGAACGTAGATGCAATATAAAGAAAATCATGCAATATTTCTTGTCTTGTACTCACGTAGCCTCCGGGCGATAATCACGTAGCCTACGGGCGCACGTAGCCTACGAGCGATATTCACGTAGCCTCCGGGCGATAATCACATAGCCTACGGGCGCACGTAGCCTACGGGCGATAATCACGTAGCCTTCGGGCGAATGAATGTTATTGTTAGATCACGGACAACTTGTGCACAAGGTATAGTTCCTGCGGGCGGCTGCTGGGGCACTGGCACCGTTCCGGCTCTGGACGGAACTCACGTTTAGTCTCACGTACTTGGACAAGGTGGTATGCGGCGCCTCACGTACTTGCACGTAGCAAACCATCTTCTTCACAGACTAGTCCATTATGGCAATCAAGCCAGTGATCATCATGTATATTTGAACCTGTTGCATACTAACTTGTGTCTCCGTGGCAGGGAAGGCATGGTAAGTTGTGCAGGTGATTCGGATAGTCAGGTAAAAGATACCAAACGGTGTCTAATATATTCCAAGTAAATTATTGTATGCAACACACCTGATACTCCTGTAAATCGTATGCTTATAACGTGATCTTGCCCACAACATCGTGTTTGCATATGCTTGCCTCCTAAATGTTTATACTTGCCCGTGCATAAATTAACAATGTTTGCCTTGGACAGGGAAGGACAAATGGTAAGTTGGTAAGTCTCGCCGTGTTTCCTCAAACATCGTACGGCGCAATGCCCGACACGTTAGGCAATTCAATGTTTGCATGAAACTGATCCTAAGGCAACTAGAAAGACAACTTAATAGTTGTACACGAAACCTGTATTACGTGTTTGGATTTGTCGAGCGGGCGAGTAGCTTCCCCACCAGTGCATTCAATGTACTGATAATCCACCAGTTTGTATGCAGGGTGCGGGAGAACCTCGTTCGGTGCGGATGCCTCCAACGTGCGTGCTAAGGCCTAGGAGTTCCCTCTAAAGCCTTGCAACGGTGCGTCCGGAACTGAAGCACATATACAAGACATAATGTTGGAGCGTCGCCTGAACATCGCCTGTACAATCATTCCACAGTTGTAGCCACTGGCACGCTTTATGTTTCAGAGAGAGAGGCTTAAGCGACTTGTAATCTCGGCTATACGTCGCCTGTAATACTTGTTCATATCAATAAATAGTTGCTTTACTTTAAACTTGTGTTTCAATGCTTCCGCTATATTTGTCGACTCAGTGAACCTGTTACCGTTCGCCTATGCGTTCATGACTCCGCTGCACTCGGACAATCTGTGCGACTCTGTGTCTTAGAACTCTTACCGCCAGCCAATGAATCACGGCCTTGCACGGGCGTGGCTCACGCTCGTGCGGCATCACGCCCGGATGGGTCAAGCGATCGTTCCGCGGGAGCGCTGGCGAGGGTGATTCCCGCCTAGCGGGAACGGCCGAATTGCCTGCGGGAGATCGGGGCGTGACAATACTTGTTCCTCTACTACCTAGGCCTATAATATACATATATTAAATATGTACTTGGGATGCACGTACAATACATACACGTATGTATTATACCAATTGAGAATTAATGCTGGTACCTATATATACATATTAAACATATTTTAGGGATATATATATATATATACAAGACATATATGTATATGTGCAAATGGAGATACACTATATATATATGTATATATATACCAAAATACGTTTAACATATACGAATACATATGCAATTACATACACACCAATCATATACTGACATACCATCATATACTAAATACACCACGGCTAATACGTGTAAAATACTATGAGGAATGCGTGTATACGTGTATGTGTTCATGCATACGAGGGGTTCAAACCTGTGTACGTGAAAGTGAAGGGTTCGATGTTGAGGTCGTCCGTAGCAGGTCACGGTGTCGTGGAGCGTCGGCAGGGATCAGTCGAGTCTGGGCGTCGTCTCCGGCGAGTTTTAGACGATCGTGCAGGCGTGGGGGCGGTTGAGGACAGTCAGGGTCATCAACGGGGTTGTTGACGAGATGGCAGCGGGGTGCTTATTGGTGCAAACTGGCTCCGGTAGACGTAGGATAAAGAATGGAAGGTTCTGGCGGTCGTGCATATAGTTTGGCGACGAGGCTCCGGTAAACGCAGTCAGGTGCGGGATGATCTGGCTTTAGCAGCGGTTCTCCTTCTTCGGTCTGGGCAGAGGAGAACGGCGGCTTAACGGCGGGTTGGGGCCGTTCAATCCTGCACGGGAGTGTTTCAGTTCAGTCTGGTCCAGGCGGGTCCAGGAATTCAGGCGAACTCCGACGAGGGGTCGACGGGAAAAGAAGAAGGAGATGGGTGAACAGTAAGGATGGGAGGAAGGAGTCAGCTGCTCCTTAGGATTTTAGGAATAGAAAAAGAAAAAGAAAAAGTAAAGGAAAAGAATATTTATACATATGTGCAAGGGGTTGGGTTGACCTAGAAATTGGCTTGGTCAAACCATGGAAAAATGGCTTTTCATGTAGGTATTTCAAGGGCTATGATTCAATACATTCAAAATAGATGGCTAGGATTGTATTTTGCTCAAAGTTTGGAGGGCTATGGTTTGAGGAGGTTGGTGTTCAATTACATACTCCCAAGAATCATGGAAAAATATAAATGAAGGGAAATGGGTTTTGTTCACGTGTCGTGTCCAATAGGGTGGATACCTTAATGCACTCTTGCACCAAAGTGCCCAATAATTAGAAAATTGCACAAAGAGTGATTTTGGTTTTAATTAATTAAATTTTAAATAAAATTGGTTGCGAAGAATATCGTGCGTCTAAAATGAACACGACAAGACATGATTATGAGTCACACAAGGATTAAAATAACGGTCTGGCATGTCTAGGACAAAGGTATAAAATATGTTGGAAGACAAGGCTAGTGTAGCACTCTAATTATCGAACAACGGTAAAGTACAACAATCAATTAAAATCACAATTATTTTGATGTAATTAATTATCATGCAATTATTTATATTTTAATTATAGAAAGACGAAAATACCCTTAGTCTACCCTCCTTAAAAGAATTTTGTCCTCAAAATTAAAAATAAATTAGCACAAGAACAATCAATCAATAAGGAATTATACCTCAAGTCTCGAAGAGATATAGATACTGCTCGCGCATTTCGTCCTCTCTCTCCCAAGTAGATTCTCTTGGAGAGTGATGTCTCCAGGCAACAAGAATCAAAGGGATAGTCTGGTTCCGCAATGCCTTCTCTCTACGATCCAAGATCTCAACGGGTTGTTCAAGATAGGTGAGTGTCGGTCCAACTTCTATCTCCGAGTGGTCTAGTACGTGACTAGGATCTGCCACGTACCGTCTCACCTGCGGCACGTGGAACATGTCATACACTCCATCTAGAGCAGGCGGCAAGTCAAGTCTATAGGCCACTGTACCGACCCTTGCAAGTATACTGAAGGGCCCGATGTATTATGGACTAAGCTTTCCGCCTCTGTCAAAACAAATCGTGTCCCGTGTCAGAGAAATCCGCAGGAACACCAAATCGCCAACCTAGAACAAACAATCTTAACACGCAATCTAAACAAACAATCACAAACCAAAACAAATCAAACCAGTACCTAAAACTCTAGAGGTCTACGGTGGCTATCGGCCCAATGCCGCTGTCTATCTTATGCCACTCACAGTCTGTCTCTGATAAGTTTTACTTTTTTTGCTGTATCTACGACTATTTTTGGTCCTAACAAGGCTCTTTCTCCAACATCATCCCAAGATAAAGGTGTACGACACCTCCGTCATTATAAAGCCTCGAATGGTGATATCTCAATGCTGGCCTGGTAGTTGTTGTTGTAAGCAAACTCTACCAAGTATAGATGATCCTCCCAAGAACCTTCGAGATCCAATACGCAAGTGCGTAGCATATCTTCAAGAGTCTGAATAGTCCTTTCAGACTTTCCATCTGTCTGAGGGTGATATGCGGTACTGAACTTGAGCTAAGTGCCCAAGCTAGACTACAGACTCCTCCATAAATGGGAAATAAAACGACTATCCCGATCTGAGACAATACTTACAGGAACTCCATGTAATCAGACAATCTGTTGTACGTACATCTCTGCTAGCTTCTCTATCGATGTACCCACTTTGAAAGGTAAGAAATGGTCTGATTTGGTCAACCTATCTACGATAACCCAAATTGTGTCCTTTCCTCCTGGAGAACGAGGAAGTCCCAAAACAAAATCCATAGTCACGTGCTCCCACTTTTATTCTGGAATAGGTAAAGGTTGAAGAAATCCTCCTGGCCTCTGCGATCTGCTTTCACCTGTTGGCATACTAAACATCGGGATACGAAATATGCCACTTCGCGCTTCATACCATACAACCATACATGCTCCCTCAAATTTTAATACATCTTGTTGGCTCCGGGATGCATTGAGTATTGAGAGCGGTGTGCCTCCTGCAAGACTTCTTCGCGCAGCTCTCCACTTGGCACACACATCCTCGTGCCATGTCGTAAGGATCCATCATCCACAATAGTGAAGTCGTCTATCAATCCTGTCTGAACTTGTGCTCTAATATTCCTTAGAGTCTCATCATCATACTGCGTAGCTCTAATTCTGTCCATCAGCTCTGATTGTATCTGCAGTCCCTATATTTAAATCTCAGCTCCTGGAACTAATACTTCAATTCCCAAGCTCTCAAGATTAGCTAATAAATGTCTATCCGAAGTCAAACACATAGCCATCGGATACTTGCTCAAGGTTTCAACGACTACGTTGGCTTTTTTTGGATGGTACTATAACGAGATATCGAAGTCTTTCATCAATTCTAACCACCTTCTCTTTCTTATGTTTAGCTCCTTCTGCGTAAATACGTACTTCAAGCTCTTGTGGTCTGTGAAGATCTTCACATGCTCTCCGTACAGATAGTGTCATGCCCCAATCTCCCGCAAGCTCAATAGTCCCCGCTGAACGTGAATCACCACGTTTACAGCTCTCCCGTAGGACTATCGTTCTCATCGGGACGTGATGCCGTACGAGCCTGGAGTTGCGCTCGTACAAGGCGATGTTGTCAAACACCAAATGTTATCATTGAAACAACCAAGTTGCAGCGGAAGTCAAGTATTGTGTACCAAGCACACAATCAGAGTATACACAGCGAAGCTCACGATAGGGTCCAAATGAGATGCCCCGAGTCAATGCCACAAAGGCGATGCCACGGAGACGATAAAATAACTCTTGCTCTTTCTCTAGCCCACAAAGGTACTTACAGTTCATACATCTTGTCCCGTATATCCAAGCAGCGCCACTACGCCTGTGTACCTGAAATATTGCCCACAAACGTGGGTCAGTACACAACCGTACTGGTGAGCGGGGTAACCCACTCGCCTAAGCCAACACTAAGTAAAATAGTGAATGCAAACAGTTATATGGTGATCTTTCTAGTTGAATCCTAGATTCATTTTATGGCATATGGATGACATGTTAAGGAAAGCAGTAAAGCAGTTTAAGCATGCTAGCATTCAATCTCAAACCAAACGACAAGCAGTTATATAAAGCCGACCAATCTAACTCAATGTCATCGCTTGCACGAAAATATATCGAACCATCAGTCTCGCCTCGATATCCATCTAGAACCAAAGTTTATATATCCTACTCTCGAGTGCACACTCTTGCCGAGGCAAGGTGGCCGCGCCTATACGATGCACAAACCAACCAAAGTAAAACAAGCCAACATCTATTCTTATATGAAGTCACTGGCCAAAGGCCATAAAGGACGTTGATCGGACAGATCAATGCGGTTCTATTCGAAACAGCGCTAAGTAGCTAACCCACCTGAATCGCATCCAACCGCTAGTACCGCGCCCAAGACGCGTTACCCAATTGTCTCCTCCATGGTCGAACGGTCCCGGTGCCCCGGAGCACCCGTTCGAGGAAACCAAACCCTGTGCCACCCAGGTTGTCCGTGACTATGCAGACACGTAGGTATGACGAGAGGATCGAACATTCTCGCCCCACCAAGCGATCCTAGACACGTTCCATCGATAATCCAACCAACACATCCATAACCATTCTTCCAACATGTCCTTCCAAGAACCTAAATCTCGACCTCAAAACATAGCCCGAGGTATCAAAATATCAAGTATTTCATAGGCACGAAGCCTCTTCTCAACATAATCCAAAATTGGTGCAACACCTATGCTCAAAGCTAACCCATGGCACAATGCCCCAAAAGAGGCACAATGTCCGCGCCGATGCAGTTGTTCGGTTTAGAACCACAACTGCTCGCTTTGCAAGACAAAGCGACCAAGTGATACTCGTACACGGATGCACACTCGCTCGCCCGAATTCCCGATATTCTCAATGTTCCCATTGCCTCAATTGTATCATTCCAACTTGTATATTTCCAATCGTCCAAGTAAAATCCCAAGTATTCAACCGATCGCCTCAAATGAATAATCCAGCTATCGTATCCAACTATCCAACGCGTAAACCATTCAAGCCATAATCCTACCAAGCCAACGACGTACACTCTATGCACGCCTCAGTGTAGTGATTCCCAATGTTTCAGCCCAAGTGTTCAAGCCATTACGTGTTTTCCATATTATTAGGCATGAAGGAGTAGAGGAGAAGGGAAAGAGCCCACTCACAATGATTGATCCCGTTAGGCATCCTGTCCTGCCGATACGGCCAATCCCTTGAACCCGTGGTCCGATGCAAGTGCGATCTACTCAACTGGTATGACCGTGCGAGCAGGCCGTGCTCTACAAATCATCCGACCGATCGGACTAAGGAAGATGGCATTATCATTCCAACTCAGCTATCTCAGTACTGCTCTGAACGAACACCTGATTTCCATCGAACCCGCTAGCCATCTGCACATGAAACAACTCAATCAATACTTATTTCCAAAATCCAATAAATCAAATGGAACCAGTATTTGTTTCATTCAATCCGACTCAGCGTAACGCACCGTACGGTTGCGGGACGTTACATAATATACCACTTAGAATCGGGTTCGTCCACGAACCGTGCTGGTACTCATTCCTATCACATGCCACAATCCAATTCCATGGATCTGCTCTATGCAACTCACATTATCCTGATCCAGACTCAGCATCTCGCTCTGTTGAATGCTCGTACAAATTCTATATTCCCACATCCTCCTTGCAGCTCAATACGAATTCTTCGTATCGCTTAGTTTTGGATCGATACACATATTTAAGGCGTCCCTAAAATATATGTATTTCAGCCGAGCTTTGCGATAGCAAATTTGAACAAGTTACAAGGGTATCTTTATGTCTGAGGCATCCATTAGCTTCACTCCCAAATTGAACCAATCCTGATTTCCATTCCAACATGTTCGCTTGAGCACTATTCTCAATATGATGATTTTTCACCGACTCAATCAGTTCTTGTTCCAACTCAATCCGAATCCGCACTAGCAACATCTCCAAATATATCTCATGCACCGAACGATCAACTCAACTGATACTACCCCAGCTAGGCGACTTACCCAAATATCAAACTTTGGTTAGATCAGCTCAACCAAACATCTCTTCCATCAAATCTCAATACCTCGCTGGGTGAACATCTATATTGAGGTTCGTGTGATCCACGAAGATCTTGCCGCCACGCCAAAGGGATAATGTTGCCACGATTTCAACGTGGACACACTCGCCACAATTCCTAGGTTGCGCATGGAATAGTTCTTCGTGCTGCTTCCACTGCCTCGAAGCATAGAATATCACCTTCGCCTTCCGAATGAGCACGCTTCCCAGACTAAGTTCCGATGCATCTTGTAAATCTGAGGCACATCTGTCCCTTCCAGTATTCGCAAAGATTTGATTTGAACGAGCCGCCACAGTCGTCCATTCATATAAATGCTATTCCCTTTCAGAGCACGATGAGTCAGAGGCGATGCCATCTACAAAAATCTGTGACTCTGAATCTCATCAGTTGACTTAGGCCAATCCCACCATCGCTTCGATCTTCCGGCTGTATCTTCAGCTGAAGGCTATCCCAAGGATCTCTCAAATCCAACTCTCAGTCAATAAGCCAAATCTCATTGCTCACATCTGCCCTCGACGCATTCCCAAATACGCCGCCTCAAGGGTCGTTCTATGGGTCTACCATATTCATATCCGATTCAGCGGGCAAGGTCATTTAGGGTCAGCTGTCCCGAAGCTATGCTTGATAATTGTAATCATCACGATGGACAGTTACTATGAACCATGCTATATCTCATCTGCAATTCCGAATAAAATCCAACCATTCACCCGAGCGAAGTTTCTGAATCCGAGAACCGCGCTCGTTGAAACCTTATTCCATCAATTCGTCGTTCTGTCCTGAATCCATCAATTTTTCGAATTGCATATTCGATTCTCGCACCATCGATTTCAACGATTCTCGAAACTCGAGACTTGCTCAATTCTTATCCATTTGCCATGTCCCACCTTGCACTTCCAACTTACTCGAGCAGCACAGTGATTCATTCCGACGTTGCTCCCACGTTTAGCTATCTTTAAAAGTCTGTCCGCCAATATCTCTGCCTTTAGTTGTTGCCTCAATCCGTTCACGTCTTCCGGAGAATCTGTTTACTATCGTTGCACTAGCTTGCCCAAAATTCCATTTCCGCTAAACCTGAGTCAACTTCACGAGCAGCAACATCCAAAATCTTTCAAGTTTGTGTGAATCTATCTCATTGTCCCTCCAGACCAATATCGTGTTTCTTTGCTCAACCAACAGCTCAAATATGTCGCCCAAAATCGTAGTTCATGCTCGCTATCATTTGATTCACCCATTGCTCGTTCAAGCGCATCCTAGTTGTTCGTTCCGATCTCGTCCATCTCTTAAGCCCAACGATGCTTTCCATTTGCACCAGTCCGTTCACGATATGCTCAACTCAATATTTGCTTGCTCCATTTTTATTCTTCCCAACTCAACCGACGTGCACCAACCAACTTATATTCTCGTTTCACGAGTCCGTTCAGGCAATTCCCATAGATGTCCAACCAAAATATTTCTAATGCCTTGCTCAAAATGTGGTATCCTATATACCACTCCAAATCGAGTCGCTACTCATATTACGATTCCCTGCACGAATCCAAGATCCGTTCGAACCATTCTCCATGCATGATCATGCCTTTTCCAATTCGAGTCTGACACAAAACTCAGGCAATGCTTGAATTATCCAACTGTTTCTCAATCCGTCTGATACCTTCTCAACACGAGCAATCGTGCAATGATTGTCTTCCAAATAGTCCAACCCAATACCCAACGGTTTCACACTTTTGTTGTACGAGCAACTCGTACCAACTTATCCATATATTCCCGAGCCAAACTCAAACCTGCTCAACCAACTGATCCATTGAGGCAATCAGAACTCCCGAACGCTAAGCCAAGCCAACCCAACAAAAGCCCACACTTGTTGCACAAATGCAACAACGCCAACCAACTTGCTGCATGAATGCAACAACGCCTAACGAGGCTAAGCGATCCTACGAAAACCAACCAAAGCAACCCAACCAAGAAATATAATGCAACCAAAACCAGCAATAATTAGACTACATCCGATGCGGCACCGAGTAGAGTCAAGAGCTAGACGACACGCGGAAGCTATTTAGAGTTTGTGATGAAGCGAAGGACCAAATCCGAAGAAATGAACCAGGCGCTCTGATACCAATTTGTCATGCCCCAATCTCTCGCAAGCTCAATAGTCCCCGCTGAACGTGAATCACCATGTTTACAGCTCTCCCACAGGACTATCGTTCTCATCGGGACGTGATGCCGTACGAGCCTGGAGTTGCGCTCGTACAAGGCGATGTTGTCAAACACCAAATGTTATCATTGAAACAACCAAGTTGCAGCGGAAGTCAAGTATTGTGTACCAAGCACACAATCAGAGTATACACAGCGAAGCTCATGATAGGGTCCAAATGAGATGCCCCGAGTCAATGCCACAAAGGCGATGCCACGGAGACGATGAAATAACTCTTGCTCTTTCTCTAGCCCACAAAGGTACTTACAGTTCATACATCTTGTCCCGTATATCCAAGCAGTGCCACTACGCCTGTGTACCTGAAATATTGCCCACAAACGTGGGTCAGAGCACAACCGTACTGGTGAGCGGGGTAACCCACTCGCCTAAGCCGACACTAAGTAAAATAGTGAATGCAAACAGTTATATGGTGATCTTTCTAGTTGAATCCTAGATTCATTTCATGGCATATGGATGACATGTTAAGGAAAGCAGTAAAGCAGTTTAAGCATGCTAGCATTCAATCTCAAACCAAACGACAAGCAGTTATATAAAGCCGACCCATCTAACTCAATGTCATCGCTTGCACGATAACATATCGAACCATCAGTCTCGCCTCGATATCCATCCAGAACCAAAGTTTATATATCCCACTCTCGAGTGCACACTCTTGCCGAGGCAAGGTGGCCGCGCCTATACGATGCACAAACCAACCAAAGTAAAACAAGCCAACATCTATTCTTATATGAAGTCACTGGCCAAAGGCCATAAAGGACGTTGATCGGACAGATCAATGCGGTTCTATTCGAAACAGCGCTAAGTAGCTAACCCACCTGAATCGCATCCAACCGCTAGTACCACGCCCAAGACGCGTTACCCAATTGTCTCCTCCATGGCCGAACGGTCCCGGTGCCCCGGAGCACCCGTTCGAGGAAACCAAACCCTGTGCCACCCAGGTTGTCCGTGACTATGCTGACACGTAGGTATGACGAGAGGATCGAACATTCTCGCCCCACCAAGCGATCCTAGACTCGTTCCATCGATAATCCAACCAACACATCCATAACCATTCTTCCAACATGTCCTTCCAAGAACCCAAATCTCGACCTCAAAACATAGCCTGAGGCATCAAAATATCAAGTGTTTCATAGGCACGAAGCCTCTTCTCAACACAATCCAAAATTGGTGCAACACCTATGCTCAAAGCTAACCCATGGCACAATGCCCCAAAAGAGGCACAATGCCCGCGCCGATGCAGTTGTTCGGTTTCGAACCATAACTGCTCGCTTTGCAAGACAAAGCGACCAAGTGATACTCGTACACGGATGCACGCTCGCTCGCCCGAATTCCCGATATTCTCAATGTTCCCATTGCCTCAATTGTATCATTCCAACTTGTATATTTCCAACCGTCCAAGTAAAATCCCAAGTATCCAACCGATCGCCTCAAATGAATAATCCAGCTATCGTATCCAACTATCCAACGCGTAAACCATTCAAGCCACAATCCTACCAAGCCAACGACGTACACTCTATGCACGCCTCAGTGTAGTGATTCCTAATGTTTCAGCCCAAGTGTTCAAGCCATTACGTGTTTTCCATATTATTAGGCATGAAGGAGTAGAGGAGAAGGGAAAGAGCCCACTCACAATGATTGATCCCGTTAGGCATCCTGTCCTGCCGATACGGCCAATCCCTTGAACCCGTGGTCCGATGCAAGCGCGATCTACTCAACTGGTATGACCGTGCGAGCAGGCCGTGCTCTACAAATCATCTGACCGATCGGACTAAGGAAGATGGCATTATCATTCCAACTCAGCTATCTCAGTACTGCTCTGAACGAACACCTGATTTCCATCGAACCCGCTAGCCATCTGCACATGAAACAACTCAATCAATACTTATTTCCAAAATCCAACATATCAAATGGAACCAGCATTTGTTTCATTCAATCCGACTCAGCGTAACGCACCGTACGATTGCGGGACGTTACAGATAGTATTTTCACAGCTTTAGGGCAAAGATAACTGCTGGTAACCCCAAATCATGAGTGTGGTAGATCTTTTCATGAGGGCATAATTTTCTTGAAGCATAGGCAATTACTTTCCCGTATTATTGAAGAACGTGTCCCAAACTTTTTTTGAAAGCATTACTGTAGATAGTGAATCCACCTGTCGCTGAGGGCAACGTCAAAACTGACGCTGTTGTCAATCTCCTCTTCAGCTCATCAAATACGGCTTGACATTCTTCTATCCAAACAAATTCCACATCTTTCTTGGTCAGTCTAGTCATTGGTTCTGCAATCTTGGAGAAGTCTTGTACAAATCTTCTGTAGTATCCTGCTAGTCCGAGAAAGCTCTCGATTTCAGCTTTCGTACTGGAGGTAGCCCATGACTCCACTACTTTGATCTTCTTTGGATTAATTAAGATTTTGTTAGCTGTCACCATATGTCCAAGAAATTCAACCTTGTCAAGGAAGAACTCATACTTTGAAAGCTTCCCATACAACTTCTCTCTCCTGAGAGTCTCTAAGACCATCCTCAGGTGCTCTTTATGCTCTTTTGGGGTCTTCGAATATATTAGGATGTTGTCAATAAATACCACTACGAACTTGTCAAGGTACTGGTGGAATACCTTGTTCATCAAGTTCATAAATACGGCTAGTGCGTTGGTTAAACCAAACGGCATTACTGTAAATTCAAACTGGCCATATCTGGTCCGAAAGGCTATCTTCGGTATGTCTTCCTTCTTTACCTTCACCTGGTGATAGCCTGACCTCAAGTCTATTTTTGAAAACACCTTCGCTCGACTCAATTGATCGAAAAGATCATCTATCCTCAGTAGTGGATATTTATTCTTGATAGTGAGGATATTCAAAGCTCTATAATCGATACACATGTGTACCGTACCATCTTTCTTTGGTATAAATAATACTGGTGCTCCCCATGGCGATGAACTGGATCTAATAAAACCTTTGTCTTGCAGCTCCTCAACTTGCTTCTTCAGTTCTACCAACTCGTTGTTGTTGCGAAATAGGCTCCGGTCCTGGTATCAAGTCTATAGAGAATTTAACATCTCTGTCTGGCGGCAAACCTGGCAATTCCTCTGGAAAAACATTCAGGAACTCTGCCATAAGTGGATGTGGTAACTCTTCTTCTTCCATTCTTGCTCCGCAAAAAGTGCCTCTGCCCCGCTCCTCTGGCGATCTCGAACCTTGGTCCTCCTGGTGGTCAAAATACTACTCTACCTCCATGACAATCTATAGAGGCATGGTGTTTACTCAGCCAGTCCATTCCGAGTACAATGTCGTATCCCAAAAGTGGCATAACGAGTAAACTCACGCTCAACTCTTGGCCTTCCAATGACACTATCCGATCCTTGCAACAATCACGGACTAGGATAATGCCTTCTCCCGTCATGATCTTGCAAGTCCTATCTATTGGTTCTGTTTCTAAATGATGCTTAAGGGCATAAGATACAGATAAGAAACTATGGAAAGCGCCAGAATCAAATAATGCAAGTACTGGAATAGAATTGAGTAAAACTGAACCTGAAATCACGTCTCCAGCTGGCTCATCCTCCTCAGTAGTCATGGCGTAAGCTCGTCCCTGTGGTGCTCCTCTCTGCTACTGCTGGTATTGAGCAAACCTCTGTTGCTGTGGTGGAAGTAGAGGTCCTCTCTACTGGGCTCCTGGTACAATAGGTGCTCTGGCTAGTCCTCTCTGAGCTGTTGCTCCTCCCTGGCGAGTCTGAATAGCTGGTCAGTCCCTCAGCTGATGTGCTGCTAATCCATATGAAAACAAGTGCCTAACCTTTTCCTACAGATGTCTCTTGTATGTCCCATCTTGCCATAATACTAACATGTGGTGATAAGCTGATTCTGTCTCTGTGGTTGCTGTTGCTGAACATGTCCTCGAACTGGTACCTGTTATGGGTGTTGCTGCTGGTGTTGCTGATGGTACGGCCTCTGTTGTTATTGTTGTTGTTGGAAGAGTGGGTGCTTGGCCAGTCCTGTGTTATCTCCTGCTGCTCCAGATGTGTCGCGTCGTCTCTTGGGCCTGAGATCCAAGTCATCTTCAGCAATCTAGGCATCCATCAGAATACCCTCAAATATTACAGTGCATCGTCCTGAAGTACGAGACTTGATCTCCCTATTTAATCCCTTTCTGAATTTTTGTGCTCTGTCTCCTGGGTCTCGGATCATCGACGGCGCGAATCGACTCAATCGACAAAATTCTGCGACGTATTCGTCGACTGACATGCCTCCTTGGACTAAGTCATGGAACGACTTTCTAATGCTCCCAAGGCTACGTCAGGAAAGAATTTCCCCTTGAATAGCTCCTTAAAGTCCTCCTAAGTAAGTCCTTCGACGGCGAGTCTCGGCTCTTTACTATACCATGTTAGTGCGATATCAAACATCTGACTGTCAGCGGCCTCTATCTGAAGAATCTCCGGGATCTGTGATAAGCGCAAGTTCCTCTCTATGTCCTCTAACCATTCATCAGCATAGATTATTCCTTCTGTGCCCTTGAACTCTTGAGGCATCATCCTCTTAAAGTCCACTATAGTGCCTGGCCTCTGTGGTTGCTGGCCAGGATGTTGGGGTTGTCGTGCTACTCTCTCCACAGCCTGGAGAGCCACCTGGTGAGCATTCTCCATGCTTTCTCTCATCAGTTCTGTCTGCGCCTGGTGTGCTTCTTCTTGCACTCTTTAAGCTTCAGCTTGAATATGCTGAGCTTTTATTGTTACTCTCTGGGCCTCTAGCATGCCCTGCATCAGTACGAACATTTGTGCCCCGTCAGTGGGTACTCCTCCGGGAATCGATGTCGATGGTAGTGGAAGGTTGTCTGTCATGGCTGGGGCAATCCTCCGAATAGATGGAGGAGGAATCCCGTTAACTCCAGATACTCCTACACGAACATGAGATGTAGGAGGAACTCCAGGTGTCTGTTCGTCAGGTTGAGAGGTGACAAACCACTCTGAAGTTGATGCTCCCACTCTCATAGATCTAGTATTCGGCGGTATCCTAAATACAGATCAAAGGAATTAATTAAGGTGATAGAAATAATATTATTGAGGAAGGTCAATAAAATGCTAAATGAAGCAATTAATTCGGATAGCAATATGAAGTTCAGAATTTCCTAGTGTGATTGAGCATACTATCATCCTAGATCCTATTTCCTATGTCCTATTGTAGGCTCGTAGAATTACAACTAAGTTATCGCACTACCACTATATCGCATAACTTGTGAAACTGGACCTGCATGGGCCACCACTAAAACCGTGTCACGACCCGCACCCGGTATAGGGGTACGAGGGCGTGGGTACGTCCAGCCTACGCCGCAGCATCGGCGGTAGAACGTTGTCTAGGTCGCAGTAATACTATATAACTAAACACCTGTCAATGATATCCATCTCCAAAAGGAGGACAATATACATCTCACATTATCTCACAATGTAAACTCAATCACAACAATTGTAAAGTATAAGGCACGATAAAAGATAAGAGAAATGACATAGTTAAACACTATGTCTCAAAATATAGGTAAATCACAGTCTAGTTGTCCAAAATAAAGTCTCCACGAGTCTCAAATTAAACTTAACATAAGTCTATACATAAACTGGAATAAACCTCAGTGAGTCTCAAGCATAAATAAATACTATCTAGATAGCTGCAGGTAATATCTCGTCTAAAGGCAGAGTCTCCTCTAGAATCTCTGGTGAGTAGTCTGCGTCTATACCTGGTCCGTAGTGTATGGTACAAAACTTCTCAAGATCCTCTGAAAAAATATCCAGTCAGGATTGGAACAAAATACACCTCTAACAACAGTTCCATATATATTGATAAAAACTATAACACAACGTAAAGAAATAGAAGACAGATAGGAAATACTAGCAATAAGAATACAGGAAATAAGGAAGTGCTGAAATAAGAAATACTGAAACATCATCATCAATATACATCTAGCAATGAATATAACTATAAGTACACGTAAGAACAATGAACTGGTATATAAGTGTATACAAGAACAATAACTAAACATGTGGGAATGCTAGATCAATATACTAGAGATACATGTCAAAAATTATCTAACTAAGTGTGGGAAACATCAGCATATCATGTGATCAACTTGGGACTAATAAGACTCATTATATTGATTAGTGATCATCCTTATAAATTCAGGCTAACCACATGTAACAGCGATGAGGCATGTAATGGTAAGGCTGCACCGACGTGAGGTGTGGGTGAGCTATGATGCATGTAAAGTTGGGTATGATCACATAAGCTACTAATATTTCCTCCATTTTCCCCAGCTAGCACGATGGATTCCAAATCATGACTCCTCGTGACAGGTCTCGATAATGCCAATTTGTGTAAACAACAGTGTCAGAGTCATGTACGCTATACAACAAGAGTTATAGAGATAATCAACATAATGGAAACTGTCAGAGAATGTACTCGCCTGTGGTCCTTACCTGGCAATACCAATATTTGGGTTCTACGGTATCGTCTGAGTGATCCAACAGTCCTATAGATATATCATGAACACAATATTGCATCAGACATTACACTAATACACAATTAAATACCATGATCTTAGGGACTACGCTAGGGTGGTCACGTCTGTCGTTGCTATGCATAACAGACAGTCAATGGTACGGTCTTGCCAGTATGTCAATGTACATATGGCAGTCTGTTATCATACTACACAGTCACAGCTCGATGTAACTATGGGGTATCCGTGGTTATACTTGGTCCTCTACTACCTAGGCCTATAATATACATATATTAAACATGTACTAGGGATGCACGTACAATACATACACGTATGTATTATACCAATTGAGAATTAATGCTGGTACCTATATATACATATTAAACATATTTTAGGGATATATATACAAGACATATATATATGTGCAAATGGAGATAATATATATATATATATATATATATATATACCAAAATATATTTAATATATACAAATACATATACAATTACATACACACCAATCATATACCGATATACCATCATATACTAAATATACCACGACTAATACGCGTGAAATACTACGAGGAATACATGTATATGTGTACGTGTTCATGCATGCGAGGAGTTCGAAACCTGTGTACGTGAAAGTGAAGATTTCGATGTCGAGGTCGTCCACAGCAGGTCACGGCGTCATAGAGCATCGGCAGGGAGCAGTCGAGTCTGGGCGTCGTCTCCGACGAGTTTCAGATGGTCGTGCAGGCATGGGGGCGATTGAGGGCAGTCGGGGTCATCGATGGGGTCGTTGACGGGATGGCAGCGAGGTGCTGCTTGGTGCAGACTGGCTCCGGTCGACGTGGGATGAAGGATGGCGTGTTCTGGCGGTCGTACAGGTGGTTTGGTGACAAGGCTTCGGCTAACGCAGTCAGGCGCGGGATGATCGGGCTTCAGCAGCGGTTCTCCTGCTTCAGCCAGGGCGGAGGAGAATGGCGGGTTCACGGCGGGTTGGGGCCGTTCAGTCTGGCGCGGGGGTGTTTCGGTTCAGTCTGGTCCATGCAGGTCCAAGCGTTGAGGCGAACTCCGGCAAGGGGTCGGCGGGAAAAGAAGGAGATGGGTGAACAGTAAGGATGGGAGGAAGGAGTCGGCTGCTCCTTAGGTTTTTAGGAATAGAAAAAGAAAAAGAAAAAGTAAAGGAAAAATATATTTATACATATGTGTAAGAGGTTGGGTTGACCTAGAAATTGGCTTGGTCAAACCCTTGGAAAAATGGCTTTTCATATAGGTATTTCAAGGGCTATGATTCAATACATTCAAAATAGATGGCTAGGATTGCATTTTGCTCAAAGTTTGGAGGGCTATGGTTTGAGGAGGTTGGTGTTCAATTACACACTCCCAAAAATCATGAAAAAATATAAATGAAGGAAAATGGGTTTTGTTCACGTATCGTGTCCAATGGGGTGGATACCTTAATGCACTCTTGCACCAAAGTGCCCAATAATTGGAAAATTGTACAAAGAGTGATTTTGGTTTTAATTAATTAAATTTCAAATGAAATTGGTTGCGACGAATGTCGTGCGTCTAAAATAAATACGACAAGATATGATTATGAGTCACAGAAGGATTAAAATAATGGTTTGGCATGTCTATGACAAGGGTATGAAATCTGTTGGATGACAAGGCTAGTGTAGCGCTCTAATTATCGAACAACAGTAAAGTGCAACAATCAATTAAAATCACAATTATTTAGATGTAATTAATTATTATGTAATTATTTATATTTTAATTACGGAAAAATAAAAATACCCTTAATTCGAAAAGTGAGGGTGACACTTGGAGAAGCACAAGGAGGAGGAGCATTGGTGAAGAGATCATGTCCATATCGTGTCCAATTATATTTTTATTAGGAATCCATCTCCTAATTGGGAAATTCTAAAATTTTTCTTTATTGTAGATTCTAAATTATGCATTTGACCATTAGAAACTACCCCATGGTGTCAAAACCCGTACCCAAAAATTGGGCATGAACTGTGGGTACGTCTAGCCTACGCTGCAGCATCGACGGTAGAACGCTGTCTAAGTCTCAAGACAACCAAACATAACTCATAACCTGTCAGTGATCTCAACTCCATAAGAAGAATAATGAATAATTCATTGATCAATAATTTATAATATACTCAATCATAAAAACTATAGGAAGTAACTGGCATAATTATATATAAAGATAGGAAGTACTAACATAAGTCAAGCACAACAACTCAAAAATGCAACAGTAAACTAGAGTCTAGCTGTCCAGCGTAAATAGTCTCAACAATAGTCTCAACATAAGTATAATCCAAGTCTCAGGTTTAGAATAAATAATACATAAGTAGAACTGTCTAGATGACTACGGGTGGTGTCTCCTCCAAGGAGAGTGACTCCTCTAGGATCTCTGGTACGTAGTCTCCCTCTATGCCTGGCCCATAGTGAGTAGGACAGAAGTTCTCAAGGTCCTCTAAAAAATATTATCCAGTCAGGATTGGAGTGAAGCACAAGCACTAATAGCAGTTTTATTTATATTGACAAAACTATAAAAACAGTGTAAGGAAATACAAGATAAATATAAATACTGGAAATATGGAATGCAGGAGAATATATAATCAGTAATAGTATAACTAGCAATGAACAAAAATATGTGAATGCTAGAATAAGGGAACTGGAATAAAGAAATAGAATATCTAGCTAAGTGTTTGAAATATCAGTTTATTATGTGATCGGCTTGGGACGAGATCAGGCTTGTTATATATGATTGGCTATGATATATGTGAGGTCAGGCTAACCATATGGTTAGCTATGATGCGAGTAATAGTCAGGCACATCATATATAATAGGCTATGAGGCATGTAAATGGTCAGACTACACCCAACGTGATATTTGAGGTGAGCTATGATGCATGTAAAGTGATGTATAATTACATAATCTGCTAATATTTCTCTGTCCCTAGTTAGCACGATAGATTCAATCATGACTACTCATGACAGGTATCTATGATGCTAACCCGTGTATCCACAGTATCAGAATCAAGTATAAAGTACAACTAGAATTATAGAAATAATCAACACAATAAAAACTGTCATAGAATGTACTCGCCTGAAGTCCTGAAGAAGGTATAAGAATCGATGTCCAAGATGGAAACACAAAGACCTATATATCAAAATCAATATCAAAATGTGTTTTGAAGAGATAAATATGCATACCTAATTCTATGTTAGGTATTGGGTCATTTCTAGGTCTAGGCAACATACTACGCTAACTCTAAGTTTAGTTAAGGCATTTCTAGAGTGCTACTACTAAGTTGTACTAGGTTTCTTCTCGGTGTTGTGGATACTAAGTACCATATAAAATATAGTTATATATAATCAATACCTTAGTATGTGCCTTAGTTATATATATATATATATATATATATATATATATATATATATATATATATATATATATATATAATACCTAACTTGATATCTAGTTATGCCTTAACTAATATCTATCTTGTTAACCTTATATACATACACTGGTACCTTACCTTTGCACAATAACCCACTGCTCTATAGTGGACTGATACCTTAGGGAAATAGACCTCTCTAGCCTATCACAAATGAATGACAACACCCCTTTATAACTGATACTAGTATCCACTAGAAGTCACCCTCACACATAGGTACAAGTTACTGTAGTCCCAGTTCTCAAAAGAACATACAGACCTTAAACACTCTATACTAATTACTCATGCATGACACTAGTAATACTATGAACTCCAACATATTACTTATACACTAAACTCACTGGAACTATACCTACTGATATTGACAAAGTGATCCTCTAGCTGATACTATGACATTGATACTGCTACTGTGCAGCTTACTACACAGTGAGACTCCTACTGTAAGAGCTACTACTGCTACTGGCCTCGTGTGCACGATCTCGTGCAAATTGTTGCACTTGGCTCAGTTGACTAAACCTATAATTTGTGTTATTGCAAGGCTTCAGTGTGGCTGCTTGCTAAAATAGTGGTTCACTTCTGTGTGCAACTGCCTGCAGTTAGCTAGTAGCCACTGCACAGTGCCATCTACCATTGCTTACTTAACCGCACATCATTTTCATACCCCCTGCACACCACTGCTCTTAGTATGCACAAACTAAGGAACCCGACTCTACACAGTCACACAAATACCTCTCACTGAGACTCACTCCTCATAGACACAATAGTTCAATCTATACAATCTCTCATATATACATAGTTGCACACACAGCCCCAAAACTAACATACATAAGGTCCACGCCTATGTATACATATATATACCCACAGGCGAACTGGCACCCCTTCCTCTGATACCAATGTGTCTCAATACCACACACACATGTATGCAGACCTTAGCACTGATACACTAATAATCCACTACTCTCAGTCACTGGAATCTCCTCTAAATAGCACACAACAAGCTCACAAACATGACACACACACATGACTATAACTGATACTCTCACACAAATCCTCATACTGGCACTCTCACACTCATTGAGACACTCACACACTCACTGAGACACAGCACTATTGAAACTCATACATCTCACTGAGATACTTTAATACTCACCGAGACACTCGCACACTCACTGAGACTCAAAAATCACAGTCAGGAACCCGATACACAGTTCTCTCCCTCTCCTATACTCTGTGTACACACACAGATTTGCTCTGGAATGACACTAATACATAACACAACATTAACATACATACACCATATCACACTGATAAATTACTTCCCAACTACAGATACATTAAACCACAGTTCATACACTACTCTCACAGTACACTAATACATCTAATACTCGATCGACACACACTCAAATCTACCTTCAATGCACACAGTGAACCCGATACTCAATGTAGATACCACTGCACAGTCAGTGGATACCCGACTGTACAGTATCGACCTCCCCATGTAGTAACCCCCCTCTCAAAAATTGACACAAATAGATCAATACATATACGTGCATATATATATATATATATATATATATATATATATATATATATATATATATATATATATATACATGTTATAAATCAAAATACATAAGATTTAAGTCATTAAAATAGGTATTCATCCAACTAGCATATCAACAAATACCTAGTGTGCTAAAAATGGGATACACATGTTACCCCATGAATACTCATGCTTAAATTCCCAAATTGAAACTAAACCTCTTCGTATTTGATGTAAACATTCATATATATATATATATATATATATATATATATATATATATATATATATATATATATAATTAGGGCTACAAAAATTTTGGGGAAAATGCATCATTGGATCATAAAAACCCAAATACACCTATGACACCATGAAAAAATTTTATGCAACCAAAAGAGTCTCATGCTCTCCCTAAAATTTATCCCTAGATCAATGGGTGGGCTCCTAATGGCCAAAAAATTAATTAAAATAGAATTAAAATACGGTTTTCTAGATTTTTACCTATTGGAAGATGGTTCGCCAATGTAGCTTCTCTTTCTCCAAGTCTTCTTGTGCCCAAGCCTTTAGGTCTCCTTGAATGAGGAAATAAATGTGGGATTAGAGCTAGAAATTCTAAAATTTATGCAATAAAAAGAGGGTTTCTACTTGGAGGCTATTTCAAGGGTTTTTCTTCAAGAATGGTGAGTGGCCTGAGGGAGGCTCCCTCTTATTTTATAGGCTAAGGTAAGGGTTAGGGCTTCTAATGAAAAAAAAAATCTATTTTGCCCTTCATGAGTTGTCATGAAGTACTAATTAATTAGGAGGGTTTTAGTCTTACATTGAGGGGTCAAACTAATTACTAATTTAAAATGGATAGGGGTTTATCTAGTAGATTTTTAGGTCTAGTCCACTAACCCATGCATTAATGAACATAATATAATATCTATAATAAATATATCATAAAATATATTAACACAATAAAATAAATATAGTAATTCATAATAAATCCCTATTCTAGAAATGTGGCAGTGACAAGTCTACCCTCCTAAAAAAAAATTTGTCCTCAAAATTGAATTAAACCAACACAAAAATATAATCAGACAAAGAATTATACCTCAAGTCTCAGAGAGATACGGGTACTGCTCGCACATTTTGTCTTCTCTCTCCTAGGTTGACTCGCCTGGAGAGTGATGTCTCCATGCAACACGAACCAAAGGAATAGTCTGGTTCCGTAATATCTTCTCTGTGTGATCCAAGATCTATACGAGCTGCTCAGGATAACTGAGAGTCAGACTAACCTCAATTTCTGAGTGATCTAGTACGTGACTAAGATCTGTCACGTACCATCTCAACTGTGACACATGGAATACGTCATGTACTCCCTCTAGTGCAGGTGACAAGTCTAGTCTATAGGCCACTGCACCGACCCTCTCAAGAATACCAAAAGGTCCGATGTAACGTGGACTAAGCTTCCCGCCTCCACCAAAGTAAATCGTGTCCTGTATCAAAGAAATCAGTAGGAACGCCAGATCACCCACCAAGAATAAAATATTCTTAATACACAATCTAAATTAAATCAATCACAAGCTAATAATAATAAAACCTATACCTGAAACTCTAGGGGTCTATGGTGGCTGCCGGCCAAATGCCGCTGTCTGCCTGCGCCACCCACAGATTATCTCTGATAAGTTTCACCTTTTTTGCTGCATCCACGATAATCTCTGATCCTAACAATGCTCTATCTCCGACATCATCCCAAGATAATGGTGTACGACACCCCTGTCCATATAGAGCCTCGAATGGTGACATCTTAATGCTGGTCTGGTAGATGTTATTGTAAACAAACTCTACCAGGTGTAGTTGATCCTCCCAAGAACCTCCGAGATATAGAACACAAGTGCGTAGCATATCCTCATGAGGCTGAATAGTCCTTTCAGACTGCCCGTCTGTCTGGGAGTGGTATGTGGTACTGAACTTAAGCTGAATGCCCAAGCTAACCTGCAAACTCCTCCAGAAGTGATAAGTAAAACGACTATCCCGATCTGAGATGATGCTCACAGGAACCCCATGTAATCTGATAATCTGTCGCACGTATATCTCTGCTAGCCTCTCCGTCGATGTACCCACTTTAAATGCTAATAAGTGGGCTGATTTGGTCAACCTATCCACGATGACCCAAATTGCATCTTTTTCTTCTAGAGAACGCAGAAGCCCTGAAATAAAATCCATAGTTACGTGCGCCCACTTCCACTCTGGGATAGGTAAAGGCTGAAGCAATCCATCTGGCCTCTGCCGATCCGCCTTTACTTGCTGGCACACTAAACACCGGGATACGAAGTGTGCTACCTCGTGCCTCATACCATACCACCATACGTGCTCCCTCTGATCTCGATATATCTTATTGGAACCAGGATGCATCGAGTATTAAAAGTGATATACCTCCTACAAAACCTTCTCGTGCAGCTCTTCGCTCGGCACATATATCCTCGTGTTGTGCCGTAATGACCCATCATCAGCAATAGTGAAGTCGTCTGCCAATCCTGTCCGAACATGGGCAGCTCTGATTCTGTCCATCCGCTCAGACTGTATCTACAATTCCTACATCTGAATCTTAATCCCTAGAACTAGCATCTCAATTTCTAAGCTCTCCAGATTAGCCAATAAATATCTATCTGTCATCAAGTACGTAGCCATCGGATACCTGCTCAAGGCATCGACGACTACGTTGGCCTTTCCTGGGTGGTACTATAATAAGATGTCAAAGTCTTTCATTAACTCCAACCACCTCCTCTGCCTCATGTTCAGCTCCTTCTGTATAAATACGTACTTCAAGATCTTACGGTCCGTAAAGATCTCTACACGCTCTCCGTACAGGTAGTATTTTCACAGCTTTAGAGTGAAGATAACCGCTGCCAACTCCAAATCATGGGTGGGATAGTTATTTTTATGAGGGCATAATTACCTGAAAGCATAGGCAATTACCTTCCTGTGCTGCTGAAGAATGCAACCCAAACCCTTCCCTGAAGCATCACTGTAGATAGTGAATCCACCTGTCCCCGATGACAACGTCAAAATGGGAGTTGTCATCAATCTCTTCTTCAGCTCATCAAATGCGGCCTGACAATCCTTCGTCCAAACAAAATCTATATCTTTCCTGGTCATCCTAGTCATTGGCTCTACAATTCTCGTGAAGTCTTGTACAAATATCCTGTAGTATTCTGCTAGCCCGAGAAAACTTCTGATCTCAGCTACTAAATTGGGAGTAGCCCACGACTCCACTGCCTCAATCTTCTTTGGGTTAACTGAGATTCTGTCGGCCGTCACCACATGCCTAAGGAATTCAATCTTGTCAAGGAATAACTCACACTTTGAAAGCTTCCTGTAGAGATCCTCCTTTCTGAGAGTCTCCAAGATCATCCTCAGGTGCTCTTCGTGCTCCTCTGGGGTCTTCAAATACACAAGAATGTCATCGATGAACACCACCACAAACTTGTCAAGGTACTGGTGGAATACCTTGTTTATCAAGTTCATGAATACTACCGGTGCATTGGTTAAACCAAATAGCATTACCATGAACTCAAACTGGCCATATATGGTCAAAAAGCTATCTTCGGTATATCTTATCTCTTTACCATCACCTGGTGGTAGCCTGACCTCAAGTCTATCTTTGAAAACACCTTCCCTCCACTCAACTGATCGAAAAGATCATCTATCCTCAGCAACGGCTATTTATTCTTGATAGTGAGATTGTTCAGAGCTCTATAATTGATACACATGCGTACTGTGCCATCCTTCTTCGGTACGAACAATATCGGAGCTCTCCATGGTGATAAATAGGATTTGATGAAGCCTTTGTCCTACAGCTCCTCAACTTGCTTCTTCAGTTCTGCCAGCTCGCTGTTGTTGACTATATAGACATATTGTGAAATAGGCTCTACTCCTGGCACCAAATCTATAGAGAACTTAATATCTATGTTTGGTGGCAAATATGGCAACTCCTGTAGAAAGATATCTAGGAACTGTGCTATCAGAGGATGTGGCAACTCTTTTTTTCCATCCTAGCTCCACAAAAAGTGCTTATGCTCTGCTCTGCTGCTCCTCTGGCGACCTCAAACTCTGGCTCTCCTGGCGGTCAAAATACCACTCTGCCTCCACAACAATCAATAGTAGCATGGTGCCTACTTAACCAGTCCATTCTGAGTATAATATTGTATCCCAGAAGTGGCATGACGAGTAAGCACACACTCAACTCTCGGCCTTCCAATGATACTCTTCGGTCCTTGTAATAATCACTGACTAGGATAATGCCTCCGCCAGTCATGATCTTGCAAGTCCTATCTAATGGTTCCACCTCTAAATGATGCTTAAAAGCATATGATAGAGAAAAAAACTATAGGAAGCACCAAAATTGAATAATCCAAGTGCTGGAATAGAATCGAGAAGAACTGAACCTGAAATTATGTCTCTGGTTGGCTCAGCCTCCTCAATCATCATAGCGTATGCTCATCCCTGGTGTACATCTCTTTATTGCTGCTGGTACTGGACAAACTGCTGCTGTTGTGGCAGAAGTGAAGGTCCCCTCTGCTGGCCTTCTGGTACAGTAGGTACCCTGGCTGGTCCCCTATGAGCGGCTGCTCCACCCTGACCTGGATGAGTCTGAATAGATGGACAATCCCTCAACTGATGTGTTGATGATCCATAGGACAAATATGTACCCAATCTCTTCCTACAGATGTCCTTCATGTGTTCTGCCTTCCCGCAGTACGCACACTAGACAGTGGGCTGAGTCTGCCTCTGAGGCTACTGCTGTTGAGTGTGCCCTCGAGCTGGTGCCTGGTGCAGCTGATGCTGATGCTGGTACAACCTCTGTTACTGCTGAAAGTATGGACGCTCGGCCAGTTCCGTACAACCACTCACTCCTCTAGAAGTATCACATCGTCTCTTGAGCCTGAGGTCCAAGTCATCCTCAGCAATCTGGGCATCTATCAGAATTCTCTCCAACGTAGTAGTGCGACATCCCGATGTGCGAGACTTGATCTCTCTTGTCAACCCCTTCCTGAATTTTTGGGCTCTGTCTCCTGGGTTCCGAATCATCGATGGCGCAAATTGATTCAAACGGCAAAACTCTGCGGGGTACTCATCGACTGACATGCTTCCTTGGACAAAGTCATGGAACTGACTCTCTAAGGCTCCCAGGGCTACGTTGGAGAGGAACTTCTCCTTGAAAAGCTCCTTGAAGGCCTCCCAATTAAGTCCCCCATCAGTGAGTCTTGGCTCCGTACGATACCATATCAGCGCGATGTCAAACATCTGACTGTCGGCGGCCTCGATCTGAAGAATCTCTAAAATCTGTGCCAAGCGCAAGTTCCTCTCTATATCCTCTAGCCAGTCGTTGGCGTAGAGTATCCCCTCTATGCCCTTAAACTCCCGAGGCATCATCCTCTTGAAGTACACTATGGTACCTGACATCTGGTGCTGCTGGCCAGGATGTGGTTAGTGCTGTGCAACTCTCTCTACAGCCTGGAGAGCCACTTGATGAACATTCTCTATGCTCTCTCTCATTATCTCTGTCTGTGCCTAGTGCGCCTCCGCCTACACCCTATGAGCCTCAGCCTAGACTCGCTGAGCCTCCGCTGACGTCCTCTGTAAACCCCCTCACCCAAAATTAGATCTACTTAGCTTAGATAGAGAGATTAGGGCTAATTAGAATCCAATTAGAAATAAGATACGGTATTTTATTTAATTATAAGATATTTATATCACCTAGTGCACCTTACCGTTGCTTCGATCATTGGAGCACCTCACTAGCCTTTGCCTTCCTACAAATTTCATAACCTTGTCCTAGTCATGACTGCCTATTATTTTGATCTTTGTGTAAATTATAATTATGCTCTCTTTTGCTACATTTTAGTCACACAATATTCTTCACAGACGTCTTTATTTAATTCTAAATAATTTTGACTTTGTATCCTTGTGCATTCCAATCAAAATTGGAGACACAATCTTGACCCGTTTCATACGACCTAATTTATGATAAAATTCTACTCTGAGCCCTCTATGTCTATGACACTTGTGTTCTACCTAATTTTAATCCCTTGTACTTCTAATTAATTATAGAACACCTTGTGCATTAATTTTAATTAATTTAACCCAATTTTCATCTTTATGTAATTTTCTAATTGTTGGGCACTTTTATGCAAAAATACATAAAAGTGTCCGCACCATTGGATAAATATAAAAAACTTGTAAACTCCCTAATTTTTTTAGGAATTTTAAAAATCAATTTTCTGATTTTTTTTGGATTTTTTTGGGATTTTAACTAATTAAAATCAAGGTAATTTAGAATCAAATTAATTTAAATGTTTTTATTAAATATTATAAAAATAATATTTTTGGGTGTAAAATAAAATATTAGACATAGGATAATTTTTCTGGAATTTATTAGATCCCGAAAATATTTTTAAAAGACCTAAAAACTAATTATTTATTAAACCAAAATAAACAATAAATAAATCCGGTTTATTTCTGACCCAAGCCAACCCGAACCGGACCAACCTGGTCTAGCTGAACCGGGCCCAAAACCCTAGCGGATCAGATCCGGGCTCGTAAGCCGACCCGACCCGAACCAACCCGACCCGATGCTACAGTGCAAACCCTAACCCCCGATTTTCCCGACCCTGCCGCTTCGGCTCCCCGCCCGCCGACCGACCCGCCGTGGCTCTCCGCCTCCTCCGCTCGTAACCGCCGCCACTCAGCTTTCTAGCTCCCGTAACAGCCGCCAACGACCGCCGCTTCTTCTCCCTCCCCGCCTCCTATAAAACCCGCAGCCCCCGATCGATACCCCCAGCCACCGTCGTCCCTGAGCCTCTCCGCCGTCTTTCCCATCTCCTCGACAACCAGAATCCCTGTGCCTCCCCCGCCGACGAGCTCCGCCTAGCAGCAGCAGTAGCAGCCCCTTGCCCTAGCCCCCCTATCACCAGCACCAGCCTCCACTCCGTCAACTACCACTCCACCTAGTCACCCCTTCGTCGAGGACCTCGAGCTCCGCCAGCACGCCGCCACTCCAGCTCTGACAGCCCCTGGTCGACGATGCTGACTCAATGACAAGTCGACGACCTCTCTTCTCCACCAGCGACGTCTCCATCAACTTCGGCCACCTCCTCCGCCGTGAAGCTCCGGTGGAAACCCTAACCCTAGCCGCCTTGAGGATCAAAATTCAAGTATTTTCAGAATCCTGTTCAGGTAGCTATTTTTCTCACCTTGCTGCCTCGTTTCCTGTTTCGTCTGCTGTGAAACGAACCCTGCATGACCCTCTTGATACATGTGCAACCCGCTCGGTATGTCGCGTCCTGTGGCGATCGTGAACTGCAATCCAAAATCAGGAAAATATTTGCCCTATTTTTTCCCGAAACTGTGTGCGCCCCGCTAAACGGGATGACTTGGTCATGTGTGGACTTCACCGAAAGGTGCGGGCCATTAATACGGACAGGTAGGATTTTGCAGAAGTTGATTGGGATGTGCGTGCACACCGAAATTAACGCGTATCCGTCGACAACACCCCATATCGGTCTTATTCTAGAACTTGTTGTAACTACGTGTACGTATGTCATATCGAAATGAAACTTGCACCATCGGATTCGTAGCAATATGCTGGTCCTGGGACCCAAGTTTGGTTCGATTCTGAGAACGTTGACAAAATCGCGTATCGTGGGCCCCATGGCTCCACTTGACGGGCGATTTTGTGATCGTTTCATCGGAATCCAGTTCTGGATATTTTGTTGGATTTGTATCGTCCTTTTGGACTTGTGGACACTAAGTTTAACAAATTTAGAGAATATTGTCTCGGACACATTTTTTGGTGCAAAGCGGGCCACATGTGGACCCCGCTTTGACCATAAACTGTCACTTTTGCCCCTGTGTCCAAATTGAACTCAAGGATAGGTATTTCTAGCTAATTGATATCTTCTGAATCTGATGGTGATGTTTATTTCAATAACCGGAGGAGTACCTGCAAATTCCACTGATACCAGAGCAACAGTTGGAGTCAGAACCACAGGCAAGTGTACCTTGCTAAAACTTGTAGTACGTGCTTTATATTATTATTCTGATTTATTTATATGTTGTACATGCTTAATCTAGGACCATGTGACATTGCTTAGCATCCGAATAATATTTGGGTGTCAACACTGTACGCAGAGTTGTGTAATATCACCTAGACATGGATATCAAGACCCTATACATTCTCATGCTTGCATCATCAAGTACGTCATAACCCAGGATACCTGATACTATTTATGAGACATAATCTTTCTGAGATATTTATGGTGATTCTGAATAGGTTACAGGTTTCATGACATATACTTTTGCTTAGTTAGCATATGACTTGATGCATTAGATATGATCTGCGTGACATGGACATGAGACGTCGTGGACATGAGACGTATGATTACATTGGGTGGGGAGAGACACACAGGCTATAGGTTGATTATATTATGATGGTGTCGTAGTCTCTCTCTGAGCTAGACAACTACATGATATTACTGCTACCGGCTCCCCGACACCGAGCTTGTAGTGGTCTCATCCTGAGTTCTAGTGATGCTCTCATCTTGCATATCACTTAGCTGGTTATATAGTTTACCCTTTTGTTTCATTTATTGCTGCACTGCATTATTTTGGCATAAGTTATTCTTGTACCTTGCTATGTCCCCTGAGGACCTGGATCTGAATTATGTTCCCAGGATTAGCAGACGAGATCTACCCCGAGGTATACGGGACAAGAACATTAGCAGGCACTGGAGTAGTACCAGATCTAGAAGATGAGTGATCTCTGAGGATATCTTTTGAGTAAATGCTTTATCCATACTTAGTATTTGTTGTTGTTATCTTATTCCTGTATCTTGATAATTGTATCAGAATTATTATCGGGTTATTTCCCGATTTATTTATTTGAGACTTGATGATGATTATATTTCATTTTGTTGATATTGATGTATTCATTTCTGTGGATAATATTAGTATATTAGACCTTTATTATTGTACTACAACTTAAGTAGATCCTTATGGGTCCATTAAATTGGGTTGCCCATTGGTGTGTACTGCTGGCCATTGCCACGTGTCTAGTCCCTCGATATATTTTGGACTAGGGCGTGACAAACCCATCTTTTCCCTTCATACGAATTTTTTCTATAATTTTCAGAATGTGCAACGCGTAACATCGCCCCTTATTTTAACCCTATCCTTGTATTTTAAACAATATAATTTATAGCCCTTCAAACATCCCATGCCAAGCTAAGGCTCATCTCAAGAGGGTGTTGACCAAAGCCCAAATTCCTTAGGTGAACCCCCAACCCTATCTCCTATATGTGTATATAAACAACTTCTCCTTCTTTTTCCTTATTTTTAATACCTAAAACCCAAACCTAAAATCAGCCGACCTTTCCCCCTTCTCATCTACTATTCTTCTTCTTCCTCCTCCTTCCGGCCGCCGGAGCTCCGGTAACCCCGACCTCCCTCCGGTGAGCCATCCGCCGGATCCTCCTTCCTGCTCCCTCCAACATTCTTGCCTCATCTTCGACTCCCTGACCAGGACTGTACCATAGCAACCCAAGCCGCTGCAATGGACGCCGGCCCTCCCTGAACTCGAGCACAACCATCAAGTAAACTTCTTCACTGGAGCCGCTGTGCTCCGCTAAACATATGTCGCAGCCGCCTGAACAAAACACCATCACCACCTCCCTCGTCTTCACCTTCCTTGTCCATCATTTTGCATCGCCTGGACGACACCCGACCCCGCTGCTCCACCTCCCATCGACCCCAGCATCCCCACAGAGCCTCCCCTCGCCTCTACAACCTCGGTGCACCTACGACACCCCTATCTCCTCCACCCACTTCTCTGGTGAACCACCACCTCCATATCCTCCACCTCGCCTGAGCCGCTGACAGCCTGAACCACGGCTACACCATCGCCATACCACTAGTACTGCACCACTACCCTTCCCTTCTCAGATCGAGCCTCCTCCTTCTTCCACCACTGACCTCCCCGACCACAGCCCCTTCTCCTTCCTGTCCTCCTCCTCCGTCTGGCCGGACCTCCCCCCTGGTCGGAGTACAGTAATCACCCCCTCCATCATAATTATCATCTCCATTATCATCACCATTAATACCTTAACCATCATCCTCGTCATCACCATCACCCACATCATCATCCTCATCATCACCATCCTATACATCATCATCCTCGTCATCACCATTATCCACCATTATCCATATCATTATCCTTGTCATCACCATCACCCACATCATCATCATCCTCGTCATCACCATCCTACACATCATCATCCTCGTCATCACTATCACCCACATAATTATCCTCGTTATCACCATCCTCTATATCATAATCCTCGTCATCACCATCATCCATCATCATCCACATCATCACCATTATCATTATTTCCATCATCATTACCATCGTCATCACCATTGTAATCACCTTAACCCTAATCAATATATATCATCACTGTCATCCTCGTTATTATGGATCCGACACCCTTGCCGAAGATAAACTGCAGCTGTCACCCTTGATTCCCATTCCTGTGCATGCTGACCCAGAAGATCTATTGGAATGTTCTGTGCGACTTCCGGAGCCAGATATTGGACTACATAGCTTCTCGCCAGGCAAGTATACCTTGCCTTGTTGTACTATTTAAATTTAGTTATTATTTTAGTTGTATATTTAATGTTTTAGATTATATAATTATGCGTGTTCGAGAAGACTCGGGTGCAGTCAACGAAGACATTAACATTAGGACTTGTGTCTGACCTAGGTCTAGTAGACCCACCTAAAGTTGTGGAGTTATCGGTATGACTCCGCAGGCCTTGACACATTTCTTATACGTGTTATGAGTCTCATGTAGGGCACGAACATGCGTATTCGGCTAGCCACTTGTACGTATAGGTCATGCGACGGATAGAAAATAACTGCTAATAGTGATGCATGTTAGAAGACTTAGCAGTTATTAGTAGTCAAAGAATAGAATATTATAGTATAAAGGTCCAACCCTTATCCTTGTTTGTTTGTAAGGTTGGGTTATTGTTCTAACGATAGACTATGAGCCAGAGTTACGGTGCCGATACTTGCATTCCGTCTCGGTGTAGTAGCTACAGCGTGTTGTGGATACAACATGCATAGAGCATTGGGCGGGGAGGAAGACTAGTAGGCGTATGGGACACCCACTTCCTTTATTCAGATTCCACACTCGACGGGGCGATATGGGCGATATACTATTCATATTCCTCGTTCTTCGGAGCAATATGGACGTTATACTATGCAGATGCCTCACTCTTCAGAGTGATATGGACGATATTATATTATATAGCGCCCTTGTTATGGGGGCATATGTGTCATATACTAGCCAGTTGTCACGATTGGTGAATTACATCAGCATATGTCTAGCATATACTTTCCCATACACACTAAGTTATCCTCAAATTGTATTTTACTTAGCTGGTTAGTTCATCCTTGATTTTTTATAGTATTTACTTTATGGCATGCTTCTATGTATCTTGTTATGTCCCTCTGAGAACTTATTCCCTTTCCAAGTGTAGCTGTTCATGAGTATTCGTAGGAGCGCAGATCTGGACTAATTACTTATATTTCGAGGAGGTCTTCTCCTTGAGTCTCAGTGGTTGATAGTTGTTGTACTTTTATTATATTTGTCTTGTTTATTCTTTATTCTAGTTGGTAGTTGATTTGTTTCCATCCAACTATCATCTTTAGATACTTTATATGAAGCTCTAGTTTCATAAATAGTGGTTATTTATCTCTATTCGATTTCTGTGGATAAGATTTAGTTATGCCTTGTGACTCGTGATAAATATATACCACTTATGAATTAGTGTTCATGATACAACGTACGCATGTGTTATGGTTTTCATATATTGGAGTTGCCATATACATGCGGCTGGCATATTTACGTGTCCTAGTCCTACGTATTTTGGGACTGGGGCATGATATATTTTTAGTGGTGGCCCGTGCAGGTCAAGTGCATATTGTCCCGGTTATGTTACTGTACCGGGCAAGCCTGCAAATAGGATTAGAGTATAGGATCTCATCCACATTTGACTATGACACACCTTCTTTCCAATCCATTCCATTAAAAAAAATCATATCCTACTTGAATCCTGTCCTTCCCTAATATTCTTTGAGTATAGCCTCTGCTAGAATATATGAATCCCTGTTGTTAGGATGATAATTAGGGTGATATTTCTAAGAAGAACACAACTAGAGTATTGACACATCACTAAGTTTAGAATACTTAATGAATCCTAGCCTTCCTTACTACCTAATGAACCCTGGTATCCCTTACCTATAGATTAATTTAGCATTATCCCTTGATGTGTTTATGTATGACTTAAGAGTAGTATAGGCAATACTAGGGCTAGCTATAAATCTAACCATATTATTTGACCCTAGCATTGAGGAACCAGTAGAAATCCAAGGTTGAATATTATGACTAAACCTAATTTTGATAATGAGATAACATTAGAACTATAAATTTAGATCATTGTCTTGATATTAGTAGGACAGTACCTTAGGAAGCCAAGAGGAATGAATATAATATTTCCCTTGATCATACCTCGAACACAGAGATTAGCATCCCACTTTCCCTCAAGAAACCATAACATTATCTAGAGTCTTTCTAATTAGTTTTATGACTTGTTCCTCTGAACCCTAATGCTCGCTAATTGTGCGATGACTAATTAGGTTCTTGTATTCTTCATCTTTCAATTCGTGCCATCTAACCTTTCTGATTTTAGGCCATGTAATTTTTATCTTATGTTAAGGATATATAGCTTGCTAGGATTATAGTTGTAATCTTGAACTTTGAATTATGTGCTTGGTAGTTAAAACTTGATAGTTTGAGTTGTTTCTTTAGATTGTGATCTAATTTTTCTTAGTTTTAAATTACGCAACATTTACCCCTCCTCAATATAGGTTATATCCTCTTTCTCCTTTAAGGCCAGTAACTTTTCCATCCTTACTGTTGACACATGTTCTATAAGCACTATGACTAAGACTTAAGAGGACCATTACCTATATAATGCAATAGGATACCCTAATCAGTACCAGGATCTTTCCCTCGTATACCCTAACAATAGTCTTTACTTTATTTACAAGGACCAAGTTATTTGGTAGAATCTCCTTTAAGGCAGATGCAGTATTAGTTTATTATTTTAAGTTGGATATTATGTCTCACGACATAGTATCACGTAGTCCTCGGGACCCATTAATGAAGTGTAACTGAATAACATTAACTGTAGACTTGAATAAGAAGATAATTTTTATTCAGACTGTAGAACTTAGAGTCCCATACCCCTATTTGGTCGACTAGCGACTTAGACAAGGAGTTAGTATGACAACTGTAGTGATTGTAGAATCTTATCTTTTTTTTGTGAACTTGAATTATTTTGTACCTCCTTTCATCATAATCTAACGTATTTATATTTTCTAAACTACCGTGACTTATGCTGTTATTATAGCCTAGTTTTGCAAGCTTACTCTTCTATCGAGCTTGATCATGATATATGTATTATTGGGTCGACACACTAATATATTTCAGAATAAGTGTATTAAGGTCTAGCTAACCTTAGTACGCCTGGTTCGCTCTTCGCATGACTACTTTATGTGGATTGAGATATATAGTTGACTAGTAAACAAATGTACTTGCCCTTAGACATGTCAGAGCATATCATATCGGTTATATAACTCTACTGATATGAGCATATAAATAAGGACTTACCAAAATAGGATTTAAATCTACAACTGCCTTGACATTTTTTATTTGAATTCTTTAAATGCCTTAATCCCCACACTTCTATTCTATTACCTCCCCCTTGAACTCTTTATTATTGTTTTCCATCTTCCCTTATTTCGGAAAGACGAAACCTCGTGCTTAGTATAAGTTTGATATTCTGAGAGTACTAAATATACCCCATAGGCCAATCACATTACTAGATGACTATATTTTATAACTGATTAAGGGAATATCATACATGATATATTTGGTATTAAAATTTTTGAGGATTGAGTAACATGATTAAGTAAATTGAGGAATAAATTTTCTTAAATGTAAGAGCCTTATGTGATAGATGGGTAAATTCTAAGTTGGGTAAAAATTACATTGTTAACTTGTGATGAAATACTTTTAGATTATGATCGAGTAAGATTAGATTGGGAGATTCAAGCCATTTTTAATTTTGAGAAATTTTAAAAGAAGGATTTTAATTTATGATAATTTAATAAATTTTAAAAACCTTGATATAGCGAACCAAATATTTATACTTTGAGTACATGATTTAAATTTTGAATATTGAAGGTTGAATCATCGGTTTAAATCTTGATAAAAATAAATAAAAATCTAAATATAAACATGGGCGGATTGAATTCCAAATTTGATGATTGAATTAAAAAAAAATTTGATTGTGGGATTACCTATTTGTAATATTGAGGATGTAAATAGAATTTAAAATTTGAATAGTACGAAATTCACAAGTTGAACATAGAAATAATATGTGATTAAAATTATTTTCTAGAGGAGACTATGATAGTTGGAGATTGCGATATAAATTTTGATGTGGGATATCATATAGATTTAAATTAGATTTGGATGTGGATTATTTAAAAATCGGGAAGATAGTACGATGTGTTGAAGTTCGATCTAAACAATGGTTAATTTAATTTAAAAGTGATTGCGAAGGATTTGAATAAGTTTTAAGTTTGGAAGAAATTATAATAGACTTGCCTTACATACGCATGTGAAGGATTTAAACCAATTATGCCTAATTTAAATTTTGAGGACAAAATTATTTTAAGTTGGGTAGATTGTAAACTCCCTCACCCAAAATTAGACCTACTTGGCTTAGATAGAGAGTTTAGGGCTAATTAGAATCCAATTAGAAATAAGACACGGTATTTTATTTAATTATACAGTATTTTATCACCTAGTGCACCTTACCGTTGCTTCGATAATTGGAGCACCTCACTAGCCTTTTCCTTCCTACAAATTTCACAACCTTGTATAACTTATAATTATGCTCTCTTGTGCTAGATTTTAGTCATACAATATTTGTCACAAACGTCTTTATTTAATTAAAAATAATTCCGACTTTGTATCCTTGTGCGTTCCAATCGAAATTGGAGACACAATCTTGACCTATTTCGTACAAATTAATTTATGATAAAATTCTACTCTGAGCCCTCTATTTCCATGATACTTGTGTTCCATCTAATTTTAATCCCTTGTACTTCTAATTAATTATAGAACACCGTGCGCATTAATTTTAATTAATTTAACCCAATTTTATCTTTACGTAATTTTCCAATTGTTGGGCACTATTATGCAAAAATGCATTAAGGTGTCCACACCATTGGACTATACATGAAGAAACCCATCTTTCCCCTTCATAAAAATTTTTCTCATAATTTTTGGAATGTACAACGCGTAACATCGTGCCTCATTTTAACCCTATCCCTGTATTTTAAACAATATAATTTATAGCCCATCAAATACCCCATGCCAAGCCAAGGTCCATCCCAAGAGGTTGTTGACCAAAGCCCAAATTCCTAAGGTCAACCCCCAACCCTATCTTCCACATGTGTATATAAACAACTTCTCCTTCCTTTTTCCTTATTTTTCAATACCTAAAATCCAAACCTAAAATTAGCTGACCGATCCCCCTTCTTATCTACTGTTCTTCTACTTCCTCCTTCTTTCTACCGTCGGAGCTCCGATAACACCGACCTCCCTCCGGTGAGCCACCCGTCGGATCCTCCTCCCTGTTCCCTCCAACTTCCTTGCCTCGTCCTCGACTCCCTGACCACGACCACACCATAGCAACCCGAGTCGCTGCCATCAACTGAACATCCTCGCCGGAGCCGCTGTGTTCAGCTACACCTAGGCCGCAGCCGCCTGAATAAAATACTATCACTACCTCCCTCGTCTTCACCTTCCCTGTCCATTCTTCCGCCTCGCCTGGATGACACCTGACACCGCTGCTCCGCCTCCCGTCGACCCGAGCGTCCCCATAGAGCCTCCTCTTGCCTCTACAACCTCGGTGCACCCACGACACCCCTATCTCCTCCACCCTCTTCTCCGGTGAACCACCACCTCCATCTCCTCCGCCTCTCCTGAGTCGCTGACAGCCTGAACCACGGATACACCATCGCCACACCACCAGCACTTCACCATCACCCCTCCCTTCTCAGACCGAGCCTCCTCTTTCTTCCACCACTGACCTACCCAACCATAACCTCCTCTCCTCCTCCTCCTTCTGGCCGGACCTCCCCTCCTGGCCAAAGTACAGTCATCACCCCCTCCATCACAATTATCATCTCCATTATCATAACCATTAATACCTTAACCATCATCCTCGTCATCACCATCACCCACATCATCATCCTCATCATCACCATCCTACACATCATCATCTTCGTCATCACCATCACCCACATCATTATCCTCGTCATCACCATCCTATACATCATCATCCTCGTCATCACCATCACCCATCATCATCCACATCATCACCATTATTATCATTTCTATCATCATTACCATCGTCATCACCATTGTAATCACCTTAACCCTAATCAATATATATCATCACTGTCATCCTCGTCATTATGGACCCGTCACCCTTGCCGAAGATAAACTACAGTAGTCACCCCCGATTCCTGTGCCTGTGCAAGTTGACCCCGAAGATCTATTAGAACGTTCTACATGAGTTCCAGAGCCAGATATTGGACTACATAGCTTCTCGCCAAGCAAGTATACAATACCTTATTGTACTGTTTAAATTTAGTTATTATTTTAGTTGCATGTTTAATGTTTTAGATTATATAATTGTGCACGTCCGAGAAGACTCGGGTGCAGTCAACGAACACGTTGACGTTAGGACTTGTGTCTGACCTAGGTCTAGTAGACCCACCTAAAGTTGTGGAGTTATCGGTATGACTCCTCAGGCCTTGACACATTTCTTACACGTGTTGTGAGTCCCATGTAGGGCACGGACTTGCATATTCGGCTGGTCACCTGTAGGTGTAGGTCGTGTGACTGATAGAGAATAACTACTAATAGTAATGCATGTTAGAAGACTTAGCAGTTATTAGTAGTTGGAGCATAGACAATTGTAGTACGAAGGTCCAATCCTTGTCCTTATTTGGTTGTAAGGTTGGGCTACTGTTCTAACGATAGACTATAAGCCAGAGTTACGGCGCCGATACTTGTACTCCGTCTCGGTGTAGTAGATATAGCGTGTTGTTGATACAACATGCATAGAGCATTGGGCGGGGAGGACGACTAGTAGGCGTATGGGATACCCACTTCCTTTATTCGGATTCTACGCTCGACGGGACAATATGGACGATATACTATTCAGATTCCTCATTCTTTGGAGTGATATGGACGTTATACTATGTAGATGCCTCACTCTTCGGAGTGATATATACAATATTATATTATATAGCACCCTTGTTATGGGGGCATATGTGGCATATACTAGCCAATTGTCAGGATTAGTAAATTATGTCAGCATATGTCTAGCCTACACTTTCCCATACACACTAAGTTGTCCTCAAATTATATTTCACTTAGCTGGTTAGTTCACCCTTAAGTTTTCACAGTATTTACTTTGTAGCATGCTTCTATGTATCTTGTTATGTCCCTTTGAGGACCTGGTCCCTTTTCAGGTGTAGCTGTTCATGAGTATTCGTAGGAGCGCAGATCCGGACTGGTTACTTATATTTCGAGGAGGTCTTCTCTTCGAGTCTCAGTGGTTGATAGTTATTGTAATTGCATTGTATTTGTCTTGTTTATTCTTTATTCTAGTTGGTAGTGGATTTATTTCCATCCAACTATCATCTTTAGATACTTTATTTGGAGCTCTAGTTTCATAGATAGTGCTTATTTATCTCTATTCGATTTCTGTGGATGAGATTTAGTTATGCCCTAGTCTTCAACCTTAAGGCAAAGCGAAAAGAATCAATAAGGTAATATATACGATATCATCAAGGAATGACAATAAAAATTTAAAGGAAATAATTATCCAAAATAGCGTTATAAAGATCAGAAATTTTCTAGTTTTGATTGAGCATACTCTCAGCCTAAATCCTATTTCCTAAAGCAGACTCATAGCAATACTCTAAGTGAGCACTACTATGACATCGCTTTAAATGCCAATCTAGACCTGTATTGGCCACCACTAAAAATGTGTCACGACCCACACCCGAAAATTGGGCATGAGCCGTGGGTACGTCCAGCCTACTCCGCAGCATCGGCGGTAGAACACTGTCTAGGTCTCAAGACTACTAAACATAACTCATAACATGTTAGTGATCTCAACTCCATAAGGAGGACAATGAATAATTTATTGATCATCAATTTATAATATACTCAATCACAAAAACTATAGGAAGTAACTGGCACGATCAGATATAAATATAGGAAGTACTGACATAAGTGAAGTACAATAACTCAAAATACAACAGTAAACTAGAGTCTAGCTGTCCAACATAAATAGTCTCAACAATAGTCTCAACATAAGTATAATCCAAGTCTCAGGTTTAGAACTAATAATATATAAGTAGAACTATCTAGATAACTACCGGTGGTGTCTCCTCCAAGGAGAGTGACTCCTCTAGGATCTCTGGTACGTAGTCTCCCTCTACTCCTGGCCCATAGTGAGTAGGACAGAAGTCCTCAAGGTCCTCTGAAAAATATTATCCAGTCCGGATTAGAGCGAAGCACAAGCACTAACAGCAGTTTCATTTATATTAAGAAAACTATAAAAATTGTATAAGGAAATACAAGATGAATATAAATACTGGAAATTTGAAATGCTGGAGAATATGTAATCAGCAATAGTGCAACTAGCAATGAACAAAAATATGTGAATGCTAGAATAAGTGAACTAGAATAAAAAAATAGAATATCTAGCTAAGTATTTAAAATATCAATTTATTATGTGATCGGCTTGGAACGAGATCAGGCTTGTTATATATGATTGGCTATGATACATGTAAGGTTAGGCTAACCATATGGTTAGCTATAATGCGAGCAATAGTCAGGCCAATCATATATAACAGGCTATGAGGCATATAAATAGTCAGGCTACACCCAAGGTGATATGTTAGGTGAGCTATGATGCATGTAAAGTGGGGTATGATCACATAATCTTCTAATATTTTCCTGTTTCCAGCTAGCACAATGGATTCCAATTAGTATTCCTCATGACAAGTATCTATGATGCTAACCCGTATATCTACAGTGTCAGAATCATGTATACTGTAAAACTAGAATCATAGAAATAATTAACACAATAAAAACTGTCAGAGAATGTACTCGCTTGAAGTCCTGAGGAAGGTATGAGGATCGATGTCCAAAATGGAAACACAAAGACCTATATATCAAATTCAATATCAAAAAGTGTTTTGAAGAGATAAATATGCATACCTAATTCTATGTTAGGTATTGGGTCATTTCTAGGTCTTGGCAACATTCTAGGCTAACTCTAAGTTTATAGTCTATATTTATCTATGGAGTGGGTTTCTAGAGTGTTACTAGGTTTATTATACTGGCCTATACTAGCTACTAACAAGTTGTACTAGGTCTCCTCTCGGTGTTATTGATACTAAGTATCATATAAAATATTGTTAATATTGTTATATATAATCAATACCTTAGTATGTGGCTTAGTTAATATATATATATATATATATATATATATATATATATATATATATATATATATATATATATATATATGCCTTAACTAATATCTAGTTTGTTAACCTTATATACATACACTGGTACCTTACCATTTCACAACAACCCACTGCTCTAGCAGTGGACTGATAACTTGGGGACATAGACCTCTCTAGCCTATCATAAACGACTAACAATACCCCTTTATAACTGATACTAGTATCCACTAGAAGTCACCCTCACACATAGGTACAAGTTACTGCAGTTCCAGTTCTCAAAAGCACACACAGACCTTAAATACTCTACACTAATTACTCATACACGACACTAGTAACACTATGAACTCCAACACATTACTAATACACTAAATTGAGTGGAACTATACCTACTGATACTGACACAGTGATCCTCTAGTTGATACTGCAATATTGATAAAGCTACTATGCAGCTTACTACATAGTGAGACTCCTACTACAAGAGCTACTACTACTACTGGCCTCGTGTGCACGATCTCGTGCATATTGTTGCACTTGGCTCAGTTTACTGAACTTGCAATTTGAGCTTTTGCAAGGCTTCAGTGAGGCTGCTTGCTAAAATAGTGGTTCACTTCTGTGTGCAACAGCCTGCAGTTAGCCAGTAGCCACTTCACAATGCCATCTACCATTGCTTGCTGCACCACACAGCATTGTCATACCCCCTGCACACAACTGCTCTCAGTGTGCACAACCTGAGGAACCTGACTCTGCACAGTCACAAAAATACCTCTCACACTGACTCACTCCTCATAGACACCATAGTTCAATCTATACAATTACTCATATATACATCGTTACACACACAGCCACAAAACTGACACACATAAGGTCCACGCCTATACATACATGTAAATACCTACAGGCGAACTGACACCCCTTCCTCTGATACCAATGTGTCTCAATACCACACATACATGTGTGACCTCAGCACTGATACACTAATAACCCACTACTCTCAGTCACTGGAATCTTCTCTATATGGCATACAAAAATCTCACAAACATGACACACAGACATAACTGAAACTGATACTCTCACACAAATCCATATATTGGCACTCTCACACTCACTGAGACACTCGCACACTCACCAAGACACAGCATTATTGACACTCATACATCTTACTGAGATACTTTGATACTCACCGAAACACTCGCACACTCACTGAGACTCAACAATCACAGTGAGAAACCTGATACTCAGTTCTCTCCCTCTCCTATACTCTGTGCACATACACAGATTTGCTCTGGAATGATGCTGATACATAACACAATATTAACATACACACACCATATTATACTGATAAATCACTTCCCAACTACTGATACATTAAACCATAGCTCACACACTACTCTCATATTATACTCATACATCTGATACTTGATCGACACACACTTGAATCTTCCTTGAATGCACACAGTGAACCTGATACTCAATGCAGATACCACTGAACAGTCAGTGGATATCCGATTGCACAGTATCGACCTCCCCATGTAGTAAACCCCCACTCCAAAATCGATACCAATAGATCAATACACACACACACACACACACACACACATATATATATATATATATATATATATACATGTTATACAATAAAATGCATAAGATTTAAGTCATTAAAATAGGTATTCATCCTACTAGCATATCAACAAACACCTAGTGCGCTAAAAATGGGATACACATGATACCCCATGAATACTCATGCTTAAATCCCCAAATTAAAATTAAACCTCTACATATATATATATATATATATATATATATATATATATATATATATATAATTAGGGCTACAAAAAATTTGGGGAAAATGCATCATTGGATCACAAAAACCCAAATATACCTATGACACCATGGGAAAATATCATGCAACCAAAAGAGTCTCATGCTCTCCCTAAAAGTCATCCCTAGATCAATGGGTGGGTTCCTAATGGCCAAACAATAAATTAAAATAAAATTTTCTATATTTTTACCTATTGGGAGATGGATTTCCAATGTACCTTCTTTTTCTCCAAGTCTCCTTGTGCCTAAGCCTCTAGGTCTCCTTGAATGAGGGAAGAAATGAGGTATTAGGGCTAGAAATTCTAATATTTGTGGAATGAAAAGAGGGTTTCTACTTGGAGGTTATTTCTAGGGTTTTTTCTCATGAATAGTGAGTAGCTTGAGGGAGGCTCTCTCTTATTTTATAGGCTAGGGTTAGGGTTAGGGCTTCTAATGCAAAAAGTCTATTTTGCCCTTCATGACTTTTCATGAAGAATTAATTAATTAGAAGGGTTTTATTCATACATTGAGGGATCAAACTAATTACTAATTTAAAATGGGCAGGGGTTTATCTAGTAGATTTTTAGGTCTAGTCCACTAACCCATGCATTAATGAACACAATATAATATGTATAATAAATATATCATGCAATATATTAACACAAGAAAATAAATATGACAATTGACAATAAAGCCCTATTTTAGAAATGTGGTAGTGATAGGGCTACCTATGAGAGGAAGTTATAGGCTTAATTGAAGTGTATTGTGTCTTTTATATGGTGATTTGTGTGTATTTTAGGAAAATTATAAGATTGACACATGAAGTGTGTGATATGACACTAATTTTGTTAAATCGGACTTAGATCGGAGTTGGGATGCTAGATACGTGTTCACAATTGGACACGAGTATGCCTTATCATAATACAGTGTGATACCGTATGATACAGAGGCCATTTTGTGTGTTTTTAAATAATTCTCTATAATTCCTTGTTTAATTGGTTTTAATAGTCATTAGTGTCTATATTTAGTTTGTAGAAGTATTAAACATAGAGAATTGGTGATTTGGCAATGTTTTGGGTGATGTATCATAGGTTCCTAAGTTTCACTCTATAAGTGTTGTCTAAATATCTATTATGTATCTTATAGATATGTAATGGTTGTTAATAATGTTTATATTTATATATGATAGAGTTTATATATATTACTTTACCTATGTTTACACGCATTATATATATTTGTACTTGGTGTATAGTGTTAGGGGGAGTATGTGGACTGTTCTATGAGAGCTCACTGTTTTGACAGTGTGTGTGCACTGTCATGGGGGTGCCCGACAGTGAGAAAGGGGTATTTACATAGTATATTGGACTGATTTGGAAGTATGAACTGATATGAGTATAAAGGAATTGTTTGTGTTAGTTGTGGGTCGTATTAAGTCTATTTGTGGACTGTTGTTGTTCACTGTGAAGGGGTCGGGTTAGACTTGTAGTGAACTGATAGGAGAAGGGGAAGAGGCTGACTTGTTATGGGAAATAACACATCAACACCAATGGCCACATATATGAGTGTATCAGTTTATTGTGGGAAAATATATCAGTCAACTGATATATATTTTAGATATTGATACATGTGGGGGTGATTAGTTAGAAGTGAGCATTTGGTTTCAGTTAGCACTACTAATGCAAATGGGGGGCTAGTACACAGAAAGTGAAGATGTCAGTGCAGATGGAGGTTATGGAGGGGGGATACCAATTTATCAGTAAGAAAAGGGGTTCAAATCCTGATATATAAGTATATCAGTCAGGTAAGTCTAGAGGGAGTCTCCAGGTTGCTTGGGAGTTTAGTCTTCAGAAGTGTTCAGTTTTTAGCATAGTGTTCAAGTATGAGAAGTGTGTGTGGTTTAAGCATATTTTGACAATTGTGATTACAAGTGCAGGAATCTAGAAGTAGGAGGGAGCTCCTATGTGTTATCTAGAGATTATCCTATAGTGTATTATGCAGGTATTTGTGTGGTTATTGAGATATTAGAAATAGGTATATACTTAGGAATAGTGTAGACCTCAAAATAACTGTGAGGTGAGTAAGTAAGGGGTATGGGTTAATTTAAGATATCAAGGGGGGACACTATGACTAGTGTTAAGGTAGGTAAGAGGAGTTAGGATACCAGGTGTAAGTAGAGTTTGGCAAGAATATCAATATTATGTATGTGATACTAATTGGTTATCATTTAGTATTTATATGTTGGCTAGTATATAGTTAAAAGTCAGTTAATTAGTATTAGATAAGTATCACCTAGGAATCTCAACAATGACCTAGAGTACCTAATATAACTAGTATAAGTTAGTATTGACTAATATATACCAATTAGCCTATTTTGGACTAGAAGAGCATGATAATGCATTCTTAAACTTAATCCTTCTCTATTACATCAATTAACATAATATTTTTTAAATATAATTGTGTAACACCAGCTTGGACATCGAGAGACACCTTTGCTCAGGACCAGAAGTGAGTACATCTCTCTGTTAGTTTTTATTTCATGATAATGTATATATCACGGAGTTTGAGTAGCGAATATATCTCATGGAGTTTGAGTTTTGGCTGAGAATATCAGAGAGAGCGTTGCACAAGTTGATCGTGTGGCTCATGTGATTAGCATATTTGAGTATTGACTCAGAATACCAAAGCGAGCGTTGCATGAGTTGCTCGTACGGCGAATGTGTTGAATAATTGGGTATTGGCTTGGAATATTTGGAAGAGATCGTTGCACGGGTTGCTTGTACAAAAAAGTGTCAGACGGTTTGAGATATATTAGGAAATATCAAGAATAGAATATGGCAAAGTTGCATCAAGTGAGATCGACATAAGAGTTAGATGGTTCATGCATTGAGTTGTGAATGGAAAGATCATGCAGAATGGATAACTTGAATGGATCTTGGATTAGTTCAAAGAAGTGCGATGCGAAGAGTGACTTGATTCAAAGTGGTATATGGTATACCACGTAGAGATCGTGGTTTTGGAATATTTGGATGGACATTAGTATAATTATTACGACGGATGCGGATAACAAAAATTAAAGTTGGTTGGTGCATATCGTCTGAGTTATATTTTAGAATTTGGAGCAAACGAATGTTGAGTTACGATCGACGAGATCACCACAAAATAGTTAGTTTAGAATAGACGTTCATTGACGCAGAGTAAATCTGGCGCATGAGCGACTTTATTTCTAAGTGGTATATGTGTTCTACAGAGTGGTGCTCACGTTGGAAATATTGGAACATGATAAGCGATAGGTTTGCTCGCAACAGATGGACTAGTACGAGATTGTGTCAGAAATTGGTACAATAGAGTTTGACTCGGGTATTCTTCGATGCGTTAGATTTGAGCGATCAGAAACAGATCGTATAAATAGAAGTTTCGTTGGACGAGAACGAAACAAGTAATGGAACGAGTCTTTGGAATTCGAAGGAGTAATGCAGACCAAGTATTGAAAACAAAATAAGATCAATCAGATGGGATGTGTGACTATTAGAGTTTTGCTTGCGCGATTTGAAAGTTCGATGGAGCATTTATTGATACAAAAAGAGTTGAGCATAAGGAACAAACAATTGGTCATGCTTACACAAGCGATGGATGTGGCAAAGAGTAACAAGTATGGCTACAAATTTTTGTAACGCAAAGGAGAAGTTGGTTGAGCATTAGAACACATTCAGTTTTGAAGGAGCAATGTTATTGAGTCACACTAAGCTTGGAGGATATGGAAGTAAGAATTCGAGAATTTTGACTCAAAGTTATTGGATACAGAGTTGGCAAAATGGTGCAACAAAGTTGATGTTTATTAGGATTGGCATGTAAATCATCAAAATCGTGCAGACACATTGGAACATAGAGAAATTAAGACGGTGCTAAGGAATAGAACGAGAACAAAGATCATGGCGGATGGACCATTGAAGATAGCGGAATAAGAAGACAATGTCAAAGCAAATCATTGTGCTTCTCGAGCGAGTTGGACGTGCAGTATTGAAGTGTGTTATATGGATAAGGAATGGAGAAAGCCTATAATTTTGGAAAATATTGCAAGTAGTAGTATGAGAAGTCGAACAAGGTGGTTCAAATTTTTTGATGGATTCAGGGGAGAACGACTGAGCATTGGAAGACAATTTCTGTGAGCGCAGTTCATCGATTTATGGCTTAGATAGATATTCAGACTCTAGGTGGTTATGCGATGTTTGGTTGGTAGATACGTCATCGGTAGTACATAAAATGCTCAAATTCAGAAGTATGGATTTAGATTGTTGGGTTTTATAGAGAAGATACGAAATGGTTCGTTGTAACTGTCCCACAAGATGATCCATAATTATCGAGCGTAGCTTCGGGATAACTTACCCTAGAAACTTGAGTGCCAAATCAAAATGAATATTATAGACCATAAAATGATCCTTGCGATGACATATTTGGGAATGCGTCAAGGGTGGATGTAAGTGGTGTATGTTGGAGATAGCCTAGGCAACTGAGTATTGGATTTGAGATATCCTTGGGATAGCCTTCAGCTGAAGATGTAGCCAGAAGATCTAAGCGATGGTAAAAATAGCCGAAGTCAACTATTGAGATTCGAAGTCACAGATTATTGAAGATGGCATTACCTCTGACTCATCATGTCTAGAAGGGAATAACATTCATATAAATTAACAATTGTATAACTAGCTTCGAGAAGTTAAAGCCTTGGCTCATTTAGATCAGATCCTTACAATACTGGAAGGGATAGATGTGCCTCAGATTTACAATATACATCAAAACTTAGTCAGGGATGCGTGCTCGTACAGAAGAAGAAGGTGATATCCAGGTGCTTTGAGGCAGAGGAAGAAGCGCGAAGAACCATTCCATGAATGCATCGAGGGTGGATGTAAGTGGTGTATGTTAGAGATAACCTAGGAGACTGAATATTGGATTCGAGAAATCGTTAGGATAGACTTCATCTGAAGATGCAGTCAGAAGATCTAAGCGATGGTAAAAATTGCCTAAGTCAACTACTGAGATTCGGAGTCACAGATTATTGAAGATGGCATCGCCTCTGACTTGTCGTATCCAGCAGAGAATAATATTCATATGAATTGACAATTGTATAACTAGCTTTGAGAAGTTAAAGCCTTGGCTCATTTAGATCGGATCCTTACAAAACTGAAGGGACAAATATGCCTTAGATCTATAATATGCATCAAAACTTAGTCTGTGATGCGTGCTCGTACAGAAGGCAAATATGATATTCAGGTGCTTTGAGTCAGGGGAAGCAGCACAAAGAACTATTCCATGAGTTAATCTTCGAGCATAGTTCGATGTTTGGGTAAGTTGGCTAGCTGGGGTAGTATCAGTTGTGATGATTGTTCGGAACATGAAGATGATATTTTAAAATATTGTGAGCGAAACATGGTGCAATTAAAATTGAGTTAGAGTTTGGTTATTTGAGCTCCGACGACGTAAATGAGAATTCAAAAATAGTTATTGCGCTTGGGATGTGCAAGAACTTAGAGCGTGTGTAGTTCGGGTAGAGATATGAACTGATTTGATTCAGGTAGAGATATCATTAGTAGGGAATCACCATTTTTAGAATAACATATGCGATGGGTTGTGTGGTAAACATTAGGATTAGTTTAGTAGAGTGAAGTAATGAATGTCTCGAACATGAAGATACTCTTGTAACTTACCCAAAATTTGTTATCACTAAGCTCGGCTGAAATGCATGTATTTCGGAGATGCCTTAAATATGTGTAAGATTTAAAACTAAGTGATATATTGAATTCAAATTAAACTGCGAGTATGATGTGGGAATATGGAATTGGTGTGCGAGAGTTAAGTACGAAGCGATATGATGAGTCTGGATTAGTGAAGTATGAGCTACATGGGCAAAGTTTATTAAATGGTCAAGCGGCATACGAGAAAGAAATGAGTACTACTTTAGTTAGAGAAAAATCTTATTTTAAGTGGTATATTATGTAATGCCCAGCACCCGTATGGTGCATTACACTGAGTCGAATGGAAATAAGACAAAGGTTTGGTTGTATTTTATTGAGTTAGATTTTAGAACAAGTATTGATTTAAGTTGGTTTCATGTGTAGATCACGTGCGGAGTTCAGTAGAATCAGAGAAGTGCCTCGCAAGAGCTGTGTCAAGACTCGCACCCGGAATAAGGGCACGAATGGTAAACTACGCCTAGCCTACGTCATAAGAATGATGTAGAGTACTGTCTAGATCCACAATACTATCTAAACATCTCATAAAATATATACATGGTACCTATCATGCCATCTCAACTCCAAATGGAGGAACAAAAATAATGATATGATAAAGATATTAATACTCAATGACAATCTCAAACTAAGGAAGATAAACCAAGATATGGAATAGAAAAGGTAAAATAATAATCACATATACATCCACAAATCCATATTATAAGTCTAGGCATAATGCAACTCCCAAAATAATATATACACAAGCCATGAGTCTAAAATAAGGCTAATACAATATCCAAGATATAATTTTAAGCCTTTTCAGTCATTAGTACTAGGTTCTCCTGCTCTAGGAGGGTATCCTCTAATGGATCATCGTCCTGTGGCCCGTAGTAAGTGGTACACTGCTCCTCAAGACAATAATTTGAAAAATATATCTAATTAGGATTAGAGTGACATACAAAACTCTGAAAGTAGTTCCAAATATATAGTAGAGCATATATTATAGGTAATAGAAAAGAATATAAGATATACTAGTAACTAGAAAATGAAAATGAACTATAATAAACATGTAAAGTACTGGAAGGAAAGAACAAGCAATATAAAATAACTACAAGTAATAAAAATAGGTAATACTAGCTAATGTGCCTTAAAGTACAAATTCGTTATGTGACCGGTTTAGGTTGAACACGAATGAAATTAGGTAACTTGATTACACATGTGATGTGTAATCAACATATACACAAATACACTGTGCTTGATCGCAAAACCAACTAATACTCTTCCGTTCCCAACCAATACTCATGGATCCAATCACGACAAGTTACGAACACGAGTAATATAGGTATACTGTACATGAGACAGTGTGTGTGAATATTAAGTAGATGATAATCATTACCCGATGGACATGATAAAATAAATGTAAATGAGTACCCGCTAAACATGGTACGGGAATAATATCTCTTGACATGATCCATATAGTACCAGTCCGTGTAAACGTTATGTTAGAATCAAGTATATAGTGCTAGAATATGTGATATATATACAATCATGAAATAAAAACTAACAGAGAGATGTACTTGCCTCTAGTCTTGAGCAAAATATGTAACTCGATGTCCGAGATGGTGCCACACATACCTATATATGAATATCATGTCAATGGGTGTAAAGAATGATAAATGAGCTATAAATGTACTAAATATGATGTTCTAGGCTATTACTAGGTCACACTAGTCAAACTAGGTGTTTACTCTCATTCTAGGTCCAATCCTAGCCTCTAGGGTTATTACTAGTCCATACTAGTAGTCTTTAGGTCATACTAGGTCACATCTAGTTTTCTTGGTTCATAACTGGAAGATACTAGTTAAACTAGCCATTATACTAAGTATCACTTATATATTTATATAACTATACATGCATAGGTATATACCTTAGCTAATAATTAATATTATCTATACCCACCTTTACTAATATAATTAACTTGTATATATATGGTATTGAGTAATACATTACATAATCTCTTAGGTAAAACCAACCTTAGTTACCTAATAACTCATATTACCTTAGATATAAATTTATATAATACCTCACTACTTAGCTAACCCTTAACTTACTATAACTCCTTACCATAGTGTTACTAGACATTAACCTTCAAACCATAGTTTGATACCTCACTAGGGACACTCCCTACTGTCACTATACCCTCACAGTACACACTTTGCCATACCCTACTCCTATTTATACAACTACCCTGCTGACCACTAAACAAATGGCCTACCCTCTTACTGTTAGAGCATGCAATAAACTACACTACCTCCCCTCTTGTTCTTACATAGATTTCCCCACAAGCAGTTACTGTTAGATAAAGTTACTGCTACTACTTAGTATTAACATGGTATTCTATTGACAAAGACTCCATAATACCTGACACTCATATTGGTTTACTTAACACACTTAATATCCTATACTAGTACAGGTACACCATTATACACATATCATCCTACAATTTTACCCAGGTAACTCTATTTTGTTTTAGACCTGAACATCACAAGCTAGCGCTTCTAACTAACCATGTTGCACACAAGTATCAGTATCTCTCTTTTGAATACTATAATGATGCTACTACTAGTAGTGACTAGCTACTACCTTGCAGTGTTTACTTCACTGCAGCATCGAGCATCATAACCCTTGCAAAAGTAACCGAGCATACCACTGAAGCTAACAACAAGAGCCACATATCACAACTCAGTCCTCTTACTGATACTCTAAGCTAAAACCCCACTCATAACCTGAGCCCCTTGTATCTGATACCAAGTTACTGCAGCTGATGTGTGCACATTAATGGTAATGCACTTGGTGCATGCTGCTACTATGATTCCTTAATGCTCGATCCCCCTTTTCCCTTGCTACTTAATTGCAAACTTATGATACAAGACCCGGTCATTATCAAGCCTCCCCCTTAGCTCATTTACTACCTCAATAACAACACACTACAATAGCTAAACCAACACCTTGCTACTCTCAATAGTGAGCACATAAATAGTTATATGTGTACAGACACTCCCACACACAATCCCAAGCTCAGTCATCCACACACAGAGATAATACACTCTTAATCAACAAAGCATAGATATCTCATATATTAAGATATAGGCATAAATATATATATGCTAACATATATAAAATATACTTAATTTATATATAACACACATACACACCTATTAGAAGTATTTAACCAAACACTTGACATCCACATATGAGATACTATATGATACACACTCAAATATGATGTCAAAACCCCTAATTCTCTATAATTATCATATTAATATATGAAATACGTACGTACATAACTAATATAACTAGTTACAAAGGAATTAAAGAGTAATTATACTACTATGCAAAAACAAATCCCAAAATGAGTCACCGTATCATAGCGTATCTCAAAATGCCATGATATGCACTACTCGGGTCTAATTGTGGATACGTATCTAGTTCCATAATCCCGATCTAAGTCTAATTAGACTAAATTGGTCTCATGACACACTCTTGATGTGTCAATCTCGTAATTCCCCTAAATTAGACAAAAATTACCATGTAGAAGACACAATTCACAACCAAATAGCCTAGAACTTCTTCCTATAGGTAGCCTTATGCCATGGGAGAGTTCCTAATGGTCAAATACATGATTTGGAACCTACAATAAAGGCGAATTCAGAATTGTACCTATTAGGAGATGGATTTTAAATAATTTTTTCTACGGACACGATCCGGACATAATCTCCTTGTCAAAGCTCCTTCTTCTAGTGCTCTTGCAACTCCAAGCTCCAATGCTCCTTGAGTGATAAGAATGAGAGAGAATGTGAATAAATTGAGAGGGATTGATAAAAAGATGAAGTGAATTGGGGATCTAGAATTTTAGGATCTTGAAATGAGTGCAAACGAAGAGGAGAGAGAGAGAAAGAGAGAGACAGAGAGAGAGAGAGAAGCCTATCTATAGTGGATGACCCCTTTCTCCTTCTCCAAGGCACAAGCAAAAGTCTAAGTTATCCCAACATGATAAATTATGGAGAATAATTAAGAAGGGCTATTTGGGAAGTCTTTACACTAATGCAATTTAGTTTAACCCTCTTAATTAATTAGAGGGAGTGGTCTAATGGGCCTAGTCCATGTTGGGCTCACTAGTTGTCATGACAAGTCTAATTGGGTTCAGTAGTGTCAAGTTTAAATAATAGGCTAGCCTACTAATTATAAATAAATAATACAAGGCACCAAATAATTATATAGCACACTAAGTTATATCTAATACCTAAAATAATATAACTATACCAAATTACTAAACTACCCCTATTTGGAAAAGTGAGGGTGACAATCCTACACACCTTAGAAAAAAAATTTCCTTAAAATTTTTGGAAGAAACTAACTACCAAAAATAATCATAATAAGCAAAAAAAGAATTATACCTTAAGGCTCCAATAGATAAGGATATCGCTCGCACACCTCGGCCTCTTGCTCCCAGGTAGACTCTACTGGAGAATGATGCCTCCATGCGATGCATACCAAAATAATCGTCTGGTTCGGCAATACCTTCTTCCTGCGATCCAGAATCTCCACAAACTACTCTAGGTAGCTGATAGTTGGACCCACCTTGATCTCCGAGAGATCCAATACATGGCTAGGATCTGCCATGTAGCATCTCAACTGCGATACGTGGAATACATTGTTCACTCCCTCTAGTGTAGGTGACAAGTCTAGTCTTTAAGTCACTGCACCAACCCTCTCAAGAATACGGAAGGGTCTGATATACCGTGGACTAAGCTTTCTGCCTCCACCAAAGCGAATCGTGCCCCTTGTAATAGAAATCCTCAAGAACACCAGATCGTCCACCTAGCACAAAATATAGCCTTAACACTCTAACTAAAACAAAGCAAACACAAGTAATACAATAAAACATATACCTCAAACTTCAAGGGTCTCCGGTGGCTATCGGCCCAAGGCCACTACCTGTCCTACGCCACCCAAAATCTATATCTAATAAGCTTTACCTTCTCAGCTGCATCTGTCATGACCCAATCTTTCGCAGGATCGGCCGTCCCTGCTAGGTGTGAATCCTCGTACCAGCACTCTCGCAGGATGATCGTTCCCATCTTGATATGATACCATACGAGCATAAGTTGTGCCCGTACAAGATCATAAATTCGAACATATGGTAAAATAGTTAAGCTACAGAGTCACAAAAATAGTCTGTATACAGTGGAATAAGAAATGAACAGGTAATTGGTAATAAGTTCACATAGTCGTTAATATCGAAAGCAGTGAATAACACAAGTATAGAAGTAAAATAAGCACTTTATTGATATTGAATAAGTATTACAAGCGACGATAGGCCGAGATTACAATTCGCTTAAGCCCTATCTCTTAAAATAATAATGGTGTGCCAAGTGGCTTACAACATGAATGATATATAGGCGATGTTCCAATATTATGTCTTGTATAGGTGCATCAGCTCTGAAGGCAACGCTCCAAGGCTCCAGAGCGAACTCCACGCCTTAGCTCGCACGAAAGGGATTTTCGTACCGAACGAGGTTTTCCCGCACCCTACAAGTAATCTGGTGGGTTATTAATACATGAATGTAATGGTGGGGAGGCTTCTCACCCACTCAATAAATCCAAATACGTTATAATGGTTTCGTACACCATCTATTAAGTTGTCTTTCTAGGCTTACCTTAGGAACAGTTTCATGGCATAATGTAAAGCCTAACTCGTTTGGCAGTGCGCCATACAATATAAGAGAAATACGATAAAACTTACCAACTTACCATTCGTCCTTCCATATCCAGGGTAAACCAAGTTAAACCAAGCACGAATATATATAATAAAATCCAGAAAAAATGCATAAGCAAACATGAGGGTCACGAGCGGGTTCTAATTTGGGTGCACGAGTTAGACGGATTATTCAGATGTGTTATACTCAGATGGATTGTAATAGATTGCTTAGGTGTTCAAATATGTAAAGATATCTTCTTACTCATATTTGTTCAGGTGTTCCAAATTACTAGATGTCTCAGGTGTTCAGATACAGATATAGATACAAATGTGTTACTCAGAGCAGTCGCCTATAATACAATGACTCGTACGCAGATTGCCATAATTGACCCAACTTAATCAATATGACAGAGGGTCACTAGCATGACTTACATAGTGGACAATATAATTATGAGAAAAAGATGGCGTGCCACCATGTATACAACAAGGGCATTGCACCCAATCCACCCCTAATGGACGACTACTCAGAAGTTCCATCTAGATTAGATCGGCCCTAGTGCCCCGACGACCGTCCGTGGAACGAGATTCACATATCTTCCTTGTGCACAAGTTGTCCATGACCGCGCGTATCCCCAAGTATTCCAAATTCTCACAGTTATAGGTACAAATATAGGTACGGGTTCAGTCAAGGTCTATCAGGTATAGTATCGACTCCCTGAGCCATCAGATTCAGTACAGAATGAGTATTGATTTCCAGAGATTTGATAATATTATCTTGCTTAACTTTTATAATGCAGTCCCCTAGTTCGGGAAATGCCTTGGTGACTTAACGATCCTGAATACTTTCAATATTTTTTACTTTGCTCGGAACAACTATCTTGATATCCTTCCAACCTCTACTGAGCGAACCATAATAGTGAAGTGCATTAATTCATGGCATGTATATAAGTGACAAGCATTAAAATAAGGCAAATAAGTACAAGTTACCAGGTAAGCAGGCAAGCAGGCAAGCATTGCATTTGTATGAAATATAAGCATAATAAAATATACTGTATAGTCTAATTTAGAATAAAAGCCTTTACGTTAGCATGGGTCTACAGGATACTGCGAGGAGCAAAACTGTACAGGGGCATATCGGGCTGTATAATCTATATGACGAGCAGTGTGAACATGTGATGAAGAGTACTACGAAGAGTATATAATGATCTACTCAAAGCATTAGTGGAGTCTACTAGCATGAAGCTAAGGTAGCATTCGAGGGTCCAACTATAAGCCAAGTTTCATTTCCATGTTCTAACACAAAAAATACAAGATGTGATTATTTTCTTAGCTAGGTGCGTTGTATTCTTTATTAGCATACAAGGGGTGATTCATCTAAGCAAGTATCATCGATATTTTATGTGTACAGTGCAGGCTAAGCAAAGACAATGATTCTCCTCGGTCGAGCGATACTCCGAGCATGCCTTTGAAAGTCTAAGTCCGAACTCCTAAAGGGCCAAGTCTGAAATCCTTTGCCTCAAGCAAGTCTTTTCGCTGAGCAAAACGGATCAGGCCACACACTAGCACCGTTTGAATCAGCTCTCCGCTTGAGCAGAATGGGTTATTATATTATACACCACTCAGAACAAGTCTCGTCCTCGAGACATTCTGAGCGCAAACTGTTCTATCATATACTATCGAATCTATCTCAAGCATATCAATTTGTATCACTAGATCCGTTCAAACACAACTTTCTACTCGTTCCTGAATCCTTGTCGTGTATGCTAGGCCTGTCTCATTGGACGACTCTATCATTCAATCCAAGCTCTGACTCAGTCTCTAATGAGCCTTAGCATGAAATATATTGCTTAATGTGAGGTACGTTATAATCCATCTTGAATGATGATCTAGGGATGAGGCAAACTTATCCAAATTATTATACTCGTCCATATGAATCTTATATATTCACTTGCACTAGCATTCAAGATTAGCATATCGCGAGTTTGGATCGTGCACATATTTAAGGCATCCCTCAAACATATATATGTCAACCAACTTAGAGATAGCAAAGTCTTTGCACTCGAGTTTATTATATCACTGAGTCTTGGATCGTGCACATATTTAAGGCGTCCCTCAAACATATGCATTCAACCAAACTTAAAAATTATGAAATTGGACAAGGTACTTACGAAAATCTCAAGGGTTCTCATTTATGAATCACCATAATACCTCCAATGGGGTCAATCAAAATCCAAATCATTCCAATCCAACCAAAAATTGAGTATTGCACTACCGTCAAGCACGATCTATCCGATCTACCAACTAGCATCTATGTCCTATCTTCCATTATGTTCGTGTCAAACATATCACGTACTTACCATTCCAAGTCTAACTCTAATTCTTGCTTCCTCAGTTCTATGGCTTGCTCAAGTAATACTCTAAAGTTGGTCACACAATTTGTTTCACTCGGCATATGATCGTCTACCTAATTACTAGGTTAGCTCACAAGGTCATAGGTACAGTTCTTGCTTACGTCTCATTGTACAAGTTTTCATACGATGCTCGCTCCAATTCTTAAGGTTAAACCATTATAATTTCGCACGGGATATTCTATCCAATCTTGTTTCACTCAGATTTTTAAACATCAAGCACAGATTATCCTACATACTACAACATATTTATTGCATAGGATACGAGTTCGTTCAGTCAAATCCATGATATATCTATTTCACATATCAAGCCTAGCGATATGCATAGTCTATCTCCTTAAACATGTTTGACAGAATCGATATATCCATTCTAAGTCTAGACCACCAAGTCATGATTCAATTCTAAATCTTTAATCTTAATCATAACTCCTAAGTCGTCCAACAAGATTCATGTATCCGTTCACGAAGTCATCAAGCGTATCTTACTCCATGTTCTAGACTAACTCATCATTGAAACACTTTCGATTCACTTGCATTCTCAAACTCGTCTTATCATGTCGAACCACAAGTCAAGATAATCCTTCAGTTGTCACGCTCTGATCTCCTGTAAGTTTGATCATCTCTACTAGACATGAGATTACCACACTAACGCTCCTGCTCGATGATTGCCCAAATTTGGGCGTGACACATGTACGAGCATAGAGTTACGCTCACACAAGATATGAACATCAACCGTTATGATTATCATCAAAATGATCGATATCCCCTAATATTACACTTTTGTATATATATATATATATACACACACACACACACACACACACACACACCAAAGTTATGTTTATCTATGTCGTGATCATAATTCGTCTAGCCAAATCGTCCAAATTCAATGTTACTGTTCGATTATTCCATAGTTTACTTCTAGCATTCCTCAAACAACTAAGTTCAAATCCTCAAGCCAAAGTCTATCCACCTTAGTTATATTCTATTTTATCGAGTTTGTTTGAATAATCATTGGACATGTTTCGGCGAGTTTGATCATCCCTGCTGGACGTGAGATTACTACGCCAGCGCTCCCACGGAATAATCGTTCTCATCCGGTCCTGATTTTGAGTATTTTCTTTCGAACAAGATTTAAGATCATTCATCCAATTCAAGATCAAATTCTTTATTGCTTACCTCTTTCATTGAACCACAATATTCCTTTACTTTTATCAATCCATGTTATCTTCCAATTATCGGTACCATATCGAGTCTATTAATTCAAAAGCACAATATCCATTCTTAGGCTAACTTCTATGGAGTGATATCCTACTCAAGTTTAATCTGTTTAATTCAATTTGAAATTGCACGTATGATCCACCAAGTTTTCATGACAAAGATATTGATACCATTACCTTGAGTCCCTATTTGATATAAGCCTTATCACTTGTTCAACATATTATTAATCATTTAAACTAACTATCGCACGAGACCTTCAAATTTGCTCGAATATTTCCAAAATTATCCATACACCACTCAGGAATCAAGTTATCCAATTAAATCTTCAATCGTCTTCGTATCACTCACTCACATATCCACCAAGTCGTTCCTTAGAACTCCTACGCGATACCTAAGCGTCATCTCAATAATTCGTAGTCTCGTATATACCCTTGTTGATAGTCATCCAAGTAAACCATATTTGATTTGTATCTGTCGACACAAAATATCGTCCGAGCTATTTTTTAAAATCCAAGCACGATCCTCTATATTCACTTTAGTGAAAAACTAATAAAGTTTTTATCGATTGCCATTCTAAGTCTGACTTATCCTTATCTAAATGATATTCCAATCTTGCGCACAAACTTGCTCGTACCAAAGGGTCTTGGCACGTGATACTCAACACAACTTAGCCGAAAGGATGTTTGCATAGCTAACCGTCCGAACGATATTCTATCTCGCACACTAACTAGCTTGATATTCACGTATAGGTATTCGGGTTCACATATAACTTGTATATTCAAGTACGAGTCTATTCCCACAAAGTCTAACACAGGTCGAAACAAGGGTCTTCGTATAACTATCCTGTTCAAGCAATCATATCAAACCCATATAATTTTAAAATTATTTAGACTTATTGAATAGAATATCCCAATGGATCAATGAGAGAGAGAGTACGAACATAACCCCGAACGAGGTTTTAAAACTGAGAAAATTGATACGAAGTCAAAAGATGTAAAGATGATACTCTAATACCAATATGTCATACCCCGATCTCCGGTAGGATCGGCCGTCCCCGCTAGGCATGAATTATCGTGCCAGCACTTTCACGGGACGACCCTTCCCATCTGGACGTGATGTCGTACGAACACAAGTTGCACCTGTGCAAGGCCATGAATCTGAACAGGCGATAAAGTAGCTAAGCCACAGAGTCGCACAGATAGTCCGTATACAGTGGAATAAGAAATGAACAGGCGATTACTAACAAGTTTACAGAGTCATCAATAGGAAAAGTAGTGAATAACATAAGTATAGAAGTAAAAAAAATACTTTATTGATATTGAACAAGTATTACAAGCGGCGCTAGGCCGAGATTACAAGTCGCTTAAGCCCTCTCTCTCGAAACAATAAAGGCCTGCCAAGTGGCTTATAACATAAAATGATACATAGGCGATGTTCCAATATTATATCTTGTATAGGTGCTTCAGCTCCAAACGCAAATCTCCAAGGCTCGAAAGAAACTCCACGCCTTACCTCGCACGAAGGGGATTCCCACACCAAACGAGGTTCTCCCGTACCCTACAACAATCTGGTGGGTTATCAAAATGCACTAGTGGGGAGGCTTCTCGCTCGCTCGATAAATCCAAACACATTATAAAGGTTTCATGCACCATATATTAAGTTATCTTTCTAGTCTTGCCTTAGGATTAGTTTTGTGGCATAATAAAAAGCCTAACTCGTGTGGCAGTGCATAGTACGATATAAGAGAAACACGATGAAACTTACCAACTTACCATTTATCCTTTCTTGTCCAAGGTAAACCAAGTTAAACCAAGCATGAATATATATAATAAAATCCATGGAAAATTGCATAAGCAAACATGAGTGTCACAAGCGGGTTCTAATTTAGGTGCACGATTTACACGAATTACTCAGATATGTTATACTCATATAGATTGTAATATTTTGCTCAGGTGTTCAAATATGTATAGATGTCTTCTCAATCATATTTGTTCAGGTGTTCAATATTACTAGATGTCTCAGGTATTCAGATGCAGATATAGATACAAATGTGTTACTCAGAGCAGTTACCTATAATGCAATAACTCGCACGCTGGTTGCCACAATCGAGCCAACTTAATCAATATGACAGAGGGTCACTGGACTGACTTCCATAGTGGACAATGTAATCATGAGGAAAAGATGGCATGCAAGCAAGTATATAATAAGTGCATTGCACCCAACCCGTCCCTAACAGAAAACTACTCAAAAGTTTTATCTAGATCGGATCGGCCCTAGTGCCCTGGCGACTTCCGCGGAAAGAGATTCAAAAATCTCCCTTGTGCAAAAGTTATCCGTGACCGCAAGTATCTTTAATTATTCTAGATTCTCGCAGTTATAGGCACAGATACAGGTAAGGGTTCATTCAAGGCCTATCAGGTACAGTATTGACTCCCCGAGCCGTCAGATTCAGTACATAACAAGTATTGATTTCCAGAGATGTGATGATATTATCTTGCTTAACTTCCATAATGTAGTCCCCTAGTTCAGGAAAAGCCTTGGTGACCTACCGGTCTCGAATACTTTTAATGTTTCTATACTTGAAATAAACTCTACCAGGTTCAGGAAATGCCTTGGGAAATGATATTATCTTTCTTAATGAGTATTGATTTCCAGAGAGTTCAATATCTCCGTCCATATAATGATTCAAATGGTGATATCTCAATGCTGGCATGGTAGCTGTTGTTATAAGAAAACTCTACTAGGTGAAAGTGATCCTCCCAAGAGCCTCCAAATTACAAAACACAGGTACGAAGCATATCCTCGAGAGTCTGGATAGTCCTCTCTGACTGTCAGTCTGTCTGAGGGTGATATGCGGGACTAAACTTGTGCTGGGTGCCCAAGCTAGCCTGCAAATTTCTCAAAAAGTGGCATATAAATCGACTATCCTGATCCAAGATTATGCTCACAGGAACTCCATACAATCTGACTATCTGCCGTACATACATCTCTACGAGCTTCTTCATAGACGTACCCACTTTAAATGGCAAGAAATGGGTCGATTTGGTTAACTTGTCAATGATGACCCAAATTGCGTCTTTACCTTCTGGAGAACGCGAAAGCCCTGAAACAAAATCCATCATCACATGCTTCTACTTTCACTCTGGAATGGATAAAGGCTGAAGCAATCCACCTGGCCTCTGTGCCTCTGCCTTTACCTACTGGTATACCAAGCATCTGTATACGAAGCTTGCTACCTCCTACTTTATACCATACCACTAAATATGCTCTATCATATCTCTAAATATCATGTTAGCACCTAGATGCATAGAGTACTGAGATCAATGTGCCTCCTGAAGAACCTTCTCGTACAACTCTCCACTCGGCACACATAATCTGGTACCGTGCTGCAATAATCCATTCTCTGCAATACTGACGTCCTCTGCCAATTCCATTTGGGCCTGCACTCTGATGCTCCTAAGAGACTCATCCTCGAACAGTGTAGCTCTGATCCTGTCCATCAACTCTGACTATACCTGAAGTCCCTACATCTGTGCCGCAACTCCAGGAACTAGTACCTCAAAACCCAAGCTATCAAGATTGGCCAATAAATATCTGTCCCTCATCAGGTACATAGCCACTGGATACGTACTCAAGGCATCGACGACTATGTTGGCCTTTCCTGGATGGTACTGTAAAGAAATATCAAAGTCCTTAATCAACTCCAACTATCGTCGCTGCCTTATGTTGAGCTCTTTCGGTATAAACACATACTTCAAGCTCTTGTGGTCTGTAAAGATCTTCACACGCTCTCCGTACAAGTAGTATTTCTACAGCTTTAGAGAAAAGATGATCATTGTAAACTCTAAGTCATGGGTAGGCTAATTCTTTTTATGCAGTTATAATTGCCTGGAAGCATAGCCAATCACCTTCTCATTCTTTTGCAACATACATCCTAAACTTTTATCCAAAGCATTATTGTATATAGAAAATCCTCATGACCCCGATGGCAACGTCAATATTGGAGCTGTAGTCAACCTCTTCTTTAGCTATTCAAAGGTGGCTTGATACTCCTCTGTCTAGATGAACTCTATATCCTTTCTGGTCAACCTACTCATCGTCTCTATAATCCTGGGGAAGTCCTAAAAAAAATTATAATAGCCTACTAATCCAAGAAAGCTCTTGATCACTGCCACTGAACTCGGAGTAGACCACGACTCAACTGCTGATATCTTCTTTGGATCCACTTAGATTTTGTCTCATGTAATCATATGTCCGAGAAATTTAACCTTATCAAGAAAGAACTCATAATTTGAAAGCTTGTCAAATAGCTTCTCCTTCTTGAGGTTCCCTAAAACTATCCTCAGGTGCTTCTTATGCTACTCTGGGGTCTTAAAATATATCAATATATTATCAATGAAAACTACCATGAACGGATCCAGGTACTAATGAAACACCTTATTTATTAGGTTCATGGATATCACTGGTGCATTAGTCAACCCAAACGACATCACCAAGAAATCTAACTGCCCATATCGAGTTTTAAAAGCTGTCTTCGAAATATCTTCCTTCTTCACTTTTACCTGGTGGTATCCCGACCTCAAGTCTATCTTGGAGAATATCTTCGCTCTACTCAACTGATCAAATAGATCATCAATTTGCAGCAATGGGTATTTGTTCTTGATAGTGATATTGTTTAAATCTTTTTAGTCCATACACATACATACCGACTCATCCTTCTTCAGGATAAATAATATCGGAGCACCCCATGATGATGAACTAGAGCGGATGAATCCCTTGTCCTACAACTTATCCGTCTGCGTCTTCAGTTTTGCCAGTTCGTTGTTGTTCACCCTATAGACGTATTATGATATTGGCTCTGTGCCTGGCACCAAGTCTATAGATAACTCCACATCTCGGTCTGGTGGCAACCCCGATAAATCCTCTGAAAAGATGTCTAAATAATCTCCAATCAACGAATATAGCAGCTCATACTCTTCCACTATAGTTCTACAAAAGTATCCCTCGCTCTGCTTCGTTGCTCCTCTGACAAACTCAAACTCTGTCTCTCCTGGCGATCTAAATAAAACTCTACCTCCTCGACAATGGATACTAGCATGGTGCCTACTCAAGTAATCCATCTTGAGTACTATATAGTAGCTCAAAAGTGGTATTACGAGTAGATATGCGCTTAACTCTTGGCCTCCCAAAGAGACTCTCTGATCCTTGCTGTTTGTGATATTAAACAAAAGAACGAAATGTATATAATACGAGGTTTGCACAAAACCCGCTTTCTTTGGTTTACAAACAAACTTGTACAATTTGATCCTATACGAGGATGTAGGAGTATAATTTATTTAATCTGGGAAGATAATTGCTATAGGTGTCTGATCTGCAGTCGATCACTTTAGCCCTTGGACTACACGATGGTGAAGAAGTGTCGTGGAAGACGGAAACCAGCATCGTAGGTAGCGAAAGAGGATGGATGCACGATGCCAATGTCGTCGATCGCTACTCTTCGCCTGAGCTCTGGATGCTTCTCTCTCTCTCTCTCTCTCAAAGACTTTTCGATCTCTCCTCAATCTCCAATGTTTCGACCCGTGGTTCGATCCTTTGGAGGTTCGACCTTGTTCGATTTTTAAAGTCTCGACCTTGTTCGATCTTTAAAATCTCGACCTCTCTCCAAATTTTTGACCTGTTCCTCTGTTGATAGAGGTCTCTATTTATAGAGTTTTGGTGACAGTGACCACTCAATCGGTATGGAAACCGAGTAGTGGAAAGTACAGCACCCTTTTACACAACGGTTAAAATAACCTAAAGCCTGCGTATAGATGACCTTATGAATGAGCGTGTGACGCGGGTCCAACTAAGGGACAAAATACGTATAATCGCTACGAAGATCACGATGTAGAAGCCACGTAGGTAGGTAACCCCTGTGTAGAAGAGGTTGGCGTAGAAGCCAATGTCTGTCACCATGGCGTAGAAGCCAAGTAGGCATAGTAGCCGAGTAGGCGTAGAAGCCTGATGGCATAGAAGCCGAATAAGCACAGAAGGCCGAATGAGCATAAAAGCCGAACGGGCGTAGAAGCCGCTGCGTAACGTGTCAGAGTGGTCATAGAGGCTGAGCAGTCACAAAAGCTGAATGGGCGTAGAAGCCGAGGTGATGTGGACGTCTTTAGCCGAAATCACGGCTCTTGGAGATATAATCAAATCTCTCGCATTAAATGCAGAGATCCGCCATCATCATTAATTGCAGAGACGTGTTCCGAAGGTGTGCCACCGTTCTGAGCATTTGGTGCAGAGACGTACCTCGAGCCCTGTACGAAGAGCAGCTTTTGATGTGGCAGTCTATTTGTCTTCCACGGAGCGTAATCAGTTCGCGTTTGCCTGTGTAAAACAAGGCGGCGTATCCCCTTATACACGTAAAAGCAGTCTCCGTTGAAGGGATGTCAGTAAACGACGGTTCGGTGATATTTAACCAAATCCCCTACATTAAATGCAGAGATCCGCCATCATACTGTGGGGCGCGTCCCGAGTGGTCTGCCATCTTTCCAGCCGTCGTCTGGGTAGTCGTGCAGCACTTTTTGTCAGGAGTCAGATGTCAGGTTCACTGTGTGACTTGACAGGTTTATTTCAGTGAAGACAAAGCGTTCCTCGTACGCTTTAACGCTGCTATGAAAGCGGATGAGTTTTATGCCATGGAGGCGATGAAGCACCCTGTCTACGCTGAAGCGTCCTGGACATACTGTATTTGCGCGGATGGTCCCTTCATATTTTACGCCGTGCTCAGCAAAAAAGCTCCGTTGCACTCTTGATGGCCTTGAGGTCCCCTACTTACGCTGCCCTGTATCACCCTGTTGCGTAGAGCTATCCAGCGTATTTTTCATGCTTCTACAAGACCCCCTTCAAAGCTTTCAAATTTCTTCGAAATTTGGAATGCTGTGAATGAAGCATGAACCGCTCCTCGTAACTCAAAACATTTCTGAATGGAGCGTTAAAACGGTCGATGCTGACTTTATGACAGATTTATTAGGGACCGGTGTGACCTCTCTCGCCTATAAAAGGCCGAGGAGTTTAACCTGTTCTTCCCGTATTCCTTTCGCCATACAAGGATGATCGCCGGAGTCCGTCGGGTCGATCTGAGGAAGAAGAAGACCATGTTCTTCCAACATATAAGGAGCCGAAAAAGATGGCGTCTTCGAGCAAGTCTCATCTGCAACGATGGATCATGGGAGGATATCATAGCCTCCCTTGCTCGGGATAATCAGCAACTTTGTATGGTGGTTCTTCGGAAGAGACAAAGAATCGTACTTTACCATGGCGCTTACAAGTGGCACCTTCTTCCGTTACCTCCGGGGAGCAGAGCAGCAACTAGCTCTGACCTCGGGCATTGAGTTGGGTGAAATACCTCAACTCAATCTGTCACGGTGCACGGAGCATGGGATCTGCATAATTTAGGCAGGCCCAGTTCCGTATTCTCCCTCCTTTTACTATTTTAGTCGGTTGCGGAAACTGATCAACTGCTGGAGGAGAGATAAATAATTGGCGCCCATGCAAGAACCTGGTAGAGCAGATTCTGGGGGGAGGCCTTCCGACGACGACGAGAAAAATCCTTTTGTGGACGGGATTTCCCTCATATGCAATCATGAGAAATGAAAAAGAAATCCTTTGTAGATTGGATTTCCCTCATATGTAATCATGACTTTAATCTTTTAATAAAATTGTCTTGCTTCTTCATATGATCATCTTGCCATACTTTGCTATGAAGTCTGAATGTGTGCAGCTTCGACACGTCTAATTCATTACGCCGACTCTGTTTAGAAAGAGTCCTAGGTCATGTCCTGTCTTTTACGTATAACTAGAGACGCGTAGAAAGCCGCTTTAGCATTCGAGTGTTCGAACCGTCCTGCTATTTTAGGAGTGAGAAACCACGTAGAATTCTGAACTGCTGCTTCTGATGAACATAATTTCTTTGTTCAGACATCATCTTCAAGAATGATTTCTCAAAAATCCCTTGGAACAGGGTCGAGAAATGGCTGTCAAACTGAGTTGCCATCTTGATAGATGAAATATTCAGACTGGAGTCTGGATGAACTTCGAATCGACCCATGAAGAAGAGTAGTTTTTCAATGTTGAACTTTGTATGCTTCGGGTACTTGGGATATCTTGAGGTCAAGAACGAGTATCCTCTGTGTGAACTCTTTACAATTGATCGCTTTTGAGGACCGTTCAGATGTACGCGTGATCTGGCCGGCGTATCCTTCAGATGTGCGGGAAGTCGTGGAGCGTGAAATCATTAGTCTGCAGCTTCTGAGCATAAACTAAACACCATCGAGCGTAAAATTATAGACTTATAGTTCCTGAGCGTGAAGTCGTAGGTTTGTAGCCTCTCGAGCATAAAAGCTACTGAGCACAAAGGCATCTGAGCATAAAACCCGACTTGTAGCCGTCGAACATAAAGCCGTAGATTCATAGCTGTCGAGCGTAGAAAGCTCCTTAGCATAGAACTGTAGATATTTAGCTTCTGAAAAGAAATTTTTTTCGAGCGTGAAGTCGCGGAACTGTTGCTTCTGAGCGTAAACTAAGCGCCACCGAGCGTGAGATCATCGATTTGTTATCTGCTGGCATGAAGTCGTAGGATTGTGGCCTCTCAAGCATAAAAGCTACCGAGCACAAAGGCATCCGGGCGTAAAACCAAAGACTTATAGCTTACGAGCGTGAAACCGTAGATCTGTTGCTGTCGAGCGTAGAAAGCTCCTTAGCATAAGAACTGCTGACCTGCTTTACGCGAAAAAACTTTTCGAATTCGCTGATTGTCCGTCTTCTCTGAATAATAGGCTGACGTAGGACCCAATCATAGGAGATTTGGTTCAGGGTCCGAGGAGTCCATCCGAACTCTATATATATCCCAAGTTTTCTGAGAGAAAAACTTTTTATCCGTCTTCTGCGAAAGAAAGCCTCCGACTGTTCGAGCTCTCCTTCGAGTCTTCTCTGAGTCTTCAAAGTTTCCAGTATTGGCCTATAAGCAATCCTCCTCCTCTGAGGGAAAGAAGATTGATTCCTCTTCTCGTTCTTCTGCCCAAGCAGGAGTGCCTCCGGTTGGACAGGGCGAACCCCATTCTGAGCTGAGCATCCCGCCGATGAGCAGTGCACCCGGCCTGATAGGTAGAGCTTTTGGGACGAATGAGAATGACTGAAAAATCCTTCGCACACGTTGAACGTGACCGCGCTAGGTCATCTTCTGTGCTGATAGCCTCTTTGAGGAAGATGACACACGGAGACGTTTTATCTTTTACGCCCACATTTCTAATGTGTCAGCATAAAACTCCAGATTTTCGCAGTTGAGCGTAAAAGCTTTGACTGCCGAAAACTTGGTGTATACTGTATAATTTTGAACTTTTACCCTTGTGGATGAAAATCCTGGCGTAATAGCTCGAACCTTGGCAGTCTGGCGTAAAGCATAGACAGTATACTGCCGACTTGAATTTTACGCTTCTGGATGACAATTCTGGCATAAACGATCAAGTTTGTACAGTCTTGGCGTAGAGCTCAGACCGTTGCCTCTTGGCATATGCTGCGATATTTGTAACGTCTAGTATAAAACTGACGTATTTTTCTCGCACCCTTGCAGTTAACTTGGGCGAGTCTCCGCTAGCCGAGGTGATGGGTTCTGCCGCCGGGCTGCTGCACTCCAACTATCTGGAGGATCTGTCCCATGTTGTATTTCCTATCTCCGGACCCCAATATCCCAAAGGAAGGGAAATCTTGATATCGGCTCAGGGCGAGCGAACGCTGCGGAACATGATTAATGGAGAGCCTTTGACGTTTGTAGACGGGGACCAGTATATAAAGTCGGCCTTTCTTTTCGGGAACATGATTGATAAGCAGTCCCAGACGAAGTCAAAGAAAGAACTCTGGGTTTTTCCTGCCGGGAAATTGGTCTTGAGTCTGCCCAAGATGCCGAGAGATTATCCCATCTCGGCATTCTTCCATGCTACACATTTCAGGAAGATGTCGTGGACGCTGGCTCCCGATCTTCACGGTAGGCCGGGGAAGATCTTCTACCAGAAAGGATCTGGCCTATTTGTCAGCCGCCCTTCCGGTCATGTAACGTTGTTCAGGGGATTGTACCCGGGTAGTGTCCCGAGTGAAGACAGCTTGGTGCTCCAGCCGGTGCAATTGCCGACCTTTTGCAATAATTTTATGGGCTACGGAGGAGTATACCCCAAGGCGAATCCTCGATGTAACGGGTGGATGACCCCAACAAATCTTCGATGGGCTCGCTTAGTTGATTGGGCCCTAGAGCATTTTCGGATCGAGTTGGAGAACATCGGTCTGTTGGCAGCTGTGAGTGCCACCAGCGTTGGGTTACCTCCTAACCCTAACCTGTTTTTGGCACTGATGGAGTGATATATTCTGCTAACTGGGACTTTTGCCACTCCGCTGGGCGAGTTGGGATTGGCCCTTTATGAGATGGCAGAGATCTCGAGACTGCCGATGGGGGATACTCCGTACGAAGAGTATGTTCCCACGAACCGGGAGTTGGGGGATTCAGACCCTCGGGTAGTGGAAGTGTATCAGGTGCTGATGTGCCACTACCTTGCTTGCACCGCCTTCTATGCTGAGCCTTCAGATTTGGCTCATACCAGTAAATGGATGTCCTACCTCTTTTTTCACCGGGCTAGGGCTGCTCAGCCGGAGAAAGTCTTGGAAGTCAAGGATAAGCCTGTGAATCCTCTGAGCGTGCTGACTGCTCAGGAAGTCGACGATCTCCTGGAGGATGCAAGGGCTCCGGATCAGATCCTCGTCGAGGGGATAGGAAAATATCCTGCAGGTACTAAGGCCTACAACTATCTGAGGCATTGCCGCAGGGCTCTATCCAAGGAAGCTCAACTGCCTGGCTTCCTCTTTATATGGCTGCGCCGACTGGTGGTATCCGATATTACATCTGCGGATCGTATTCACCGCAATATCTTGTGGCCTGCAGTGCGTCTGGTGTTTGGGGTGAGACTGGGCTTGCTTCCTGCCATGGGGTGCCGCATACAAGCTGGCCTGAGGGCGATGACTGAGGCGCTGCTCACTGATGAAGCTCGGCGTGAAAGCTTTCCCCGGATGGAATTACCATACCTGTATTTGATGGGATGGTTAATTCTTCATACCCCCCGGGTTATGTCTTCTGTTTTCGGCAGTAGCTTGGGGGGAGTTTCTTGCTGAATTACAAGAAATCCTCTTGGAATGTGCTCACAGTTTTAGACTGTCGGCGGGTGCTGCATTGCGGTCACAGCTGGAAGCTTCTTTGCAGTGTCCCCCTGTTCATCGTAACCAATCGGGGATTAGGCTTGAGGACTCAGGTAGAGATAAGACCACTCTTTCTCCTGAAGCCTTCAATTGGTTGATCTGCATTAGACCTTCCCACCTGCTGTGTAGAAGTGATGATCACTGCTTCTTCGAACCCTACCTGCCTAGTCGATTTGCCAGGCAGTTTGGGTATGATCAGTTGCATGTAGGCAATGCCGTCACCAGCTTCAGGTCCAGAGGTGGACTCATCGATGGAGCGAGGGGATGGCGATATTTTATCATGGGCTGCACCGGGGCAATTTTTATTGTGCCCGTCGTCACAGCCTCCACGGAGATGCACATCCTGCATTTGTATACCCAGTTCTATATGGCAACGAACACCTCCCATCGCGATTTTGATATGGCTAGAAGTTTTAGGGTGCCCTCTTCTAAGCCTGGGGGAAGGGTTGAAGTTCCCTCGATTTCTTCTTACGAGGGTGACGAGTCCGCTATTCTAGATGAGCCTCTCGTATCGGTACCGAGGGGTGAAATACCTCCGCCTGCAGGGGCGTTGGTAGTCTCCGGGAAACGAAGGGCTCCCGTTCTGAAGGAGGCTTCCCCTCGTAAGAGGACGAAGAGGATGGTTACTCGTCCTCTCTAGATTCCTGACATTGAGGCTCCTGGAAGTGAGCCTGCTTCTCCCTATGTCGGGGATGATTTTTTGATTGGGGGTTCCTCGCCTTTTAGAGACGAACCTTCTATAGTTTTGGCCGGTGGCGTCGGAGAATCTCAGTTGGAGGCTGCTACCGCTGCTACTGCTTTAGGTAGTGGAACGAAGTCGCCTTCGAGGCTGGTTATAAGATTCTATATACCTTTGTCCGGATCAGTATTGGGTGTCACGACCCGCACCCAGAATTTGGACATGAGTCGTGTGTACGTCCAGCCTACGCCGCAGCATCGGCGGTAGAACGCTGTCTAGGTCTCAACAAATAATATATCCTGTCAATAGTCTCAACTCCGTACGGAGGACAATGATAAATAATCCACAGTTCTATAATATACTCAATCACAAGCTATAAGAAATAATGGCACGATGAGAATAGAAAGAAGTTCTATTAAAAACCAACCACAATAAGTCCAACTCAAATCCTGGTCTAGATGACCTCACAAAGTCACAAAATAATAAATACAACTCAGTCTCAGTCTAAAACAATAAATACAGAAAAAGTAATCTAAGTATAGGCAGGCAAGATCTCCTCTAGGATAGGCAACTCCTCTGGAATTTCTGGAGTAAAATCTTCCTCTAATCCTGGGCCGTAATGAGTGGGCAAAAGTTCTCCAGATCCTCTAAAAAATATTATCCAGTCAGGATTGGAGCGAAGCACAAGCACTAACAGCAGTTTCATTAAATTGACAAAGACTATAAATAGTGTAAGAAATACAAGATGAAAGTATATGCTGAAAATGAGAAGTACAGGAGAATTGAAATAGGTAATAGAGCATCTAGCAATGAACAATAAACAGTGAATGCTAGAACAAGTGAATCTGAATAAAGAATAAAAATCTAGCTAAGTGTTTGAAATATCAGTTTATTATGTGATTGGCTTGGGACTAGATCAGGCTGGTTATATATGATTAGCTATGATTCTTGTAGGTCAGGCTAACCATATGGTTAGCTATGATGCATGATAATGGTCAGGCTAATCATATATAACAGCTATGAAGCATGATAATGGCCAGGCCGCACCCGACGTTAGAAGCGGGATGAGCTATGATGCATGATAAGTTTGGATATGATCACATAATCTACTAATAGTTCCCCATCTCCAGCTAGCACGGTGGATTCCAATCACGACTCCTCATGATGGAGATCTCGGGTGCTAACCCGTGTATCCATAGTGTCGGAATCAAGTATGTAATACACTACAATTTATAGAAGTAATCAACAAAACGAAAACTGTCAGAGAATGTACTCGCCTGTGGTCTTGAGCAGAGTGTGAGGATCAATGTCCAAAGTGGAAACACAATGACCTATTTGTGGAATATAAATGTCTGATACTGAATTAAAGAAATAACATGTTTAACTAATTAAATATGAGGCCTCTAGGTCATGTCTAAGTCCATACTAGGTTAACTAGGACCATACTAGGTCTAAACCTTGTTACCCCAGGCTTTTGTGTTGATACTAAACCATATTTACTTACTAGGCAATTAGTATAATTATAACTCTTAATTAACTAGTACTCAAATCCTAACCTCAACTCATATTCACTAAGTATTTCCAGGATACCAACAATATACTTTATGTGATACATTTCAAAAAAGTGATACCCAAGGGTACTACTTGCCCTGACGCACACTGGAACCCATGCCCTCAACCATACCTCACCTAGGATACCTACCAGGCTGCTACTAGTATCTCAGTTCTGCCTACAAGAACTGACCTATCACCCCTACCTATACTGCTGCTGCAGTTTACCTTGAGTGCAAGCAATAATTCCCAATGCACCGGTAGCTCAGTCAAGGGACACTCCCTTCCCACACTACATACTCAAATACCTCTCACTCACTCACAGAAAAAATTACTGATCTTATGAACTATTCACAGATTCACAGTCTAAAATTGTTCAGGCTCTCACACTGGTTTCACATTGCCACACACACACAGGTAAACACTCTCTGTGACCCAGATACACATACACTGAGTACACAGGTATCAACTAGACACTAGGTTTTGGGTTCACTGCTCTCTCTCACTTCTCTCAGAATTTACTCACTCACACAACCCCAATTTACAAAACACAGGTAACTACACAAGTCCATACACATCGAGACATATCTCCATACTCAATGCTTATAAATTTATTCACTTAAGATAACCTTATGACACCCCCTCTGACCTCTGAGATGTAACTCCCCACCTTGCTGTTAGCTACTCAGGTCTCCCTATGATTCCTGCTACCCTCAACTCGACTGTTGACACCCCTATATAGAACACACAGGCTATACATCTCTCTCACTCACTGAATTCAAACTCTGCACACACACACAGAAACTGAAACTCATATAGGTTGCATACACAGAATCACTTGCACAGACACACAGAAACTGAAATGATACAACATGCATAGATAACTCACAGGATTAATGTAGGTATTCACACACAGCTAGCTAAGCTCACTGATAAACACTAGTCTAACTGATACACTCAGAATCGGATACACAATCTAACACAGGCACATGATACTGATACCCAGGATACACATAACCCGGAAATCCAATTCACTGCACACACATATACATACTCAAATTAATGACACAGCTACACTCCTGAAATTTAAATACCTACACTGCACAGAATTCTCATTGAACCTGGGAATTATCTCTCTCTCACACACACATCCTCATACTGATACACAAAACATATACTAAACCCGACTGTACAGTGGGATACCCTTTCCCCCAATCTGCTACTGAACATAGAACCCTAACTCAGTTCAAAACCCGACTGAACAGAACCCTCCCTGACTATGCACAGTGAATCCCCACAGTGCATTCTCCCCAAAACACACAACTTATTCTATACATATGCAATATATGTGTGTATATATATATTTATATATTAAAACTTGTAATATCAGAAAGAATTAGATAGGTAAATACTTAAGGGCATTTCTACAAATACCTAGGGGTTGAAATCGGGTTTCACATTAAGATCCCATGAATACCCAAAACTAAAACCCTAAATCAAAATTATATCTATATGCAAATGAGGAAATCTGTCTACATGTAACCCCTAGGGTTAGGGTTCACGAAAATTAGGGAAACCAAATATTGGGACACCTAAAACCCTAATTACTCCTAGGTCTTCATCTAGAACCTACGAAAATCGAGATCCATACAACAAGGTAGGTTTCCTAATGGCCAATAACAAGAAAAACAGAATATAATTGAATAAAAATAGGATTTTACCTATAGGGAGATGGTTTTCCTATGAAAGTTTTTCTTCCCCAAGGTTCCTTGACCCAAGCTCCTTGCTCCACTTTGCTTTGGAGGAGGAGGATGGAATCCTAGGGTTTGATCTCGAATTTGGGGTGAGGGAAAAAGTGGTTTTTCTTATGGAGGCTAGGGTTTTCTTTCTTCATGAAGGAAAAGAGGGTTGAGGGTGGCTCCCCTTTATAATATAGGCTAGGTTTAGGGTTTCCTAATGCAAGGGTTAAGTTAACCTCTATGTTAAGCCATGAAGAAGTTAATTAACTAGGGTTTAGTCAATTATATGGTTTGATTCTAAACTCAAATTGGAATTTTAGAGTTTCACTAAAGCTAGGTCAAAATTTAGGGTTTCACTTTAGGGTTAGTCCTAATGGAAGTGTCTAGGGTTTGACCCAAAACCCACATCAAGAACAACGTATAAATAAATTTATAAAACTCATCATTTTAATTAAATACATAATCAAACTAAATAAGGAAATTTACACTAATGCCCTAATCTGGAAATGTGGTAGTGACATTGGGAGAGGCCTTTGCCGTGCCCGTCAGCGCTTCTAGCGAGATTCCAGTTGATGAACCTCAAGTGGATCTCGGCGAAGACCTGGAAGAGTATTTGCCAGTGTCAGTTAGCAGGCCCCCTTCTCCAGGTATGACAGCTTGGCTAGCATCACTGTCGTCTTTTCGTGCCTCTTCTTTTAGGAAAATTAACATCATGTTTGACATTAACTTCCTCTTGTCTTCTTCTCAGGGGATGACCTCTTCGGGGACGGTAATGTACATGCGCCCTTCGGCTCCGTGTCAGGTCCTGGCGTTGATACGGAGGCACCTAATTCTGAAGAGGAAGCATCTTCGGGTGCCGGCTCGCCTGCCGACGAGGTTTTGATACCTCAAGAGGACGACCCTGTCGTTGCGACAATGCCTCCTTCGAGTATGCCGGTTACTTTGTCTGGTGTTGGTGCTTCATCTTTTGTCGCATCCCCTGTCGAGACGAGGACTGTGGCCACGTCGATTGCGGTCGCCTCTGGAGCGCGGTTTGACAATATTACAGCCACTCCCAGCGTGCATTCGGGCCTAACTGTGCTGACCGAGCAATATACCGGTATCTTCTACAACACTTTGACAACGCTGATATCAATGGTGTTGGAGAAGAATCTGAATTTTGAGTGTTTGAAGAAGTCCTCTCGGTTTTCGATAGAGGCGATCAGGGACCTTGGCGATACTGGTTTAGCTGACGCCCTGGCGGAGGTAGTTAATGGGTTGGAGCAACCCGTTAACGAATACTCGCAGCTATCCCAAGATAGTAATGACAATTTGGTCCAGGATGAATACGACTCGCTGACTGCAAGGCTGGGAGAGTTGGAAGCTCTGAGCAGGTTCCTCGAAATGCGGCAGCAGGAGATAAGCGACGAGCACACCCTCTTAGAGTGTGTTGTTCCCCAGTTGGCCAAGAGTAAAGCTGAACATGAGAAAAAAGAAGCGAGGGTCCGTAAGTTGGAGGCTGAGCTTGCTTTAGCGAAGGAGTGGTCTCGTGCTTCAGCCACTGGTGTGCATGTATTACAGAGCCAGATAGAAGAAGCTCAACAGAACTTGGCACATGCTAGTGCCATGCACGCCGCTCTCACACATTCTCTGTCTGATTTATCCGGCTTGAATGATGAGGAGACGAGATGGGAGCGAGCTCGAGCTGCCGTTTTGGACTGCAGTAATGCGAAGATGGCCAGGCTGGCGCAGCGGATTCGTGATTTGACCGCTCCTCCTTAATGATGTACTTTTGCTTTTGCTTTTTAATGTACTTCTGCTATTTTTTTGGGAATAATAAAGAGGTTTTTCATCTGACTTTATGGACCCGTCTTTTCGGAATGTAAATGACGGGTTTGGGTGAGAGTAATATTAGAGGTAGTATGGACGTGATAGTCTCTCGGTAAACTTTAGCAGGGCACATCTATTCAGAGGTCATATGGACATGATAGAGTACGACCCAACTAGTTTCGTTTTGGAAGTAGTTTTGTCAGAATGAGATTTTTGCCTTTATTCCACTTGAGCAGAGGAGTTTAAGTATAGTACCTTTTCAGGAATTTGCCATTTATAGGAGCCATTAGTAGGTCTCCATTAGGCTGGGCTATCCTGTAAGCGCCGTTTGAGAATGTTGTCTCGATCACGTAGGGGCCTTCCTATTTGGGCTGAAATTTGCCCTTGCTCTTGTGAGTGAGAATCATTGGCCTTCTTACAGCTAAGACTAGCTCGCCAACTTTGAACACTCTTTTCTTTACTTTTTGATTAAAATCTCTGGAAATGCGTGCTTGATAGAACGCGATGCTCTGTTGAGCTTGAAGGCGTTTCTCATCTAATCCTTCTAGCTCTTGAAGCCTTAAAAGGTCATTCTTTTCCCGAGTTAACTCATTGGCGACTGCTATCCTGAGTGACGGGATTTGGATTTCGATGGGAAGAACTGCTTCGCTCCTGTAGACCAGTGAGAACGGGGTGCAACCTGTAGGTGCTCGGACCGTTGTGTGGTATGCCCAGAGATTCTCCCAGATTCTCATTCCAATCTCTTTTGTTCGAAGAGACAAAATTCTTCAAGAGTTTGATAATAGTTTTGTTGAAGGCTTCTGCCAAACCATTAGCAGCTGGATAATATGCCGTAGAGGCGACATTTTGTATCCAATTTTTATCGCAAAATCGATGAAACGCTTGGCTGATGAACTGAGGCCCATTATCATGGATTATCCTTCGGGGAATCCCAAAGCGATAAATAACGTGATCTTGATAAAGCTGATCACATTGGATGTTTTTACCTCAGCGAGAGGGATCGCCTCTGCCCATTTGGAAAAGTAATCCGTGATGGCCAGTATAAACTGGTGACCTCTGGAAGAAGACGGGTGAATAGGACCAATGATGTCCATACCCCATGCTTCGAAAGGCCAGGATGCAACCGTAGGATATAGATGTTCAGACGGATGATGTATGAAGTCTACATGGACTTGACAGGCCCTACATTATTTGGCATACTTGATTGCGTCTGCGATCATAGTGGGCCAGTAATAGCCCATTCTCCTGATACGATCCTGTAGCTTAGGACCGGGTTGATGTGCCCCGTATACGCCGTCGTGAGCTTCGCGGACGATCTGTTGTGCTTCGTCATTAGAGAGACATCTCAATAGCAGTCCGTCGTAGGCCCGACGATATAGACATTGTGAAGATGCATCGAAGTAGAAGCGTAATGATCGTCTTTTGACGGATGCTACTTCTTTAGGGTCCTCCGGCAAGATTCCGTATGCCACGAAATCTGTAAAGGGACTTCTCCAATCTCTCGTAGGAGGATCGGTGTTCACAGCTTAACTGCGTTCAATGTGAGCGTTGTTCTTCACGCAACATAGATCTCTGTTAAGAAGGATTATCGAATTCTGTCTTCTTATAGGAGTAGCTAAATCTGCAGCTAGACTGGCTAGGACATCGGATTTCAGATTCTGAGATCGAGGTACGTGCTCTAGGAAGAACCCCTTGAATGTCACGGCTATCTCGACCGTTGCTTGGTGATAGGGGATGAGGTCTGGATTCTGGACTTCATATATTCTCCTGACTTGATTGGCGATAAGCAGAGAATCACCAAAAGCTTCCAGAGATTCGACTCCCAACTCTTTAGCGACTTGGAGCCCGATTAGTAGAGCGTTGTACTCCGCCACATTGTTGGAATAGGGCTCGTTAAGAGAGTATGCTCGATAGATGACGTGTTTATCGGGAGTAACCAGGACAATCCCTACCCCTAAAACCACGTTTTCTTTGGGACCAGTCTTGGAGGCGCCGTCGAAGAACAGTTGCCATGCGTCACTTTCCATTACGGAACTACATTCTGCAACTTCGTCGGGAATGTCCTCGTATAATTTGGAGGCCTCCGGGATCGGATGAGCAGCTAGGAAGTCAGCCAATGCTTGGCCTTTGATGGACTTCTGAGGGACGTACACCATGTCATATGGTGTCAATAATATTGCCCAAGTTGCGAGTCGGGAGTTAAGAATACTTGGCTTGCTCATCAGTACACGAAGAGGATTGATCTTGGAGATGATGTGAATAGTCTGGCCGGTGACATAGTGTCGCGTCTTCTGGATAGCGAACATCAAAGCCAAACATTCTTTTTCCACCGGATTGTACCGGTGCTCAGCTCCGATCAACATTCTGCTTAGATAGTAGATAGCCTGTTCATGTCCCGCATTATTCTTCTGCGCGAGAAGAGCTCCCAGAGAATGGTCCATCGCTCGAACGTACAGGAAGAATGGTCTTCCTATGACGGGAGGCACCAGAACTGGCGGACTAGTGAGGTAGCGATTGATATCCCCGAACGCTTGCTGACAGGCTTCGTCCCATACGAAGGATACACCTTTCTTCATGAGGCGAGAAAAAGGCTGGAATCTTCCAGAGAGGTTGGATATGAATCTCCGAATATAGGCCAGACGACCTTGAAATCCCCTGAGTTCCCTCAGATTACGGGGTGGTCGTATTTCCAAGATGGCCTTGACTTTATCAGGGTCTACTTGAATGCCTTTGGCGGTAATGACGAATCCCAGAAATTTGCCACTAGATACACCCAGAAAGGACTTTATAGGATTCACTTTGAGTTGATGTTGGCACATCAGCTCAAATACCGTCTTTAAGTCTTGGATGTGATTGACCCTGAGGTGGCTTTTAACAGCTATATCGTCTACGTAACATTCCACTATTTTGTGTAAATACTTATGGAATATGTTACTCATAGCCCATTGGTAAGTAGCTCTGGCGTTCTTCAACCCAAAGGGCATGACCGTATAGCAATATACCCCCAGTGGTGTCCGAAAGGCAGTATGCTTCTCGTCTTCAGGATGCATCTTGATTTGATTGTATCCTGAGAATCCATCCATGAAAGACATACGTTCAAAACTGCAGGTATTGTCGATCATGACGTCTTTGATGGGAAGAGGAAACTCGTCCATGGGGCAGGCTGTGTTCAGATCTCGGTAATCGATTCAGACTCGCACTTTCCCATTCTTCTTTATGACCGGGACAACATTGGCGACCCAGTCGGGATATTGTTCCTCTCGGATGAAACCGCAGGCTATCAACTTCTTGACTTCAGCTTCAATGGCGTCCATCATATCCGGGCGGAACCGGCATTGGTGCTGCTTTACAGGCTTTGAATCGGGCAATATATTAAGTTTATGAGTAGCCACCTTTGCATTAAGTCCTGGCATATCCTCATAATTCCACGCAAAGACGTCAATGTATTCTCTTATCAGTTGAATGACTTCTTCCCTTTTAGCTGGGGAAAGATTGTTACTGATAAATATCGGCTTTGGTGAAAGTTTATCCCCAACATTAATCTGGATAACTTCATCTTTGGTGGAAGGTTCTCTCTACTCGAAGCAGAATTCCCACTGTGTATCCATTTGCTGAGCCCAAGCGTCATTCTCGAATAGTTCAGATTCTTGTTCGTCTGATTCGAAGGGATCCGTCACTACCATATTTACTGGTAATGTTCGCTCGAGAGCACGGGGTGAGTTGGAGGGCGACGAGCCGTCTTAAAAAGGGGAAAAGGTGTCCTCATCTGACTTGAAGTCGTAAGGGAGGTGGCATACCCTAACCCGATACGAGTTTGTTGATAGTGGGGATCGCCGCGCGGCGGTATTCATCTGCCTTTCCCATAGTTGAGACCTGGTTTCAGTTTGAAGTCATAACCCATATTTTGCATGATCTTCAAGGCTTGTGGGCTGTACCTGTGAACTTGTATTTCACCAGCATCGTCATTGAAGGAATCTTCTCGTATAGTCGATTCGTTGTGCGTTCGGTCGAAGACTATTGAATGCTGACTGCTGCGGGCAGGCGGAACAATGAAGATAGAGTCCTCATGGGGTCCATATGTCGCGACGACATTGGATGATAATGACGCTACTTCCCATATGTATGGATGATAGGAATCTATAGCTTCCAAGAATTTTTGCGCTATAGGTTCTGTATCGTCATAGGGAGAGGATTCCTGATTTGGAATCTGAGCGTCGATATACTGGAAAAGAGGATGTTTATTATCATCTGGAACTCCGTTCCTGGTTGTATTTATATCAGTCGGCTGCTTGTTGCGCCGAAGGTTGATGACCAAGGGTAGAGGCTCATGTCTGCTCAGAGGTAATATGGACATGGCAGTTTTTTTGTGGACTTAACACTGCTGGCGTACTTATGACTAAGTACGAGTGTTAAGTGTAGATGACAACCTATATCGGAAGTTAGTGGATAGCCGAAAGTTTATTTAGAGGTAATATGAACGTGACAAACTTTTGATCGTGACTCCTTTGGAGATGGAGGTACACGCCTGCTCAGAGGTGGTATGGACATGGCAGTTTTTTGTAGACTTAACACTGCTGGCGTACTGTTGACTAAGTTCGGGTATTAAGTGTAGATGGCAACCTACATCAGAAGATAGTGGATAGCCGAAAGTTTATTCAGAGGTAATATGAACATGACAAACTTTTGATCTTGACTCCTTTGGAGATGGAGGTATACGCCTGCTCAGAGGTGGTATGGACATAGCAATTTTTTGTGGACTTAACACTGCTGGCGTACTTATGACTAAATACGGGTGTTAAGTGTAGATGACAACCTACATCAGAAGATAGTGGATAGCCAAAAGTTTATTCAGAGGTAATATGAACATGACAAACTTTTGATCGTGACTCCTTTGGAGATGGAGGTACACGCCTGCTCAGAGGTGGTATGGACATGGCAGTTTTTTGTGGACTCAACACTGCTGGCGTACTTATGACTAAGTACGGGTGTTAAGTGTAGATGGCAACCGCCTGGTATTTTTCTGTAGTGATCGTTCCCTTATTTATAGATGCAAAGTGATGACCTTGGCGTCGATCAATTCCTGAATTCTTCTTTTTAGTACATACCAGGCCCTTGTAGGGAGATGGGTGTACCGATGGAAGAGGCAATAATTTGAATCATCGACTCTGCCGGCCCTCTCAGGGTATCTGATGTCGGGTAGCTGAAGCTTGCGTTCCTCCCTCAATATATTGAAGATTTCAATTATGTCATCTTCTTTGAAGGAGAAAGTCCCTTCTGGTCGTAGGGCTCCTAATGCCCTAGTTTCACGGTCTTCCGGGAAGATTGCCGTTGTTGCATCATCTTCGAATCTTGAGGACATTCTGCCCCTAGCCTTGGATGCCGCCTTGTTTTGTCGCGGTGAGTTATCCCCAGACATGTCGTTGCCTCCGGCCATAGAAACTGATTCGGCAGGAGCCGCCTCTGGTTGTACAGGATCAGATTTTGGAGTTTTGGGTTTTGTAAGAGATGCAGTATATCCCAACCTGAAATAAGCTTGTTGATTGTGAGAATTACCCCGCAACGGTGTTCGTCTACCTTTTCCATTCTTGAGGCCCTGTTTCAGCTTCAAATCATAACCCATGCTTCGCATAATATTTAATGCTTGCGGGCTATATCGGTGGGTTTGTATCCTGCCAGTTTCAGACTCGCGAGATTCTTCCTGTACGATCGGGGTATCCCGTCTGCGACGGAAGATTATTGGATGCTGATCGTCGCGAGTTGGTGGAATAATAAAGATAAAATCTTCACGTGGTCCACCTGTTATGACGACATTAGACGTTAACGTATCTTTCTATAAGATCTCCCCGCGTTTGACCGTTAGGGGAACTGAAGTCCGTTTATGACTCTTGTTTTTGCATTTTTGGATTAGATAATCCTGTAGATTAAGAGAATTTACAGAAGAAGACGAAGAAGACTGCTCGTTCTTTCGGTTCGCCGTGGTAGGTATACGGACGATGGGGACCATAGTCTTCCTTGTGCCACTCGTATACAAAAGATTGGCCATCTGGGTGGCGGATAATCTCCGAGGAGCGTGTCTTTCCGTCAATTGAGCCTTCTGTACACTTAGGGACGTCGCTTGGCATAATTTTGAGCTTCGCTCTGGTTGGCGTAAGGCTGAGGATGTCCTCAGGCGGCCATCAGCTTCTCGCGTAATTTGGAGGGCGGGTATATTGTTCCCTTGCTGGCGTGAATGCCGAGAAGTTAAGTAGCTTGCCGCTTGCTTTCCCTTGCAGAGATCACAGGTGTCATCTGGTTCCCCGTAGAGGTCAGATGTTGTCTTACGCGCGGTGCATGCTTTGTACTTTCGATTTGGCGTTGAGGCGTCATCAGAAGTTTTGTCTATTCTGCCACGGATGGGAGACTGGTTTCTACGCGTAGAGCGCACTGGATACCTCTGGGTTAGCGCTGAGGCTTTGCTCGAAGTTTTGTCTGTACCGTGCGTAGCGGAAGACTGGTTTCTACACGTAGAGCACAGTGAATACTTCTGGGTTAGCACTGAGGCTTTGCCCGAAGTTTCATCTGTACCGCGCGTAGCAGGAGACCGATTTCTACGCTTGGAGCGCAGTGGATATTTACGGGTTAGCGCTGAGGCTTTGCCCGAAGTTTCGCTTGTACCACGCGTAGCGGGAGACTGAATTTTACGTGCAGGGCACGAAGGGAGCAATGCTACAACCTCATTGGTCGGAGAGATCGGAGAGATCGGAGAGTCCACAGGGATGGTAGAGGATGTCTTGGGCATCCAGACCTTGCGCAGCTTCCTATTGTTTTGTACAGAAAGAGAGTGAGAGCTACCCCCCATCCGAAGCATGTCTTCGTAGGCAGACTGGTCAAACTGGACGACCAGTGTCTTCTTCACGGATCCCACGAATACCGCATCATGTTGAGCAATCGCTTCCTCATCAGAAGAGAAAGATGTCCCCAGCAGAGTTGCCATCTTGTTTGTGGTATTAAACGAAAGAACAAAATGTATATAATACGAGGTTTGCACGAAATCTGCTTTCTTTGGTTTACAAACAAACTTATACAATTTGATCCTATACGAGGATGTAGGAGTATAATTTATTTAATCTGGGTAGATGATTGCTATAGGTGTCTGATCTGCAGTCGATCACTTTAGCCCTTGGACTACACGATGGTGAAGATGTGTCGTGGAAGACGGAAAGTAGCTTCGTAGGTGGCGAAAGAGGATGGATGCACGATGCCAATGTCGTCGATCGCTACTCTTCGCCTAAGCTCTGGATGCTTCTCTCTCTCTCTCTCTCTCTCAAAGACTTTTCGATCTCTCCTCAATCTCTAATGTTTCGACCCGTGGTTCGATCTCTTTGGAGGTTCGACCTTGTTCGATTTTTAAAGTCTCGACCTTGTTCGATCTTTAAAATCTCGACCTCTCTCCAAATTTTTGACCTGTTCCTCTGTTGATAGAGGTCTCTATTTATAGAGTTTTGGTGACAGTGACCACTCAATTGGTGTGGAAACCGAGTAGTGGAAAGTACAGCACCCTTTTACACAACGGTTAAAATAACCTAAAGCCTGCGTATAGATGACCTTATGAATGAGCGTGTGACGCGGGTTCAACTAAGGGACAAAACGCGTATAATCGCTACGAAGATCACGGCGTAGAAGCCATGTAGGTTGGTATCCCCTGTATAGAAGAGGTTGGCGTAGAAACCAATGTCTGTCACCATGGCGTAGAAGCCAAGTAGGCATAAAAGCCGAGTAGGCGTAGAAGCCTGATGGCATAGAAGCCGAATAAGCATAGAAGGCCGAATGAGCATAGAAGCCGAACGGGCGTAGAAGCCGCTGCGTAACGTGCCAGAGTGGTCGTAGAGGCCGAGCAGTCACAAAAGCTGAATGGGCGTAGAAGCCGAGGTGATGTGCACGTCTTTAGCCGAAATCATGGCTCTTGGAGATATAATCAAATCTCTCGCATTAAATACAGAGATCCGCCATCATCATTAATTACAGAGACGTGTTCCGAAGGCCTGCCACCGTTCTGAGCATTCGGTGCAGAGACGTGCCTCGAGCCCTGTACGAAGAGCAGCTTTTGACGTGGCAGTCTGTTTGTCTTCCGCGGAGCGTAATCAGTTCGTGTTTGCCTGTGTAAAATAAGGCGACGTATCCCCTTGTACACGTAAAAGCAGTCTCCGCTGAGGGTTGTCAGTAAACGACGGTTCGGTGATATTTAACCAAATCCCCTGCATTAAATGCAGAGATCCGCCATCAAACTGTGGGCCGCGTCCCGAGTGGTCTGCCATCTTTCCAGCCGTCGTCTGGGTAGCCGTGCAGCACTTTTTGTCAGGAGTCAGATGTCAGGTTTACTGCGTGACTTGACAGGTTTATTTCGGGGAAGATGAAGCCTTCCTCGTACGCTTTAATGCTTCTATAAAAGCGGATGAGTTTTACGCCATGGAGGCGATGAAGCACCCTGTCTACGCTAAAGCGGCCTGGACATACTGCATTTGCGCCGATGGTCCCATCATATTTTACGTCGTGCTCAGCGAAAAAGCTCCGTTGCACTCTTGATGGCCTTGAGGTCCCCTGCTTACGCTGCCCTGTATCACCATGTTGTGTAGAGCTATCCAGCGTATTTTTTATGCTTCTACACTTGCAAACATCACTGACCAAGATCTTGGTCATGATCTTGCATGTTCATGCCAATGGTTCAGTCTTAATATGATGCTTCAAAGTAAAAGATACAGATATAAAGACATCTAAAGCACCGGAATCAAATAAAGCATGAGATGAAAAAGAATCAAGGTAGACTAAAACTGAGATGACTTGACCAAGTGGCTCATTCTACTCGACGGTCAAGAAAAAAGCTCACCCCTGCTGCGCACCTCTCTACTGCTGTTGCTACTGTGCGAACCTCTGCTGTTGTGTCAGCAATGGAGGTTCTCTCTGTTGTTCCGTTGGAAGTCTCGTGGGTGCCCTTTGTGCATGGGCCCAGCCCTAAGCTGGACAAGTTGGAGCCTTAGAACAAGCCCTCAACTGGTGGTCTCCTGATCTGTAGGACAAATACTAGCCCAATCTTATCCTGCATGCATCGTATCTATATCCCGGCTTCTTGCTGAATGGGTAAGAAATAGCCGGCTGAGCTGGCCTTTGAATCTGGTGTGCCTGCTGTACTGGCGCTCTAGCTAGTGCGAGAAACTGCTGCCTTGGCTGCTAGAAGTGTCTCTGAGGCTGCTGTTGAAAGTGAGCCACTTTGCTGGGCCCGTAATACTGCTAGCTCTAGAAGGATCCCTCACCCTCTTAGAGCCAAGCTCCAAATCATCCTTCGCCTACTGTGCTTATGCCAGGATCTCTTCAAATATAGTGGTACGATATTCGCTAGTATGGGATTTGATCTCCCTATTCATACTATTTTTGAACTTTTGGTCCTTCCCTCGGGGATTATGTCCCTGCACAAAGTAACCCAATTGGCAGAACTTAGTCTCTTACTCGTCTACTAACATGCTCCCCTCGACGAGGTCTTAGAATTGACTCTCCAGGGAACTCATAGCCACATCCAAAAGAACTTACCCTTGAAAATCTTCCTAAAAGCCTCTCAAGTCAGTCCTGGTACTGTGATCCTTGGGTATGTCCTGAACCATGTCAATGCGATATCGAACATTATGCTCCCTGCTGCCTCCACCTGTAGGATCCCTGGAATCAACGCTAGTCGCAGGTTTCGCTCAATGTCCTCGATCTTATCTTCCACTTACAAAATCTACTCGGTGCCCTTAAAGTCCTTGGGCCCATCCTCTTGAAGTTAATGATGGTCCGCGGCCTCGGCTGCTACAGGGCGGGCTGAGATGGAGCTACCTGTGGCTGGACCCAGGCAACTCCCTCGACTGCGGTAATTGCAAACGGGTAGGCATTCTCAATGTCCTGCCTCATGACCTCAGACTGGCTCTACTGGGCCTCTGACTGTGCCCTCTGTGCCTCCATCATCTGCTGAAAGAGCAAATACCTATGCCAGATCAACTTCTAATGGTGGTGGTGGTAGCTTTTTGTTAAGCTGTAGGCACCATCCTCTAGACTGGAGGTGGACAACCCCCTCGGCTGCTACAGTAACGCCCACCCGGACTAGTGAAGCGTCTCTCTGAGCTGGAGCTGATGGAGCAATGTCTGATGGTGACCTCCTCTGAGACAACGAAGTAACCGACCTTGCTGACAATGTGCCTGAGCACTGGGATCGCGTCTTCGATGGCATCCTGAAGATAGTTTAAAACAAAGGAATCAATATTGTGTAAGATATGATTTCATCAAAGAAGGCTAAAATTATTCAAGTAAAACAAGGATTCAAATTGATATGGATAACAAAACTAATATTTTGAAAAAAAAATCTAGTTGTGATTGAGTATACTCTCATCCTATATCATATATCTTATATCCTAATGCAGGCTCATAGTAGTACTCTAAGTCTGAGCACCACTATGAAATTATACTACTTGCGATCTTTTGACCTGTATGGGCCACCACTAAAAACATGTCAAGACCCGCACCCAAAATAAGGGCACGAATGGTGAACTATGCCCAGCCTACGTCATAAGAATGACGTAGAACGCTGTCTAGGTCTACAATACCATCTAATTATCTCATATAATATATACATGGTATCTGTCATGCCATTTCAACTCCAAATGGATGAACAAGTATACTAACATGATAAAGATATCAAAACTCAATCACAATCTCAAACTAAGGAAGATAAAGTACGATATTGAATAGAAAATGTGAAATAAGAATCACAAATACATCCACAAGTCCACACCATAAGTCTAGGCATAATGCAACTCCCAAAATAATATATACACATGCCATAAGTCTAAAATAAGCCTAATACAATATCCAAGATATAAGTCTAAGCCTCCTCAATCACTGGCACTAGGTTCTTCTGCTCTAGTAGAGTATCCTCTAATGGTTTACCGACATATGGCCCGTATTAAGTGGGACACTGCTCCTAAAGCTAATAATCTGAAAAATATATCCAATCAGGATTGGAGCGAAGTACATAACTCTAAAAGTAGTTCCAAATACACGGTAGAGCATATATGACAGGTAATAGAAAAGAATACAAAATATACTAGCAACTAGAAAATGTAAATGAACTAGAATAAGCATATAAAGTACTGGAAGGAAAGAACATGCAAAATAAAATAACTACAAGTAATGGAAATAGGTAATACTAGCTAATGTGCCTTAAAGTACAAGTTCGTTATGTGATCGGTTTAGGTTGAACATGAATGAAATTAGGTAACTCGATTACAAGTGTGATGTGTAATCGAAATATACACGAATACACTGGGCTTGATCACATAACCAACTACTACTCTCCAATCCCTAACCAATACTCATGGATCCGATCACGACACATTATGATCACGAGTAACTTAGGCACACTATACACGAGACAGTGTATGAACATAAAGTACATGATAATTAATACCTGATGCACATAATAAAATACATGTGAAGGAGTACCTGCTGAATACGGTAAATGGATAACACATCTTGACATGATCCATATAGTACCAGTCCATGTAATCATTGTGTCAAAATCAAGTATATAGTGCTAGAACATGAGATATATACACAATCATGAAATAAAAAGTAACAGAGAGATGTACTCGCCTTTGGTCCTGAGCAAAAGTTGTAACTCGGTATCCGAGTTGGTGCCATACATCTATATATCAATATCATGTCAATAGATGTAAAAAATGATAAATGAGCTATAAAAGCACTAAATAAGATATTCTAGGCCATTACTAGGTCACACTAGTCAAACTAGGTCATTACTCTCATTTTAGGTCAAATTCTAGCTTCTAGGGTGATTACTAGTCCATATTAGTAGTTAGATGATACTTGGTCACATCTAATTTTCTAAGTTCATAACTAGATGATACTAGGTCACATCTAGTTTTCTAGGTTCATAACTAGAAGATACTATTTAAACTAGCTATTATACTAAGTATCACTTATATATTTATATAACTATACATGCATAGGTATATACCTTAGCTAATAATTAATATTAGCTATACCCAGCTTTACTAACATGTATAACTTATATATATATATGATATTGAGTAATGCATTACTTTATCTCTTAGGTAAAACAAAACTTAGTTACCTAATAACTCATATTACCTTAGATATTCATTTATATAAAATCTGACTACTTAGCTGACCCTTAACTTACTATAACTCCTCTTCTCAGTGTTACTAGACATTAACCTTCAAACCATAGTTTGATACCTCACCAGGGACATTCCCTCTATACCCTCACAATACACACTCTGCCATACCCTACTCCTATTGATACAACTACCCTGCTGATGACTAAATACATGGCCTACACTCTTACTATCAGAATATGCAATAAACTACACTGCCTCCCCTCTAGTTCTTACACTCACCTTTCCGCATAAGCAGTTACTGCCAGATAAAGTTACTTCTACTACTTAGCATTAACATGGTATTCTATTGACAAAGACTCCATGATACCTGACACTCACATCAGTTTACTAAACACACTTAATATCCTATACTGGTACAGGTACACCATTGTATACATATCATCCTATAATTTTACCTAGGTAACTCTATTTTGTTTCAGACCTGAACATCACAAGTTAGCACTGCTAACTAACTATATTGCACACAAGTATCAAACTCTCTCCTGGATACTCTACTGATGATTCTACTAGTAGTGCCTAGCTGCTACCTTGTAGTTCTTACTTTACTGCAGCATCAAGCATCACAACCCCTGCACAAGTACCCGAGCATACCACTATAACTAACAACAAGAGCTGCATACCCCAACTTACTCCTCTTAGTGATTCTCTAAACTAAAACCCCATTCATAACCCAACAGCAACAGCAACAACAACAGTTCACTTAGCACCAGCAGCAGTAGAGAGGTTCTTAGCGATTGTAGAAGCATGAAAAATACGCTGGATAGCTATACGCAGCATGTTGATGTTGGGCAGCATAAAAAGATGAGAAGTGATCGACGATTTTGACATCGGGCATCTACTCTCTTCTACAAACCTTTGAAGCTGCTTTCCATCTTCTACGACACTTCTTCATCATCGTGTGGTCCAAGGGACAAAGTGATCGACTGCAGATCAGACTCCTATAGCAATATTTACCCAAATTAAATAAATTGTACTCGACATCCTCGTATAGGATTAAATTGTACAATCTTGTTTGTAAACCAAGAAGGGCGGATTTCGTATAAACCTCGTTTCCATATTCTCTTTCGTTTATTTATCAAACAACAAGATGGCGACTCTGCTGGGGACATCTTTCTCTTCTGATGAGGAAGCAATTGCTCAATACGATGCGGTATTCATGGGATCCGTGAAGAAGACCCTGGTCGTCCAGTTCGACCAGTCTGCCTATGAAGACATGCTTCAAACAGGGGGTAGCTCTCATTCTCTCTCTGTCCAAGACAACATAAAGCTGCATAAGGTCTGGATGCCCAAGACATCCCCTACCATTCCTGTCGACTCTCCGACCTCTCCGACCAACGAGGTTGTAGCATCGCTTCCTCCGTGCCTTGCGCGTAAAATCCAGTCTCCCGTCACTGACGGAATAGACAAAACTTCTGGCAATGCCTCAGTGCTAATCCAGAAGTATACATCACGCTCTGCGCGTAAAATTAAGTCTCCCGTCCCTGACAGACCAGACAAAACTTCGGATAATGCCTCAGTGCTAGTCCCGAAGCCTACACCGCGCTCTGCGCGTAAAATTCAGTTTCCCGTTGATGACGTGTCAGACAGAATTTCTGACAATGCCTTAGCGCCAAATCAGAAGTTCCAAACGCGCTCCGCGCGTAAAGATGCATCTGCCCTCCGCGAAAAAGCAGATGATCCCTGCAATCTACGCAAGGGAAAGCAAGTGGTGGACTGCTTAACTTCTCGGCCTTTACGCCAGCAAGGGAAGAATCTGCCCGCCCTCCAGATTACGCGAGGAGCTGACGGCCAACTGAGGACCTCCTCGGCTTTATGCCAGCCCGAATTACGCCAAGCGAAGTCCTTCTGCATAAAGAAGGCTCAAATTACTGAAAGACACCCTCCTCGGGGATTATCCGCCACCCAGATGGCCAACCTGTTGTATACAGGTGGCACAGGAAAAACTATGGTTCCCAATATCCGCATGTCCACTGATGTGAACAGAAGAAACAAGCCATCTTCTTCTTCTGTAAATCCTCCTGACCTGCGTGAGTATCTGATCCAGAAATGTAAGGATAGGGGATCTTCCAGCATGTCTATTACGCCTCCTAACGAGCACTATTGTAATATGTCTTTCTTGCATTTGTAATATGCCCTGAAGCACAAAGATCAGCTCAAGAAATTGGGAATCAACCAACCTTACCCAGCTATCTGGGAAGAGGTCCCTTTCCCTCCTAGATACAAACCACAGACTATGGCTTTGTTCGAGGGAAAAACATCATCGAGTCAGTACATGAACTACTTCAGTATGATGACGGTGTTATTACAAGGGAACGACACCCTTCTCACTCGGGTGTTCAAGGGCTGTCTCTCGGGGGTAGCTTATCAGTGGTACCGTAGCCTGGCGGACAACTGCATTACTTCCTTTGAAGACTTCAAGGCTTTATTCTTCACACGATTCTACAAGGGAGGGATGGACATGTCTATGTCCTCTCTCATCGAAGTCAAGCAGAAGGAAAAAGGTGACGTTCGCACCTTCATCGAATGTTTCGTCAAGCGACTTTGCAAATGCCTCCAAGAGTCCCAGACTCGGCATTGGTGGACATCTGTAGGTAGAGCCTTCTTCCCGTGATCTCGGTGTTCACAGGACCATATCAGTTCCATGATTGGCCCTCGTTCATCATCTCAGCGGTAGCCGCGGAGGACAACAGTCAGAAGGCGCGCGATAATGGCATCATGATCTCGGCCTCTGATAAAGGCAAGAGGTCATCCTCCAACATCGACCATTCTCGTGGTACCAAGGGTAAAGAAGCTCTGGCAATCAACACGTCCAAGCGAAAGACTGTGGCAACCACACAGACGAAACCTGGGACTTTCAGGCCCATTGAAGTATACTCTTTCGATGGCGACGATATTCCGAGCATATTCGAATATCTCGTCAAAAGCGGCAAGATTACCCTTCCTGAGGTGAAGCGGCCTAATGAAGCCGACAGTACCAATAACCCCAAGTACTGCATCTTCTATAGGTACAAACACCACCCCACAAAGGCGTATTATGTACTAAAGAGGAAGATCCAAGAACTGATCGATGCTAAGGCCATCACTCTGTGCAACAGCGCGAAGATGGTCACAGCCAATATGATCTCTCTGCAATTTTGAAATCTTCCTCCCCAAGAAGTCCCGGATGGTGTTACACCTATTTCTCCAACGACGATGAACATCGTTAATCTCCCTCCAGCTAGAGGTCAAAATTATGACCTGGTACCCCTAACTACCCAACGAGGCAAGATTATGTGGGTTCATCCAGATTTGCTGCCCGGGATCGAGAAAGAGACTCAAGCTTCTAAGGCTAAGTCTAAGAAGAAATCGAAGCGAAAACCATGTCACATTGTTATGGCAGACTCGGTATCAGAAGATGAGGTCTTGGCTACGGGAACCCGTTCGGGGAAAGCTTACCTCAAGGACCATGAAACAAGTCAGGAAGATGCACCGGCAGATGCTTCAGCTACCAAGCCTTCAGAACCAGAGCCCGCCATACCAGGGGCCGGTCCTTCGAGACCAACTTCGGCGGACAAAGGGAAGCAAAACGAAGTGCATTTCAATAAACCTGTGAAAAATATTCAAAACAAAGGTTTAGAAAAGCCATACAACTTCGACATCCTGGCCCAATTGGGTAATACACTAGCCAGGTTGTCCATCTTCGAACTACTCAGGCTCTCTCAAGACACTCGTCAAGCCCTGAGTGAAGCATTGATGCAGGCGGATACATACTTGACCTAGCTAAAGTTCCCTGACGAAGAACCCGCGGCATATCCTTAATGCCACAGTATGATGGAGGCGGTCCCGAACATCACTTTCACTCAAGATGACATGCTGTTAAAACATAACAGGCATGACAGACCCCTCTACTACACCGGATATGTCGGTTACATGGAGGTCGACCGGATTCACATAGATCCGGGATTATCGATCAGCATCATTCCTCATAGTCTGCTCAGACCGCTGAGGATTCCTACCAGCGAACTGGCTTACACCACCACTACAATCGTGGGTTTCAACGCCAGAAAAAGCAAGCCGTTGGGAGATTCGTCTGAGGATCCAGATCAGCGACCTTATATCAGAGGCCACATGTTATGTCATTGATTCAGAGGTATCCTACAATATTCTGCTAGGCAGGCCTTGGATCCACGACCACAACATCGTTCCTTCGACTCTACATCAATGCTTTAAGTATGTAGATGCCCAAGGAACAGTACAAACGGAGTTTGCTGACCTGAACCCGTTTAAAGGAGTAGAGTCCTACTACTCTGATGCCGTGTTGTATTCTCAAGACTACATGGAAGAGGTGTCAGGCGAAGTAGAGAAGGAATCCCACCGGGAGCCAGAAGAACCCTCTGCCAAACAACCTCTGTCAATCAAGGTGAAAGGACGGACTACTCGTCCACAAGCCATGGAGCCTATGGCTATCTACCTGAACAAAGCCAGGTCAGGAAAAGGGGGTGATCCTCTAGTGATCACTTTGAACCAGAAGCCTCCACCCTTGGTCATCAACCTTCGGCGCAGCAAACAGCCGATTGATGTAAAGACAACCTGGAACGAGATTTCAGATGATAATAAAGATCCTCTTTTCCAGTATATTGATGCCCTAATTCTGAATCAAGAATCCTCTCCCCATGACAATATAGAACCTATAGCACAAAAATTCTTGGAAGCTATAGACTCCTATCATCCGTATATGTAGGAAGTAGTGTCATCATCCAATGTCACCACGACATATGGACCACATGAGGATTATCTTCATTGTCCTGCCTACTTGCAGCAGTCAGCGTTCAATAGTCTTCGGCCGCATACGCAATGGACCGACTATACAAGAGGATTCTCCCGACGACGACGTTGGTAAAATATAGTTTTACAGATACAGCCCGCAAGCTCTGAAGATCATGCAAAGTCTGGGTTATGACTTGAAGCTGAAACCAGGTCTCAACTACGGGAAAGGCAGACGAATGCCACTGCACGGAGATCCCTACTATCAACGAACCAGTTTCGGGTTAGGGTATACCACCTCCCTTGCAGCTCCTGAGTCGAACGAGGATATCTCTTCCTCTTCTCAAAATGGCTCAGCACCCTCCGACTCATCTCATGCTCTCGAACAAATATTATCAGTAAATATGGTAGTGACGGATTCCTTCGAAGCAGACGAACAAGAATCTGAACTGTTTGAGAATGACGCTTGGGCTCAACAAATGGATACACAATGGGAGTTTTGCTTCGAGCAGATAGAACCTCCCACTGAAGATAAAGTTATCCAGATTGACGTTAGGGATGAACTTTCGCCTAAGCCAATATTTATCAGTAACAATCTTTTCAAAGCAGAAAGGGAAGTTATCCAGCTGATAAAAGAATATATCGATGTCTTTGCGTGGAATTATGAGGATATGCCAGGTCTTTATCCAAAGGTGGCTACTCACAAACTCAATATATTGCCCGATTCAAAGCCTATGAAGCAGCACCAACACCGGTTCCGCCCGGACATGATGGACGCCATTGAAGCTGAAATCAAGAAGTTGATAGACTACGGTCCGGGAAGAAAAACATCCTGACTGGATCGCCAATGTTGTCCCGGTCATGAAGAAAAATGGGAAAGTACGTGTCTGCATCGATTACCGAGATCTGAATGCAGTCTGCCCCAAGGATAAGTTTCTACTTCCCATCACAGACGTCGTGATTGACAATACGTGCGGTTTTGAATACATGTCTTTTATGGACAGATTTTTAGGGTACAATCAAATTAAGATGCATCCTGAAGACGAGAAGCATACTGCCTTCCGGACGCCATTAGGGGTATATAGCTATACGGTCATGCCCTTCGGATTGAAGAATGTTGGGGCTATATACCAACGGGCTATGAGTAACATATTCCATGAGCATTTACGCAAGACAGTGGAATGTTACGTGGACGATATAGCGATCAAAAGTTGCCACAAGGATAATCACATCCAAGACTTGAAGACAGTATTTGAGTTGATGCGCCAACATCAAATCAAAATGAATCCTACAAAGTCCTTTCTTGGAGTATCCAGTAGCAAATTCTTGGGGTTTGTCATTACCGCCAAAGGCATTCAAGTGGACCCTGATAAAGTCAAGGCCATCTTAGAAATGCGACTGCCCCGTATTCTGAGGGAACTCAGGGGATTTCAAGGTCGTCTGACTTATATCCCGAGATTCATATCCAACCTCTCTGGGAGATGTCAGCCTTTTTCTCGTCTCATGAAGAAAGGTGTATCCTTCGTATGGGACGAAGCCTGTCAGCAAGCGTTTAATGATATCAAACGCTACCTCACTAGTCTGCCAGTTCTGGTGCCTCCCGTTATAGAAAGACCATTCGTGCTGTATGTTCGAGCGATGGATCATTCTCTGGGAGCTCTTCTCACACAGAAGAACGATGTGGGTCATGAACAGGCTATATACTACCTCAGCAGGATGATGGTCGGAGCCGAACACCGGTATAATCCAGTGGAAAAAAGAATGCTTGGCTCTGATATTCGCTATCCAGAAAATGCGATACTATGTCACGGGCCAGACTATTTATATCATCTCCAGGATCAATCCTCTTCGGGTACTGATGAACAAGCCAAGTATTCTTAATTTCTGACTCGCGACTTGGACGATGTTATTAACACCGTATGACATAGTGTACGTCCCTCAGAAGTCCATCAAAGGCCAAGCATTGGCTGATTTCCTAGCTGCTCATCCAATCCCGGAGACCTCCAAGCTATACGAGGACATTCCCGACGAAGTTGTAGAATGTAATTCCGCAATAGAAAGTGATGCATGGCAACTATTCTTCGATGGTGCCTCCAGAACTGGTCCCAGGGGAAATGTGGTCTCAGGAGTAGGAATTGTCCTGGTTACTCCTGATAAGCTTGTCATCTATCGAGCGTATTCTCTCAGCGAGCCCTGTTCTAATAATTTGACGGAGTATAACGCTCTACTAATTGGGCTCCAAGTCGCTAAAGAATTGGGCATCGAATCTTTTGAAGCTTTCGGTGACTCTCTGCTGATCGTCAATCAAGTCAGAGGAATATATGAAGTCCGGAATCCAGACCTCATCCCCTATCAGCGAGCAGCGGTCAAGATAGCCATGATATTCAAAGGATTCTTCCTAGAATATGTGTCCCGGTCTCAGAATCTGGAAGCTGATGCTCTAGCCAGTCTAGCCGCAGATTTAGCTATTCCTATAAGAAGGCAGAATTCGGTGATCCTTCTTAACAGAGATTTATTTTGTGTGAAAAATAACTTTTACACAGAACGTAGCTATGCTGTGAACACAGATCCTCCCAAGAGAGACTGGAGAAGTCCCTTTATAGATTTCGTGCAAACAAAATCTTGCCGGAGGACCCTAAAGAAGCAGTATCCGTCAAAAGACGATTATTACGCTTCTATCTTGACGCTTCCTCACAGTGTCTATATCGCCAGACCTACGACGGACTACTATTAAGATGTCTCTCCGATGACGAGGCACAGCGGATTATCCGTGAAGCTCACGATGGCGTATGCGGAGGGCATCAACCCGGTCCCAAGCTATAGGATCGTATCAGGAGAATGGGCTATTACTGGCCTACTATGATCACAGATGCAATAAAGTATGCAAGACAATGCAAAGCCTGTCAGGTTCACGCAGACTTTATATATCAACCTCCTGAACATCTACATCCTATAGTTGCATCCTAGCCTTTCGAAGCATGGGGTATGGATATTATTGGTCCTATCCACCCGTCTTCTTCCAGAGGTCACCGGTTCATACTGGCCATCACGGATTATTTCTCCAAATAGGCAGAGGCGGTCCCTCTTACTAAGGTGAAGGCATCTAATGTGATCAGCTTCATCAAGCATCATGTCATTTATCGCTTTAGGATACCACGGAGGATAATTCATGACAATGTGCCTCAATTCATCAGCCAAGCGTTTCATCGATTTTGCGATAAAAATCGGATACAAAATGTGGCCTCTACGGCATATAATCCTGCTTCTAATGGTTTGGCGGAAGCTTTCAACAAAACCATTATCAAGCTCATGAAAAAGTTTGTCTCTTTGAATAAGAGGGATTAGAATGAGAAGCTAGGAGAATGTCTCTGGGCATACCGAACAACGGTACGAGCACCGACATGTTGTACCCCATTCTCACTGGTTTACGGGAGCGAAGCAGTTCTCCCCATCGAAATCCAGATTCCGTCACTCAGGATAGCAGTGGCTAATGAGCTGACTCAAGAAAAAAATGACCTGTTAAGGCTTCAAGAGTTAGAAGGATTAGACGAGAAAGGCCTCCAAGCTCAACAGCGCATCGCGTTTTACCAGGCACGCATTTCCAGATCTTTTAACCAAAAAGTAAAGGAAAGAGTGTTCAAAGTTGGCGAGCTACTTTTAGCTGTGAGAAGGCCGATGATTCTTACTCACAGAAGTAAGGGTAAATTCTAGCCCAAATGGGAAGGCCCTTATGTGGTCGAGACAATGTTCTCAAAAGGCGCTTACAGGTTAGCCAAGCCTAATGGAGACTTGTTAATGGCTCCTATCAATGGCAAATTCCTGAAGAGGTACTATGCTTAACCTTCTTTGCTCAAGTGGAATATGGCGAAAATCTCATTCTGACAAAACTACTTCCATAATGAAACTAGTTGGATCATATTCTATCATGTTCATATTACCTCTGAATAGATATGTTTAACTAATTTGGAACTTCAAGACCTATCACGTCCATATTACCTCTAATAGTATTTTGTGTACAAATTTTAGCTAAAAGCATATTCTATCATGTCCATATAACCTCTGAATAGATATATCCTGCTAAAACTTACCGAGAGTATATCACGTACATATTACCTCTGATATCACTTTCACCCAAACCTGTCATTTATATTCCAAAATGATGGGTCTACAAAGTCAGATGAAAGCCTCTTTATTATTCCCAGAAAGAGCAAAATTATATTAAAAAAGCAAAAAAGTACATCATTTGGGAGGAGCGGTCAGGTCGCGAATCTGTTGTGCTAGAGCAGCCATCCTCTCATCCCTGGAGTTCAAGACGTCAGCGCGAGCACGCTCCAACCTTGCTATATCATTGTTTAAAGCGGATAGCTCGAATCGAGTACGTACGAAACTCGCGTGGACAATACCCGCTTGCATCAGATTCTGCTGGGCGGTCTCCCTCCGATTCGTCAGCACATCTCGGGTTGCCGACAAAGAGACAGCCAGTTCCTCCGCTTGAGCGAGTTCATCTCTCAATCTGCGGACCCTTGCTGCCTCGCACTGAGTCAGCTGAGGAATGACGTACTCCAGTTGGTCACGCTCCTGATCCATCTCCTGCTGCTGTTCCAGGACGGATTTGTCCAGAGATTCCAGCTGCCCAGCAAGCTCTGCAGTCAAGGAGTCAAACCTAGCTTGGACCAGGCCTTCAATGCTGCCTCGAGACAGCTGTTGATATTCGTTAATGGGTTGCTCCAAACCATTAACTATCTGCTCCAGGGTATCAGCTATCTCAGTGTCGTTGAACTCTCTGATCGGCGTTATCGCAGACTGTGAGGACCTCCTCAGTGCCTCAAAGCTCAGATTTTTCTCCAACACCATTGATATCAAAGTTTTTATAGTGGTATAGAAGATACTGGTATACTGCTCAGTCAGCATGGCTAGATCCAAGTAGACTCTAGGAGTGGCTGCAATATTGGCAAAACCCCCTCCAGGGACGACCGCAGACGATGTTGCCACAGTCGTCGCATCTATAGGTGGCGCGATAAAAGAAGATGCGCCAACGTCGGACGAAGCAACCAGCGTACTCAAAGGAGGCATTGTCGCAATGACAGGCTCATCCTCCTCTTGAGATATCGGAACCGTCTCGGGAGAGCCGACACCCGAAAATATTTTTTCTTCAAACTCAGGCACCTCCATGTCGTCGCCAGAACCCAAAATAGTGCCAAAGGGCGCGTCAACACTGCCCTCCCCGAAGATGTCTTCCCCTGAAAAGAAGACAAAAGGAAGTTAACATCGAAATGATGTTAACTTTTCTAAAAATAGGCGTAAAGACGACATTTACCCATGGCCGATGGCATATATGTCGCGTCTGCAGCCAGTACAGCTAAATCATTTCTTAACGATGCTAGGGAAGTTGTCATACCTAGAGAAGGCGGTGTGTCAACCGATACTGGCAAATGCTCTTCCAGGTCCTCGTCAAATTCCAACCGAGGTTCATCGGCTGGAATCTCGCTGGGTGCACCGACAAACACGGCAGGGGTTACTCCCGATGCTGACCTGGATAAAGATATCCTTATTCGGCTCGGCCCCAAAGGCGATCTCGTTCCACTACCTGAAGAAGTAGCAGCGACAGCAGCCTCCAGCAGGAATTCTCCGGCACCGCCAGTCGAAACTACAGAGGTTCCCTCTCTAAAAGGCGAGGAACCTCCAATCAAAGAATCATCCCCAACATGGGGAGATGCAGGCTCACTTCTAGAAGCCTCATTACCGGGAATCCGGAGAGGACGAGTAGCCATCTTTTTCTTCCTCTTGCGAGGGGAAGTCTCCTTTAGAGCAGGAGCCCTTCGCTTCCCAGAGATTACCAGAGGCCCTACAGGCGGAGGTATTTCACCTCTTGGTACCGCCAACAGAGGCTCATCTGGATTGACGGACTCTTCACCCTCGTCAGAAGAAACTGAGGGGATTTCGACTCTTCCCCCAGGCTTGGAAGAGGGTACCCTAAAACTTCCATGCATATCAAAATCGCGATGGAAGGTGTTGGTTGCCACATAGAACTGGGCATACGAGTAGAGAATGCGTAGCTCCGTGGAGAGATCAATAATGGGCACGGTAAAAGTTGCTTCAGTGCAACCCATGATAAAATATCGCCCTCATCTCGCTCCATCAATGAGTCCGCCCCTGGACCTGAAGCTGGTGACGGCATTGTCCACGTGCAACTGGTCGTACCCGAATTGCCTGGCAAACCTACTAGGCAGGTAGGGCTCAAAGAAGCAATGGTCTTCACTTCTGTACAGTAAATGGGAAGGTCTAATGCAGACCAACCAATTAAAAGCCTCAGGAGAAAGAACGGTCTTTCCGTCGCCTATATCCTAAAGCCGGATCCCTTGTTGATTAAGATGTACAGAGGGGACAGTGCAGAAAAGCTTCCAGCTGTGACTGAAGTTCAGCACCCGCCGACAGTCTAAAACTGTGGTCACGTTCCAGGAGGAATTCTTGTAGTTTAACAAGAAACTACCCCCGAACTACTGCCAGAGCCGGGAGACATCACCCTGGGGTTATGGAGAATTAACCATCCCATCAAATACAGGTATGGTAATTCTACCCTGGGAAAGCTATCATGTCGAGTTTCATCGGCGAGCAGCCCATCAGTCATGGCCCTCAGGCCAGCTTGTATGCGGCACACCATGGCAGGGAGCAAGCCCAGTCTTGCCCCGAATACCAGACGCACTGCAGGCCATAGCGTATTACGGTAAATGCGGTCCGCGGATGCAATTTCGGGTACTACCAGTCGACGCAGCTATATGGAGAGGAAATCAGCCAGTTGAGCTTCCCTGGACAGAGGCCTGCGACAATGCCTCAAATAATTGTAGGCCTTAGTGCCTGCAGGATACTTCCCTATCCCTTCGTCGAGGATCTGGTCCGGAGCCCCAACATCTTCCATAAGATCGTCGACTACCTGAGCATTGAACATGCTCAGAGGATTCAAAGGCTGATCCTTGCCTTCCAAGACCTTCTCTGGCTTAGCAGCCCTAGCCCGATGAAAGAAGAGGTAGGACACCCATTTATTGATATGAGCCAAATCTGAGGGCTCACCATGAAAAGCAGTGCAAGCAAGGTAGTGGCACATCAGCTCCTGGTAAACTTCTACTACCCGAGGGTCTGGATCCCCCAGCTCCCGGTTCGTGGGAACATACTCTTCATATGGAGTATCCTCCATCGGCAGTCTCGAGATCTCTGCCATCTCGTGGAGGGCCAATCCCAACTCCCCCAGTGGAGTGGCAAAAGTCCCGGTGAGCGAGATATATCTTTCCATCAGTGCCAGAAACAGGTTGGGGTTGAGAGGTAACCCAACACTGGTAGCACTCACAGCTGCATATAGACCAATGCCCTCCAGCTCGGTCTGAAAATGCTTCAGGGCCCATTCATCTAAGCGAGCCCATCGAAGATTTGTAGGGGTGATCCACCCACTTGTCCGAGGGTTCACCTTAGTGTATACTCCTCCGTGCCCTATGAAATCATTGCAGAAAGTCGGTAATTGGACCGGCTGGAGCACTAAGCTGTCTTTACTCGGGACACTGCCCGGGTACAGTCCCCTGAACGGCATCACAGAGCCGGAAGGGCGGCTGACAAACGACCCCTGGTCAGCTCCTTTCAGATGAAATATCTTCCCCACCCGACCGTGAAGATCGAGAGTCAGCGTCCACGACATCCTCCTGGGATGTGTAGCATAGAAGAACGCCGAGATGGGATAATCCCTCGGCATCCTGGGAAGATACATAACCAAGCCTCCGGCAGGAAAAACTCAGAGTTCTTTCTTGGGCTTTGTCTGGGACTGTTTGTCAATCATGTCCCCGAAGAGGAAAGCCGGCTTTATGTATTGGTCCCCGTCTATGTACGTCAGGAGCTCTCCGTTGATCATGTTCAACAGCGTTCGCTCGCCTTGAGCCGATATCAGGATTCCCCTTCCTTCAGGGTACTGGGGTCCAGAGATGGGAAATATCACATAGGACAAATCCTCCAAGTAGTTGGAGTGCAGCATCCCGACAGCGGAACCCATCACCTCAGCCAATGGAGACGCATGCAAGTTAACTACCAAATGCAAGAAAGACATATCAGTTTCTATACTAGAAAAACTTGCAAAATCAACAGTTTGTGCTTTACGCCAAGACTGTAAAAACTTGAGCTTTTATGCTGGAATCGCATTCTAAGGCATAATATTCAAGGACTCACAGTATACAAAAAAACCAGACGGTCTGTGTTTTACGCCAGACTGCCAAAATTTGAGTTCTACGGCAAAAAATTTATCCAGAAGCGTAACACTCAAATTTTATAGTATACGCCAAGTTTCGACAGTCAAAGCTTTTACGCCCGACTGCGAAAATATGGAGTTTTTATGCTGACACATTAGAAATGTGGGCGTAAAAGATGAAACATCTCTGTGCATTATCTTCCTCGAAGAGGCTATCAGCACATAAGACGACCAAGCGCGGTCACGTACAACGTGTGCGAAGGATTTTAGTCGTTCTTTTTCGTCCCAAAAGCTCTACCTATAAGGCCGGGTGTACTGCTCGTCGGCGGGACACTTCGCTCAAAACGAAGCTCGCCTTGCCGAACGAAAGTCGCTCTCGCTTGGACAGAAGAGCGAGAAGAAGAGTCGGTGTTCTTTCCCTTAGAGGAGGAGATCGGTTTATAGGCCATTGCTGAAGACTCTGAACGCTCGGAGAGGAGACGAAGGAGAGAACTCGAACAGACGAAGGCTTTCTTTCGCACAAGACGGATGACAAGTTCTTCTCCCAAAAACTTGGGGTATATATAGAGTTCGGATGGACTCCTCGAATCCCGAACCAAATCTCACATTTAATATTCGGTTATGATTGTGGACTACGTCGGCCTATTACTCAGAGAAGACGGACAGTCAGCGAATTCGAAAAGTTTTCGTGCAAAGAAGATTCGTGGTTTTTACGCTAAGGAGCTTTCTACGCTCGACAGCTACAGATCTACGATTTTACGCTCACAGGCTACAAGTCTATGGTTTTACGCCCAGATGCTTTTATGCTCGGTAGCTTTTACGCTCGAGAGGCTACAAACCTTTGACTTTACGTTCAGAAGCTATAAATCTATGATTTCACGTTCGGTGGCTTTTACGCTCAGAGGCAACAGATCCACAACTTCACGCTCGGAAGATTTTCTTTTTAGGAGCTACAAATCTACAGTTCCTACGCCCGAAAGCTCTCATGCTCAGCAGATTTTACGCTCGAGAGGCTACGAACTTATAATTTCATGCTCATCCACAGATCTATGACTTTCCGCATATCTGAAAAAATATGCACGCCAGAGTACAGTACATCTGAACAATTCTCAAGGCGGTCAATTGCAAGGGTTCACACAGAAGATGCTCCTTCTTGACCTCAAAATGTTCCAAGTACCCAAAGCATACAGAGTTCAACATTGAAAGTTACTCTTCTTTATGGGTTGATTGGAGGTTCATCCAGAATCCAGTCTGAATATTTCATCTACAGTTCAATATGGCGACTCAATTTTTGACAGCCATTTCTCGCCCTGTTCCAAGGGATTTTCGAGAAATCATTCTTGAAGATGATGGTCCGAACAAGAACTCTGTTTATCAGAAGTGACAGTTCAGAATTCTACGCGGTTCCTCATTCCTAACAGCAGGACAGTTCGAATACTCGACTGCTAAGCGGCTTTCTGCGCATCCTTAGTCATGCGTAAAAGATAGGACAGGACCTAGCACTCTTTCTAACAGAGACGGCATAAAGTTACCAGACGTGTCGAAGTTATATATATTCAGACTTCACAGCAAAATATATGGCAAGATGATCATATGCACAGAAGAAGACGATTTTATTAAAACATGATTACATATGAGGAAAATCCAGTCTACAAGGGTTTTTCTTCATTTTTATGATTACATATGAGGGAAATCTCGTCTACAAAGGACTTCCTTATCGTCGTCTGAAGATCGCGCCCAGAATTTGTTCTGCCAGGTTCTCGCATGGGTGAACTTCTTCATCTATCTTCTCCAGCAGTTAGTCGGTTTCCGCAACCGATTAACAAAAAAATGATCAACGGCGGGAGGATACAAAACTGGGCCTGCTTAAATTATGCAGATCCCATGCTCCGTATGCCATGACAGATTGAGTTGAGATATTTTACCCAACTCAATACTGGAGGACAGAGCTAGTTTGTCTGCTCTCGTCCATGAACGACAGGGCTAGTTTGTCCCTCGTCCACGAACAACGGGAGAAGATACAGCTTACAAGCTGTGTGGTCAAATGAGACCCTTCCTCTCTCCCGAAGAACTGCCATACAAAGTTGCTGATTATCCCGAGCAAAGGAGGCTATGATATCCTTCCATGATCCATCGTTGCGGAGGATATTTGCTCGAAGATGCCGTCTTTTTCGGCCCCTTATATGCTGGAAGAACATGGTCTTCTTCTTCCTCAAGTCGACCCGACGAACTCCGGCGATCATCTCTGTGTGGTGAAGTAAATATGGGAAGAACAAGTTAACTCCTTAGCCTTTATATAGGTGAAAGAGATCACACCAAATCCCAACGGATCCCCAATAACTCTGCCATAAAGTCAGCCTTGAAAGAACGTGTCAGACTTGACCGTTTCATGCTCCATTCAAAGCGTTTCAAATTATGAGGAACGTTTCATGCTTCATTCAAAGTGTTTCAAATTACGAGGAATTTAAAAGCTTTGAAGGGGGTCTTGTAGAAGCATAAAAAATATGCTGGATAGCTATACGCAGCATGTTGATGTTGGGCAGCGTAAAAAGATGACTTCAGAGCCATCAACGTACAAACAGAGCTTTTCTGCTGAGCACAGTGTAAAATATAAGCTCAAGGACCATCCGCGTAAAGCAGTATGTCCAGGCTGCTTCAACGTAAAAAGGATGCTACATTGCTTTTATGGCGTAAAATTCATCCGCTTTAATGCAGTATTGAAGTGTACGAGGAACGCTTCGTATTCTTCAATATAAACCTGTCAAATCATGCCGTGAACCTGACGTCTGAACTCATGACAAAGAGTACTGCAAGATTATCCAGACGGCGGCTATAGTAATGGCACGGCACAGCGACCCAGGCTGTCGTTTAGTGCCATCTCCTTGACATAAACTGCTTTTACGCATACAAGGGAATACGCTGCCTAGTTTTACACAGGCAGACGTGAGCTTCCTACGCTCTACAGAAGACAAACAGACTGCCACGTCAAAAGCTGCTCTTCATACAGAGCTCAAGGCACGTCTCTGTATTTAATGCGCAGAGTGATGGCAGAGCTCGAGGCACGTCTCTGCATATAATGCGCAGAGTGATGGCAGAGCTCGAGGCATGTCTTCGTATTTAATGAATGATGACAGACCTTCGGGACACGCCTCTGTATTTAATGCGCGGAATGATGGCAAATCTTTGAGACACGTCTCTGGAATACGCTACCTAGTTTTACACAGGCAGACGTGAGCTCCTTACGCTCCGTAGAAGACAAACAGGCTGCCACGTCAAAAGCTGCTCTTCGTACAGGGCTTGAGGCACGTCTCTGTATTTAATGCGTGGAATGATAGCAGATCTTCGAGATACGCCTCCATATTTAATGTGCAGGATGGTGGCAGATCTCTGCATTTAATGTAAAAGATTTGATTATATCTCCAAAAGTCATGATTTCGGCTAAGATGTCCACATCATCACTTTGGCACACTACGCCATTAGGCTATGGGAGCACGCTGTATGCTATCTCCTTGGAATACGCCAACCCAGGCCACATTTGCATTGGCGCGTATTAAGGCTATCCGGTCCAGGATTCGCTCAAGGCCTCAGTCAGGAGAAGAGGATCAGCTATCTTCTATGCCCACTCGGCTTCTACGCCCACTCGGCTTCTACGCCTACTCGACCTCTATGCCCACTCGGCTTCTATGCCTACTCGACTTCTACGCCTATTCGGCTTCTATGCCTACTTGGCTTCTATGCCATGGTGACAGTTATTGGCTTCTATGCCAACCTCTTCTATGCGAAGGATAACTACCTACGTGGCTTTTATGCCGTGATCTTCGTAGCAGTTATATACGTTATCTCTTAATAGGACACGCGTCACACGCTCATTCAAAAGGTCATCTATACGCGGGCAACGGTTATTATAACCATCATATAAAAGGGTACTGTACTTTCCACTACTCGGTTTCTACGCCGACTGAGTGGTCACTGTAACCAAAACTCTATAAATAGAGACCTCTATCCACAGAGGTCGGGGTCAAAAAATGGAAGTGTCAAAAAATTGAAGCGTCAAAAAATTGAAAGGTCAAAATTTGGTCGCAAATTAAGAGGCCAACAAATTAGAGGGAAAACGGTCGTTGAGAGAGAAGAATCCAGAGCTCAGGCAAAGAGAAGTGATCAACGATTTTGGCATCGGGCATCCACTCTCTTCTACAAACCTTCGAAGCTGTTTTCCGTCTTCTACGGTACTTCTTCATCATCGTATGGTCCAAGGGACAAAGTGATCGACTGCAGATCAGACTCCTATAGCAATATTTACCCAGATTAAATAAATTGTACTCGATATCCTCGTATAGGATTAAATTGTACAATCTTGTTTGTAAACCAAGAAGGGCGGGTTTCGTATAAACCTCGTTTCCATATTCTCTTTCGTTTATTTATTAAACAACAGCGATAGGGGCAAACTTTTGCCTTGACTGTTGAAGAGGAGAAGCCAGTCGATGATGTTATTTCAGGTTTATTTTATGTTGATTCTTTTTCAGCTCATGCTTTATTTGATTTTGGGGCTTTACAAAGTTTCGTATCTATATCTTTTGCTTTGAAGCATCATCTTGAGACTGAACCATTGGCGATGACTTACAAGATCACGATCGGGGGTAGCATTATCTTGGTCAGTAATGGTTGCAAGGATCGAAGTATTTCTTTGGGAGGCCGAGAGTTGAGTGTATGTTAACTCGTAATACCACTTTCGAGCTACGATATAGTACTCGGGATGGATTAGTTGAGTAGGCAACATGCTAGTATCGATTGTCGTGGAGGCAAATTTTTTTCAGGCACCAGGAGAGCGAGAGTTTGAGTTCGTCAGAGGAGCAGTAAAGCAGAGCGAAGGAGACTTCTGTAGAGCTATGGGAGTAGAGCAGGATTTGCTATATCTATTGATTGCAGACTATATTGACGTCTTTTCGGAGGAGTTGTCAAGGTTGTCACCAGACAAAGATGTGGAGTTCTCTATAGACTTAGTGTCAGGCGCAGAACCAATATAACAACACTTATATAAGGTAAACAATAGCAAACTAGCAAAATTAAAGAAGTAGGTGGATGAGTTATAAGACAAGGGCTTCATCCGCTTCAGTTCATCACTGTGGGGTGCTCCGGTATTATTCGTACAGGGTACTCAACAACCTCACTATCAAGAAAAAATACCTGTTGCCAAAGATTGACGATTTATTTGATCAGTTGAACGGAGCACAAGTATTTTCGAAGATAGACTTGTGGTCGGGGTACCACCAGGTAAAAGTGAAGAAGAAAGATATTGCGAAGATAGCTTTCAGGACACGATATGGGCAGTTTAAGTTCTTGGTGATGCCATTTGTGTTGACCAATGCCCCAACGGTATTCATGAACTTGATGAATAAGGTGTTTTATCAGTACCTGGATCAGTTTTTTGTGGTCTTCATTGATGATATATTGATATATTCGAAGGTCCCGTAGGAGTATGAGAAGCACCTAAGGATAATACTGGAGACCCTCAGGAAGGAGAAGCTTTATGACAAGCTTTCAAAGTTTGAGTTCTTCCATGATAAGGTTGAGTTCCTCGGGCATGTGATTACACGAGATAGGATCTCAGTAGACCCAAAGAAGATTTTAGCAGTTGAGTCTTGGTCTACCCCGAGTTCAGTGGTAGAGATCAGGAGTTTTCTTGGATTGGCAGGCCATTATCGGAGATTTATTCAGGATTTTTCCAAGATTACAGAGCCGATGACTGGACTAACCAGGAAGGACGTAGAGTTCGTCTAGAATGAGGAGAGTTTGGCGGCTTTTGAGGAGTTGGAGAAGAGGTTGACTACAGTCCAGTATTGACGTTGCCATCAGAGACATAAGGATTTTCTATATATAGTGATGCCTTGGGTAAGGGCTTGGGATATGTGTTGCTAAGAACGGAAAAGTAATTTTCTATGCTTCCAGGCAATTATGCCCACATGAGAAGAATTACCCTACCCATGACTTGGAGTTGGCAGCAGTTATTTTTGCTCTTAAGCTGTGGAAGGACTACTTATATGGGGAGCGAGTAAAGATCTTTACAGATCATAAGAGATTGAAGTATATATTCACACAAAAAAAGTTCAACATGAGGTAGAGGCGGTGGTTAGAGATGATGAAGGACTTCGATATCTTGTTGCAGTATTATTTAGGAAAGGCCAATGCAATCGCAGATGCCTTGAGCAGGTATCCAGTGGCTATGTACTTGACAAAGGACAGGCACTTGTTGGCCGATCTTGATAGCTTGGGTATTAAAATGTTAGTTCCTGGAGTTACAGTATAGATATAGGAACTTCAGGTAAAGTTTGAGTTGATGGACCAGATCAGAGCCATACAGTTCGAGGATGAGTCTCTGAGGAGCATCGGAGCGCAAGTCTAGATAGGATTAACAGAAGACTTCAGTATTGTAGAGGATGGATCATTGCGACAATGTACCAGATTGAGTGTGCCGAGAGGAGTATTTCATGAGAAAGTTCTTTAGGAGGCATATCAATCTCAGTACTCTATGCATCCAGGTGCCAACAAGATATATAAATACATAAAAGAGCATATTTGATGGTAGGGTATGAAGCCGGAGGTGGTTAGATTCATATCTAGATGTTTGGTATGCCAGCAGGTAAAGGCAGAGAGACAGAGGCCATATGGATTACTATAACCTTTACCCAATCCAGAGTGGAAATTGGATCATATGACGATGGACTTTATTTCAGGGCTTTCGCATTTTCCTGGAGGAAAAGACGCAATTTGGGTCATCGTAGACAGGTTGACCAAATCGTCCCACTTTCTGCCATTCAAAGTGGGTACGTCTATGGAGAAGCCCGTGGAGATGTATGTTCATCAGATAGTCAGATTGCATGGAGTTACTGTGAGCATAGTCTCGGATCAGGATAACTACTTTATATTCCATATTTGGAGGAATTTGCAGGCTAGCTTGGGCACCCAGCTCAAGTTTAGTACCTTATATCACCCTCAGACTGACGGACAATCGGAGGGGACTATCCAGACTCTCGAGGATATGCCACGCACCTATGTTTTGGATTTTGGAGGATCTTGGAAGGATCATCTTTACCTGATAGAATTTGCTTATAACAACAGCTACCAGTCTAGTATCGAGATGTCACAATTTAAGGCATTGTATGGACAAAGATACCGCACTTCGTTATTATGGGATGATGTTGGTGAGAGAGCCTTATTGGGGCCAGAGATGGTTGTAGATGTAGCTGAGAAGGTGAAGCTCACCAGGGATAGGCTTCGGGTGGCACAGGACAGACAGCGACATTGGGCCGATACTCACCAGAGACCATTGGAGTTTGAGGTATTGATTTTGTTTTGTATTGCATGTGATTGCTTGTTTTAGATAGAGTTCTAAGGCTGTATTTTGTGCTAGGTTGGTGATCTAGTATTCTTGAGGATTTTCCTGATACGGGGCACGATTCGCTTTGGTGGAGTGGGGAAGCTTAGTCTATGGTACATCGGACCCTTAGGTGTTCTTGAGAGGGTCGGTGCAGTTGCCTACAGAATAGACTTGTCGTCTGCATTAGAGGGAGTGTATAACGTGTTCTACATGTCACAGCTGAGATGGTACGTGGCAGACCCTAGCTATGTATTGGATCACTCGGAGATCCAGGTGGGGCCGACTCTCAGTTATCCAGAGCAGCCCGTGGAGATTCTGGATCGCAGGAAGAAGGTACTGCGAAACTAGAATATTTCTTTGGTAAGCGTTGCATGGAGGCTTCACTCGCCAGGAAAGAGTACCTGGGAGAGAGAGGCCGAGATGCACGAGCAATATTCTTATCTATTTGAGATGTGAGGTTTAATTCTTTGTTGCTTGTATTGATTTCTATTGGTAGTTAATTTTTTCCTTAATTTTGAGGACAAAATTTTTCTAAGGTGGGTATGATTGTCACCCTTATTTTTTCAATTAGGGGTAGTTTGGTAAATTGGCTTGTGTATTTAAATTTTTTAGGAATAAATATTAGTTATTAGTATGCTGTATATCTAATTATGTCTTATATTATTAATTAATTAATTAGTGGACTAGCCTATTAATTAGACACTTGTGAACCAATTAGACTTGTTATGACAACTAGTGAGCCTACTTTGGATCCAAACTCATTAGACCCACCCTCATTAATTAATTAGGAAGGATTAGCCTAATTAAAATTAGTGTAAAAACTTTCCAAATAGCCCTCCCTAATTATTTATCCATAATACATCATGGAGGGGTACATGGGACTTTACATATGACTTGGAAAAGGGGGAAGGGGCCGACACTACAAGAGGGGGTTGTCCTCACTCTCTCTCTCTCTCTCTCTCTCTCTCTCTCTCTCTCTCTCTCCTCTTATTTGTAATTATTTAGATCTAAAAATTAGATCCCCAATTTCTATCATTTCCTTCATTGAATTCTCACTTAATTTACCTTTATTTTCTCTCTCATTCTTATTCTATAAGGATCTTGGAGCATGGAGAAGTAAGAAGCACAAAGAGAAGAAGCTTGGGTGGAGAGATCGTATCCGGATCATGCTCGTGGGAAAAATTCATTGAAAAACCATCTCCCAATTGGTAAATTTTGAATTCCTTTTAATTCTAGCTCCCAAATCATGCATGAGACATCTAGGAACCACCCCATTGGCATAGGCTACCTATAGGGACAAGTTTTAGGCTATTTGAACACCAAATATAGATTCTACATAGGTTTTTATATGTGGTTTGGGAGAATTACAAGATTGACACATCAATTATGTGTCATGAGACCAATTAGATCTAATTAGACTTAGATCGAGATTGTAGGACTAGGTATGCATCCACAAATGGATACGTGTATGCTGTATCACAGTATTTTGAGATATAGTATAATACGGGGCTTATTTTGAGTGATTTTATGAAATTCTCTATAATTTCTATTGTAATTAGCTCTAATAGCTATTATTAGTTATATTTGACGTGTAGAAATATTTATTATGGTGAATTTTGGGTTTTAGTGTTTCTATTGAGAAAGTATCATAAGTATATTATATATTGCATGTTTGATATTTGATTTAATGTGTTAGGTGTGTTATTATATAGATATATGTGTATAACCATTATAGTACATTTATTAGGGTATGTTGTTGGTACATATTGGTGTGCATCACTGTGACAGTTAGGGATTCGACTTGTATTAGTTTTGGTGAACACCACAATAGCAGCAGGAAGAGCAAGTCGAGCAGTGAACATCTAGAGTGCAGTGGATTGAGTAAGGGTACAACTGGAAGTATGATACCTGGGAGTTAAGAGGGGGTACTAGCGTTATATTAAGATGAGTATAAGTGAGTGTGTTAGTGTCTAAGAGAGTTCGAGTGTTTGAGAGAAGATAAGTGTACATTGTGATACTAAATTAGTGAGGGTTAGTGATATATGAGTGTCATGATGGTGTAGGATTGGTAGTGAGCAATGCCAGTTAGATCTCGGGTACTTCCAAGTACAGTAGTACATGGAGGGTGATTGATGAGCTTGCAGGTGAGCTATTGTTACTTGTTTATACGTGTGTATTAGAGAGGAACAACTAGTTCAGAGTGGCTAGGATTTATAAGGATGGTTATGTATCAGTTAATACCAGTTAGTAATGGATATCAGTTAGTAATTTAAGTTAGAAATGAGTGTCAGTTATTAGTTAATGTATCAGTGTTAGCTTTGAGTTGCTGATAGTTAAGTAGTATTGATTTTATGAGAACATGAGGTACATCAACCTTTGATAGTGGGTACTATGATCGGGCAAGTAACAGTGCTATCAAGTAAAGGAATTTAGGGGAGGATTGGCAGTTAAGTAACCTGGGTTGGAACTGAACCAGTAACAGCTAATGCATATTGGCTTGTGTATCACTGTGTCAATTAGATTGAAGGGTATTGGTCAGGTAACTCTTTATGGAAGACATGAGATATTGCAGGCCAAGTAAAAGATACAACAGCAGTACCTGGAACTAAGTTTTCCACTATGATTGGATGAGTGGGTGAGTTATTATCAGTGCTGAGTGTATTAGACATTGGAGGATCGGGTATGAATTGGAACTTAGGTATTAGTCATCAGTGTATATACTAATGTAGTATCTATTTATCCACTATTATGCATCAGTGGATGCATACTTGGGGTGCTCGGTGGGTTCTGTGAACCATACAGATGCAGGTAAGGGGGAGTCGAGGTTAAGAGGATTCAGTAGCAGTAGAAGTGGTAATAGGGAGGTATCTCGGTATCAAAGGTGACTGATTAGGAACAACATGTTGCTATTGAAGTTATGTTGACTGTTGCACCTTTGTGTGCAGGGGATGTTGTAAGTGATTGAGGTAAGATGACTTATCAGTTAGTATATTAATTAGTTTTGCAAGTTAAGTAGATGTCAGTTGCATTAAAGTATCAGTCAGTTGTAGTGATTAGTGTGCTTGTTAGTTAGACATATAAATACTTGTTAGCAACTACTTTGGATATATATATATATATATATATATATATAACTATTTTTTTATTATGTGGTTAAGTTGCCTGTTAAGATGTTGTGCAGAGGCTATATGTTCAATTAGCAAATACCTGGTGACACGGTGAGTATTGGTAGCAACTTAGTGTTGTGTGCAGGCAACCAGGAAACCCAGGCAGGAACTTTGGTTGCTTGAGCATCATGTGAGAATGAGTGTTAGTGCTAGTGAATATTTGTGATCTTTAGTGTGGTGTGCACAAGTTGTAGGATATTAAGTATCCAACTAAGATGGATTTGGTACTAGTATATCAGTTAGTTATTTGGAATTATACCTATAGTCAACAAGTGTTTTTAGTTATGGGTTTGTTAGTTAAATTACTTGATTTAGTTTATGTATTCAGTTAGAATATTAGTAGTGTAGTGTACCAGTCATAGCATTAGTTATCAGTAGTTAATAGAGGATATTAGTTTAAGTGTAAGGTTTGTTACATATATATATATATATATATATATATATATATATATATATATAGAGAGAGAGAGAGAGAGAGAGAGAATAAGGGAGGTGAGATGGCACCTCACTCTAAAAATAAGGGTGGCGGTGACGTGGCACAATCTCAACCACACAAACGAGGGGAGGGGGTTAAGTGCAAATTGCCAATTATGAAATGTGTGGTTGGGATTGTGCCACGTCACCGCCACCCTTGTTTTTAGAGTGAGGTGCCATCTCACCTCCCTTATTCTCTCTCTCTCTCTCTCTCTCTATATATATATATATATATATATATATATATATATATATATATGTATATGTACATAGTTATTATAATACTTGAGTTGTGTAAAAACTAGTATATCTAAGTGTTAATAGATATCTGGTATTAGTAGCTAATTAGTTAATGCCCATAAGAGATAGGGTAGTTTAACTAGTTTAAACTTAGAATTATAGGGTTGACCTAGTTTGACCATGTTTGACCTAAGTGACCTTAGTTAAGACTTAGAAATTGGTGTATAACTCAGTATGGACCTAGTACGACTTAGTTAAGCTAGAATTTAACCTAGAATCATATTAGTGCATCCTTTTACTCATTTATCACTTTATTACACTTGGTGACATGATATTCATAAATAGGATTGTGTGACACTAGCTTGGGCATTGAGAAACACCTTTTCTCAGGACCAGAGGCGAGTACATCTCTCTGATAGTTTTATTTTATGATAGTGTATATATTGCATGTTCTAGAATTATTTACTTGATTCCGACACAGTGGTTATATGGACTGGTACTATATAGATCCTGTCAGAAGATGTTATCCCTTACCATGTTTAGCGGGTACTCCTTCCCATGTATTTCATCGTGTGTATCAGTAATTGATTTTTGTGTACTTCGTGTTCACACTTTCCTCGTGTTCAGTGTGCCCATATTCATGTTTGTAATGTGTCATGATTTGATCCATTAGTATTGGTTGGGGATAGGGGAGTAGAAGTTAGTTATGTGATCCAGCCCAAGTGTATTCATGTATATATCGATTACATATCACACGTGTAATCGAGTTACCATATTGTATTCGTGTTCAACCCAAACCGATCACATAATGATCTTGTACTCCATGGCACATTAGCTAGTTTTATCTATTTCTATTTAAATTGAAGTTATTCATATTGCCTGTTCTTCATTCCAGTATATTACCTATTTACTCTAGTTTATTTTATTTTCTATTATCCGTTATATATGCTCTATTATGTATTCGAAACTACTTTCAGAGGTATGTGCTTTGCTCCAATCCTGACTGGATATATTTTTTAGATGATTGGCTTGTGGATCAGTGTTCCACTTATTACGGGCCATAGGACGGTGAGCCATTAGAGGATTCTCCCATAGAGCACGAGGACCTAGTACCAGTGTCTCAGGAGGATTAGTTATATTATTTTTGGATATTGTATTAGTCATATTCTAGGCACATGGAATGTATATATTATTTTGGATTTGAGAATGCATTGTGACTCTTTTTCCTCTCTTTTATTCTATATCGTGTTTCTATCCTCCTTTAGTTTTATATTGCGATTGAGTATAGTTTACTATTATCATATATATGTTATAGGAGATGTTAGATAGTATAGTTGACCCAGATAGTGTTCTACCACCAATGCTACGGCGTAGGTTGGGCGTCGATCACTACTCGTGCCCTTATTCTGGGTGCGGGTCATGACAGAATTAAATTATACTACTATGCATAAAATATCAAAAATGAGTCCATGTATCATAGTTTATCTCAAAATATCATGAAACGCTCTACTCGTATCCAATTCTGGATACGTAACTAGTTTATAACCCCGATCTAAGTCTAATTAGACTAAATTGGTGTCATGACACACTTTGATGTTTTAATATCGTAATTCCCCTAAATTAGACACAAATTACCATGTAGAAGAGACAATTCACAACCAAATAGACAAGAACTTCTTTATATAGGTAGCCATATTCTATGGGAGGGTTCCTAATAGTCAAATACATGATTTGGAACCTACAATGATGGTGAATTCATAATTATACCTATTCGGAGAATAATTTCCATTGAATTATTCTTACGGACACGATATAGAAATAATCTCCTTGCCAAAGCTCTTTCTCATAGTATTCCTTGTAACTCCAAGCTCCAATGCTCCTTGAGTGATGAGAATGAGAGGAAATATGAATAAATTGAGAGAGATTAATAGAGGGATAAAGTAAATTGGGGATCTGAGAATTTGGAGATATAGAAATAAGTACAAATAAAGAGGAGAGAGAGAGAGAGAGAGAGAGAGAGAGAGGAAAGCCTCTCTATAGTGGCCAGCCCCTTTCCCCCTTCTCTAAGTCACAAGCAAAAGTCTAAGTTACCCCTACATGATAAATTATGAAGAATAATTAAGGAAGGACTATTTGGAAAGTCTCTACATTAATAAAATTTGGTCTAATCCTCTTAATTAATTAGAGGGAATAGTCTAATAGGCCTAGTCCATGTTGGGCTCACTAGTTGTCATGACGAGTCTAATTGGGTTCACTAGTGTCAAGTCTAAATAATAAGCTAGCACGTTAATTATAAATAAATAATGCAAGGTACCAAATAATTATATAGCACACTAAGTAATATCTAATTCCTAAAATAATATAATTATACCAAATTACTAAACTACCCCTATTTAGAAAAGTGAGGGTGGCAGGCTGAGGCATGGGAGTCGCGCTACGTAATCAGGGTGTTTGTTCAGAGCGGTGCATAGATAGCGGGATTTAGAGCGATAATGCCATCTTCCTTAGTCTGATCGGGTCTGATGATTTGGAGAGCATAGCTACGATCATCCCAATTGAGTAGATTATACTTCATATAGGACTAATGATTCAAGAAGTCGATATTATCAACAAGGCAGAGTGCTTAGCGGATTCAGATTTGGTGAGTGGACTCTGTCCCTTCTCCTCTACTCCTTAATGCCAAATAATATGGAACACTCGTAATGGTTTGAATACTTGGTTTGGAATATGGAAAATATTGTACTATAACGTACATAGAGTGCGTATCATTTAGATGGATAAAATTTATGGTTTTGAGTTGGACTTACGTTTGGACAGTAGGGGCTTTGAATGGATCATCTTGGTTGGAACATCGAGGAACTTCAGCGAGCGAGCGAGCATACATTGCGTACGAGTATCAAGTTGGACACTTTGTTAGGCAAAGCGCACAATTGTGGTTCAAAACTGGGAACTGCATCAGAGAGGGCATTGGGCCATTGTTCGGGCATTGTGCCACGGAGCATTCAGAGTGATGTATTACACCAATCGAAGTACTGTATCAAAAAGTGACATGGTGCCTAGTGGAGATTAATTGAGAATGGTACCTTGGGCTATAGTTGGAGATTGGTTATGGTGAATTAGATGGATTGAGACGATTATTGTTTGGTGGGACGAGAAGGCTTAATTCTCTTATCGTACCTACTTGTTGGGGCATTATATTAGTCATGGACAACCTGTGCGCATGGTTTAATTTTCTCGAATCGGATAGGCACCGGTGCACCGGGACCGTTCGACCATGGAAGAAATATTTGGAAGTACTCTTGGAGCACTTTATAGCGAGATATATAGCTGAGGTATTGCAACCTTTGGATGGATGGCATATCACTTACTTAAACTTGTGGTTTGGTACGAGGCACTTTCGGGAACTACAGTTGAGGCATTGTAACTAAATATACTGGAAGGATACTCGTATTTGTTATATAGTCATTTATGGCTTGGCCAGTGACCTTCATATAGATAGGAATCGATTTAGTTTATTGCGTTTGAGTATGCGATGGGCGACCACCTTGCCTCGGGTAAGAGTGTGCTTATCGAGATTGGATTTGAGACTTGGATTACGATGTGGTTCGATAGGTTCACATTTTTTTTTGGATTTGAGTATAAGGGATTGCATGCTTGGTCTTATTTGAGTTGGATATAACTGCTAATATATTTTCTTGAGTTGAATGATTGCATTCTTAAACTTTTATACTACTTTCCTTAACATGTCATGCCTCTACCATGAAATGTGTAACCTCCATATCCTGAAATTCTAGCTTAAATATTGTTATTAGGTTAATTTAGGACTATGGGGATTTTTCTATAATTTTTGGTTAATTAAAAGTAGTAGCACTAATTTTCTAGGAATTTTAAGAATTTATTTTAGTGTCAAACCTAATTAAAATTGTTCCAAACTTTGATTTTAGGTTCTAAATAACCAAATATATTTTCTATAATTTTCTAGGAATTTTTCTTATTCTTTAGTATTTATTTTGAGTTATTTAGTCAAAAACTTCATTAAAAATTATTTCTGATTATAAACTAAAAGGATTACCCAGTCAGCAGCCGCCTGACCCATGCATCAGCCGTCGCAGCCAGCAGGGTGGGGCCCGCTTGTTAGTGGCACGTGCACAAGTTGGTTCGGGTGCAACTAGTCCGCATGCTCAGCCGAGCCGAGCCGAGCCGAGTCGAGTTCGCATCCGACTCAGACTCAGACTTAGCTGAGCGGCAACACTTGCAGCCGTAGTATCCGGGCGAAAAACCCCAGATGCACGCTACATGACACCCCCTGAGTTATGGTTGTCGCTTCCCTATATATATATATATATAAAGGGTTAGGGTTTTGTTTTATCTGCCGACTTTAATTAAAGAGGAGAGAGAGAGAGAGAGAGAGAGAGAGAGAGTGATTTCTTGGTGTTCTTCGACTTCCAGAAGCCATTACGGATAGCTTCAGATTCCAAACGTATCCCATTTTCTTATGTTAGTACCATATTGGAGTTATTTCCTGACTATGTAATTTGTTTCACAAAATTTAGAGTATTAAATTCTAAAAAATTCGTAGAGTACAGCATGTCCGAAAATAAATGCGTCTCGGTGTTTTCATGATTCTAGGTGAACCAAGGATCCAAATCATGAACCATTTAAAGTTTAGGAAAGCTAACTTTGAGACTATTGACATATTCTTTTCCTAAAATTTAATTTGAATTATTTCTATATTGTTAATTATGTAGAACTTCTAGGTTAGCAATCAACCATCGTTGTACAAATACAATTTTGTATGTGCAATACTTTCCAAACAAATTCAAATCCGGATGAGCCATAAATTCTAGCATGTTTGTGAAAAAAATATACAAAAAATCATACATGAAATTCGAGTTTGTATTGGTTGTCTTTTTGGTTAACAGATTGCCTCGATTTGCGTGTCATGAGTCTCGAGTTGATAACATCGGGTTCTTTGGACAAATTTTAGAAATTTACCTAAAAATTCGGAATAAAAAAATTAAAATAGGATTTAGATTAATTATTATAGAATTAAATAAATTATCTCTTGACATGGTAACATATCATACGTAGGATTTGGACTCTGAATTGGGACATGATCCAACCATCTCTAAGGACCACAGACGAGTACATTTTTGTGATTACTTTCAGTGCTTGATAGTATCTATAATGCATGCTTATTATTGATTATTTGATTCTCGACACTTGTTACACGAATTAGTATGATGGATTCTTGTTATGAGATACGTGATTGTTCTGGATTATTGTTATTTTTTTGTGACTGGTTCAGAATCTATGTTATATGCGTGGGAAGGGGAAATACTTAGTGGATATGTGAATTACCCTTTCCATCCCATGGTCTTACTGGAATAATAGTGTCCATGTTCGATACGTGTGGTTTTTCGGATTTTATCCTTAGCCGTTCACATGTTAAAAATATATTTTAAATCATATAGAGTAGTTTATTCCTATCTGTTCTTCCATACATTACAGTTATTTCCTATGTTGCTTGGAGATATTGTAATACATCTTTGCCATGATAGGACTTTAATAATTAGTTATTCTGGTTGTCTTATTATGATTTTAGTTTTGTTGCTATAATATATTCTTTACTATTTATTGTATTATAGCTTCGACCATATTTTGAAACTGTTTTCACTGTGATGTACTCGTTCTTTTTCTGACTGGATAACCATATTTTAGGTAACTACGATGAGGATGCGATCCCTACACATTATGGACCGTATGCTAGCGACATAATTGAGCCTGATCTTGCCCTTCAGGAGGATCAGGGAGACTTAGCAGCTAAGACACCGTCTATGATGGAGTAGTTTAGTAGAATAGTGGTTTTGTTAGTTATTTTGGACCGGATTGTTCTTCGGCAATTTTTCTAGAGTATTTTGAATATTGTTCCTTGGATATTTAGTTATTTTTGGGAGACTTTTTTGGACCCGCATCGAGACTATTATTTTTTTATTATCTCTAGTGTATTTATTTAATATAGTTCATGTGATTGAGTAAAGTATAGATATGTATATATAGGTTATGGGTTATAGATTATACTTGTGGCTTATTCTACAATATTCTACCATCGACACTACGGCGTAGGCTGGATATACTCATGACTCATGCCCAAATCCAAGGTGCAGGTCGTGACGCATTTTTATGGTGGCCCATGCTAGTCAGGTTTCGCACTAGGTTTCAAACTCATAGTGGTACTCAAGTTAGATGTACGACTGCGAGCCTTCCATAGGATATACATACTAGGAATAGGAAAATACTCAATCACAATTAGGGATCCCATATACTCAACTTGCTAACCCTTATTAATTTCTTCTGAGCAATTGGACCTCTTTATAGTTGATTATCCTTCTTTAAAACTACCTTATCTTCTGCCATATCAATTGAATCCTTATTGTTTTCAACCTTTCAGAATTCCACCCAAGACCAGAGCACGCGGTTCCGGGACGAATGGTGCTCTCTCCATACCACCTGTATCGTATGAGGCCTTCTCAGCTGGATTGGGGAGCCTTCCTCCTCCTCCTCCTCAGCTATTACATGAGCTCTTCAAAAGCATGATAGAGGCTCAAAAAGCTCAGGGAGAGGCCCAGAGGCAACAGACAGAAATACTGAGGGCAGGAATAAAAATGCCTAACAGGTTGTCCTACAACCATAGAGAGGGTTTCCCAGCAACCACAACAGCAGGACACTCATCCGAAGGTGGGTAACATCTAGGACTTCAAGAAGATGGAGCCTCGGACGTTCAAGGGGAGAGAGGGAATCCTCTATGCTAATGAGTGGATCGAGGATATCGAGCGGATCATAAGAGTTTTCTAGCTTTTCGAGGGCCTGAAGATTGAGGCTGTAGGCTTGCAGCTTCATAATATTGCTCGTACTTGGTTCAAAAATGAGCCTAGGATTATAGATCCAAACCTAACTTATGAGCAGTTCAAGGACCTCTTGAAGAGAAAATTCTTTCTTGAAGTAGCCAAAGGGGTTTTGGAGAAGCAATTCTAGAACATGGATCAGAACAGGATTACCGTGGATGAGTATGTTATTGAATTCGACAGGCTGAGCTAATTTATAGAGTACATGGTGAGGGAATTGGAGGATAGAGCTAGATAATTCAGAGAGGGATTAAACCAAGAGGTCAAGGTCTACATTTCTTTGGCTCATACAACTTTTGCTGACATATTGGCAAAGGCTCAAAGGGTCGAGATGGATATGGGTCTTCGGACCAATAGAAACATGGATACTATCAGCGTTGGTAGTAATCAGGGGCAGGCAAAGTGTCCATAGTTTCAGCCAAGGACCTTTTTACAACAGCAACAGTACCGTGCCCCATTCTGAGCCCCGGCTGAATAGGTGTAGCTGCACCCACATAGACAAGTGCAATAAACTCCCCTATGCAACTATTATAAGAAGCCAGGGCATTCATGGGAGGTCTGCCGGAAGATATTAGGCGTGTGCTTATTATGTTTATCGCTTGCGTATCAGATGAGATAGTGTCCTACTGCACCTCCTATAGGGGGGACTCAGCCCAGAGAGGACTAGTTGGGCCACCAGGGGCCCTACAGCCAAGAGGACCCCCACTTCCTACGCAATATCAACAGTTTGCCCAGTACCAGCAAAGGGGAGTACCTCCACAGGACAGAGCTTTTTTCATGACTGTAGAGGAGGCTGAGCCGATTAGTGATGTGATAGCAGGTTTTATTCTTCTCGATTTAATTCCTGTTATTACCTTATTTGATTTTAGTGCATCACATAGCTTCATATATTTATCATTTGCACTTAAGCATAGTTTAGTAACAAAACTCTTGAGTAGGAGTTGCAAGATCACGACTGGTAGAGGCATTATCCTATTCAGTGATACTTGAAAGGGGCATCATTTTACCTTAGGAGGCCATGATTTGGATACTAGTTTACTCGTAATACTACTTCCGAGTTTTGACAATGTCCTCGGAATAGATTGGTTGAGTATGCACCATGCTAGAATAGACTTTTGTTGAGGACGTGTACTGTTCCGCCCTCCAGGAGAGCTATAATTTGAGTTTGTTAGGGGAGGAGTTCAGCAGAGTGATGTGATTATTTGTGGAGCCATCGTAGTAGAGAAGGACTTGCCACACCCTGTTATTGTGGAGTTTTTAGATGTATTTCCTGAGGAGCTACTAGGATTGCCCCCTAACAGAGATCTTAAATTTTTTATTGACTTAGTGCCTGGGGTAGAGCCGGTATCATAACAGGTCTACAGGATCAACAATAGTGAGCTGGCAGAACTGAAGAAGCAGGTTGATGAATTGCTAGACATGGGTTTTATTATATTGAGTTTCTCGTCTTTGGGAGCCCTGGTCTTATTTGTACCAAAGAAAGATGGGTCGGTGCGAATGTGCATTGATTACAGGGCTCTGAACAACCTCACCATTAAAAACAAATACCCACTACCAAGGATAGACGATATTTTCGCTCAGTTTAGTGGTGCGAGGATATTTTCGAAGATTGATTTGAGGTCTGGCTATCAGTTGAGGTGAAGAAGGAAGATATTCTGAAAATTGTATTTCGGACAATATATGGCCAATATGAGTTTATGGTGATACCATTTTGGTTGACTAATTCCCCGATTGTCTTTATAAACTTGATAAACAAGGTATTCCACCAGTACCTTAACAAGTTATTAGTAGTATTCATAGAAGATATTCTTGTCTATTGGAAGACACCGGAAGAGCACGAGAAGCATCTAAGGATTGTGTTAGAGACCCTCCGGAAGGAGAAGCTCTATGAAAAACTCTCAAAATATGAGTTTTTCCTGGATAAGGCAGAATTCCTTGGGCATGGCGTGACTCGAGATAGGATATTAGTGGATCCAAAGAAGACTGCTGTTGTAGAGTCTTGGACCACTCTGAGTTCTATTGCAGAGATCATAAGCTTCTTAGGATTGGCTGAATATTACTAGAAATTTGTGAAGGATTTTTCTCGGATCGCAGAGCCATTAACTAGACTTACTCGAAAGGATATGCAGTTCTTATGGAACAAAGAATGTTAGGCTGCATTTAATGAGCTAAAGAAGTGGTTGACCATAATGCCTATTTTGACGGTGCCATCGGGGACGGGTGAATTTGTCATTTATAGCGATGCTTCAGGGAAGGGCTTGGGATGTGTTCGAGAGCAGAACAAGAAGGTGGTGTTGTATGATTCTAGACAGTTATGACCACATGAGAAAAACTATCACACTCACGACTTAGAATTAGCAGCAGTGATCTTCGCTCTAAAACTGTAGAGACATTATATGTAAGGACAGTGTGTGGCACAAGAGCTTGAAGTACGTCTTAAAACATAGAAAGAGATAAATATGAGGTAGCACATGTAGCTAGAATTAATGAAAGATTTTGATATTTTACTACAGTATCATCCAGGGAAGGCTAACATAGTTGTCGATGCCTTGACCTGATATCCAATTGTGATATAATTGACAACAGATCATCACTTATTAGCAAACTTGGATAGCCTGGGAATCGAGGTTAATGTTCCAAGAGTGAAGATGCAGATGATGAGGATACAGATTCAGTCGAGGTAGATAGAGAAGATCCGAGTGACACAGTACCAAGATAAGGGTCTATAAAGCCTCAGAGCTCAGGTGCATGCAGGATTGATGAAGGACTTCGCTATTGCTGAGGATAGTTCACTAAGGCACATGACTAGGTTATGTGTGCCTTGTGGGAACCTGCGAGAAAAGATCATGAAGGAGGCTCATCGTTTCCAGTATTCTATATATCCAAGAGCTAACAACATGTATAAGGACTTAAGGGAACAATTGTGGTGGTATGGGATAAAGTGAGAGGTAGCATATTTTATCTCCAGATGTTCAGTGTGCCTGCAGGTCAAAGCCAAGAGGTAGAGACCAGGACGATTGCTACAACCACTACCAATTCCTGAGTGGAAATAGGAACATATCACGATTGATTTCATTTTCGGACTTCCATGCAATCTAGGAGGGAAGGACACGATTTGGGTCATTATTAACAGGCTAACCAAATTAACCTACTTTTTGCCCTTTAAAGTGAGATTGTCCACGGAGAAGCTCGTCGAGTTATATGTCAGCCAGGTAGTCATGCTGCATGGAGTTCCAGTGAGCATCATCTTCGATTGGAATAGCAGATTTATGTCCCACTTTTGGAGGAGTTTGCATGCTAGTTTGGGTACCCAACTCAAATTTAGCATAGCTTATAACCCTCGGACTGATGGACAGTCAGAGAGGACTATTCAGACGCTTGAGGATATGCTTCAGACATGTGTACCAAATTTTGGTAGCTCATGGGATGATTATCTTCACCTGGTAGAGTTTGCATACAATAATAGCTATCAGGCCAGTATCGAGATGTCTCCTTCTTGGCTCTGTATGGTAGGAGATGTCGGACTCAATTATCTTGGGACGACGTAAAAAAATTACTATTGGGACCAGAGATGGTAGTTGATGTTGCATAAAAATTAAAGCAGATTAGAGAGAGACTTCGTGTGGCTCAGGACAGACAAAAGCAGTGGACCAATAGCCGCCGGAGACCGCTAGAGTTTGGGATATAAATTTATTTATTTAAAAATCAGTTATGTTCTTAGATTATGCGTTAAGTTCCTAATTTGGCATAGGTTGGCGACTTAGTGTTCTTGAGGTTCTCTCGGACACGTGGTACAATTTATTTTGTTAGAGGTTGAAAGCTTAGTCCAAGATTCATCGGACCTTTCAATGTTCTATAGAAGGTCAGGGCTGTAGCCTATCGACTAGCCTTATCGCCTATATTGGAAGGAGTACACAACGTGTTTCATGTGTCCCAGCCGAGGCGATATATGGCAGATCCTAGCCATGTATTAGATCATTTGAAGCTTGAGGTTGGACCGAGCCTTCGTTATCCAAAGCAACCGGTGTAGATCCTAGACCGTAGAGATAAAGTGTTTCATAACCAAGTAATTCCCTTGGTTTGTGTCTCCTATAGTCATCACTCTCCTGATGAATCCACGTGGGAAAGAGAGGACGAGATGCGAGAGCGTTACCACTATATTTTTGCACCATGAGGTATTTTTCTTCTTGTACTTGTTCTGCCGCAAATTTCGAGGATAAATTTTTTAAATAAAGGGGTAGACTTTTAACCTCCATATCCTAAAATTCTAGCTTAAATGTTATTATTAGGTTAATTTGGGGCTATAAGAATTTTTTTCACAATTTTTGGTTAATTAAAACTAGTAACACTAATTTTCTAGGACTTTCAAGAATTTATTTTAGTATCAAACATAATTAAAATTATCCCAAACTTTGATTTTAGGTTCTAAATAACTAAATATATTTTTAAAAAATTTCATGGATTTTTTAGTTATTTTTTAGTATTTATTTTGAGTTACTTAGTCAAAAACTGCATTAAAAACTGTTTCTGATTATAAACTAAAAGGGTTACCCAATCAGCAACCGCCGACCCCATGTGTAGGCCGTCGCAGCCAGTAGAACCGGGCTCGCTTGTCAGTGGCTCGTATTCATATGGGTGCGGGTACAGCCGTTCTGCGTGCTTGAGCTGAGCCATGCCGAGCCGAGTCGAGTTCGCATCCGACTCGAAATCGGACTCAGCCGAGCCGGCAACACTGAAAGCCGTAGGATCCGGGCGGGAAGCCCCAGATGCACGCCACATGGCATGCCCCTAAGCTGTAGCTGCTGCTTTCCAATATTTATATCTATATAGAGAGAGGGTTAGGGTTTTTTTTTATCTGCCGACTTTAATTAAAGAGCAGAGAGAGAGTGAGAGAGAGAGAGAGAGAGAGAGAGAGATTGCTCTTGGTGTTATTCGACTTCCAGAAGCCATTGCAGATAGCTCCGAACTCCAAACACATCACAGTTTCTTGCATTAAAACTGTATTGAGGTTAGTTTTCTGAATATATAATTTTTTTTCACAAAATTTAGATTATTAAATTCTAGAAAATTCGTAGAGCACAATATGACTGAAAATAGATGAGTCTTATTCTTTGCGATTTTGGGAGAACCAGGGATCCGAATCATGAAAAGTTTGAAGTATCAAAAATCTAACATCGAGATAGTCGACATATGTTTTTTCCAAAATTTAATTTCAATTGTTTTTGTACTGTTATTTTTGTAGAACATCTAGGTTAGTAATCAAGCACCGTTGCACAATATAATTTTTTATGTGCAATAGTTTCCAAACGAATTTGAATCCGAATAAGCTGTAAATTCCTACATATTTGTGATGCTAAAATCTACAAAAAATCATGCATAAAAGTCGAGTTTGAATTGGTTGACTTTTCAGTCAATATATTGTCTCAATTTGTGTGCCATAAATCTCGAGTTGATAAAATCGGGTTCTTTGGACAAATTTTAGGAATTTACCTATAAATTTAGAATTAAAAAAATTAAAATAGGATTTAGAGCAATTATTCCAGAATCAAATAAATTAAAATAAATTATCTCTTGATAAGGTAACATATCATACGTAGGATTTGGACTCTGAATTGGAACATAATCCAACCACAGCTAAGGACCACATGCAAGTATATTTCTGTGATTACTTTTATTGCTTGATTGTCTCTATAATGCATGCTTAGTATTGATTATTTGATTCTCGACACTTGTTACTCGGATTAGTATAATGGAATCTTGTTATGAGATACGTGACTGTTCTGGATTATTGTTATTTTTTCGTGACTGGTTCGGAATCCATGTTGTACTCGTGGGGAGAGAAAATACTTACTGAAAGTGTGAACCAACCTTTCAATCCTATAGTCTTACTGGAATAATAGTAGCCATGCACGACATGTATAGTTAGGCATATTTTATCCTTAGTTATTCACATGTCAGTAAGGTATTTTAAATCACGTAGAGTATTTTGTTCCTATCTATTCTTTCATACATTGCAGTTATTTCCTATGTTGCTTGGAGATATTGTACTACATATTTGCCATTATAGGACTTTAGCATTTATTTATTCTGGTTGTCTTATTGTGATTTTAGTTTTGTTTCTATCATATATTATGTACTATTTATTGTCTTATAGCTTCTACCATGTGCTGAAACTATTTTCACTATGATGTACTCGTTCTTTTCCTGACTGGATAACCATATTATAGGTGACTATGATAAGGATATGATCCCTACACATTATGGATTGTATGCTAGTGACATAACTGACCTAATCTTGCCCTTCAGAAGGATCAGGGAGAGTTAGCATCTCAGACATTGTCTGTGATGGAGTAGTTTAGTAGAGTAGTGGTTTTGTTAGTTATTTTGGACCAAATTTTTCTTCGGCAATTTTTTAGAGTATTTTGAATATTGTTTCTTGGATATTTAGTCATTTGTTGAAGACTTCTTAGACCCGCATCGAGACTATTATTTCTTTATTATCTTTGGTATATTGTAAACCCCCTCGACCAAAATTTAGGCCTAATTAGCTTAGATGGAAAGACTAGGGTTAATTTGGAGCCAGTTAGAATTAATACACAGTATTTTATAATTTTTGTGCAATATTTATATCACTTAGTGCGCCTTACCCTTGCTTTGATATTTAGAGCACTACACCAGTTAATACCTGCAAACAAATTCCATACATTTTTCTAGTCATGCCAGCCTACTATTCTAACCCTTGTGTAACTCACAAATACCCTCCCTTGTGCTCATTTTAGTCGCACAATAATTGTTGCAAACATCCGTTCTTAAATCCAATTAAATCCAACTTTATATTCCTTGTGCGTTCCAAATCAAAATTAGAGACACAATCTTGAACCGTTTTATACAACACAATTTATGATAATATTCTACTCTGAGTCCTCTATGTCCAAGACACTTGTTCCCCACCAAATTTCAACCTCAGGTACTTCCAATTAATTCAAGAACATCATGCGCATTTATTTTTAATTAATTTAAAACTAAATTTCTGTCTTTGTGCAATTATCCAATTATTGGACACTTTTACGCAAAAGTGTATTAAGGTGTCCACATCATTGGACAATACATGAAGAAACCTATTTTTCTTCTTCATACGAATTTTTTCATAATTTTTGGAATGTGCAACGCGCAACATCGCCCTCATTTAATCCTAGCAATTCATTTTTTTAATTAAACCAAAACCTAGCCATTGAAATACCTACATGACAACCCAGGCCCAAATCCCAAGAAGGATGTTGACCAAGTCCACCTTTTCTAGGTCAACCTAAACTCCTTTTACATATACTTATGTATATATCACTATTCCTATTAAACCCCTTTTAATTTCCCTAAAACTAAACCTAAACCTAGCCCTAGCCCCCCCCCCCTTTTTCCCTGTTCCCGACCTCCCTCTCCCAACAGCGGAGCCCCCCCCCCCCCCCGCCGGAGCAGCTCCGCCGCTCGCCTGGCCGCACCTTGCCCCCAGATCCACGAGGTGCGAGCCTCAAACCTCCACGCCGCCTTCGACCTCATCCGCGAACTCGTCGACGATCGTTCCTACGTCGCCATGGACACCGAGTTCCTCGACATCATTATCCGCCCCGTGGTCCCCGTCTGCTCCCCCGTCGCCAGTACTAGTTCCTCCACAACCACCATTACCACCGTCTTTGTCTCCACCACCCCAACACTGCCAACACCACCATCATCATCATCATCACCACTGACTTCTCCAATTTTCCCCTCCCCGATATTACGACCACCGCCAACCACCATCACCCTCCCCCTCTAGCTTCATCGACATCGCCACCCCCACCTCCGCTCGCTGCCACCATCACCCTCCCTCTCGACCACTCCACGAGGAGCAGCAGCCACCTCCACCCACTGCTGCTGTTGCTGCTCCAACTACTGCTGTAGACGCTGCCGAGCCACCCCCACCCCCGTCGGAGATCGTCGAGCACCGCTCCGACGCCGACGAGGCGACTCCCTCTCCCCACCCAATGGCAGAGCCTCCGCTACCGCCACCAACTGCTGCTGTTGCTGCTCCAATTGCTGCTGTAGCCGCTGCTGTGGTCGTCCTGGCCGCTGCCATCGCACCGCCGGCAACCCCTGACCACCGGCGGGCAACCCCCTACTGGGCGGCCTCCCTCGAGTGTCGCCAAGGCACGCCGGGACTGAATATCTCCTTCCCACGGTCGCGAGGAACCGCGACTCGAACCCAAGTTCGGGAATCAGAGTTCAACCTACCCGATTCATGGGTAGATTTCTTCCTCCACGCTCAACCGATGCTCGAAATGCCTTCTCTGGTATACTCTCTATGTAACCCTCTTCTAACATCTTTATTTAGAATAATTTAATATGATTTTTATTGTTTGTTAATTAAGACCCAAAATTGATTAAAAATAGTTTTTAAAATATTAAAATTCTCCAGAACAGAGTGGGTCCCGTCAATTCGGGCATCCACGTCGTGTACCAATTTTACCAAAAGGTGCGCAGTGTTAATACGGATGTGTGGAATTTTGCGAAAGTTGATTTGAATGTACGTGCACACCGGAATCAATGCGTATCCGTCGACGACACCCCATATCGGCCCTGTGCTGGAACTCGTTATAACTTCGTGTGTGCTTGTCATTTCAAAACAAAACTTGCGCCATCAGACTCGTAGCGATACGCTGGTCCTGTGACCCAAGTTTGGTTCGATTATGAGAACGTTGACAAAATTCCGTATCGTGGGCCCCGCAGCTCAACTTGACGGCCGATTTTGTGATCGGCTCATCGGAATCCAGTTCTGGACATTCCATTGGGTTCATATCATCGTTCTGGACTTGTTGACACTAAGTTTGACGAATTTAGAGAACCTTGCCTCTGGCATATTTTTTGGTGCAAGACGGGGCCCACTTGTGGACCCCGTCTTGACCAAAAACTGTATTTTTACCCTGTTTCTAAATTGGATGAAAGGGTAGTGTTTTCTAGCTATTTTGCTTATTCTGGGAACGTTGGTGATATTTATTTCAGCATCCAGAGACGTTCATTCTGAAGCCATAGTTTCTGACTCTTGGGTTTGACATTTGGACGTTACATATTTTGCAGCTCTCTTGCCAGGCAAATATACCTTGCCTTGTTGTATTATTTAAATTCAGTTATTTTTAGTTACATATTTATTTATTTTTATATTATATAAACTGTGCGCGTCCGAGAGAGACTCGGGTGCAGTAAACGAAGGCGTTGACGTTAGGACTTGTGTCTGACATTAGTGTCTAGTAGACCCACCTAAAGTTGTGGAGTTATAGGTATGACTCCACAGGCCTTAACACGTATCATTATACATCACAGAGTGAGTTCGTGTAGGGACGCGTGCCTCATGAGCGACTGGCCATCAGTGTGAGCAACACGTGTAACGGTATTTAGCTTAGTTGTTTATTCTATATAGACTTGCATCATAGTACGAGATGTCCACGTCGTGTTCACGACTTGTATATCTACATTGGACGGGAAGGACGACTAGTAGGCGTATGGGACACCCACCTCCTTTATACAGATACCGCACTCGACAGAGTGATACGGACGTATATATATTGCAGATACCACGTTCTTTAGAGTGTTGGGCGTCACTTATTATTTTTGCAGATACCACGCTCTATAGAACGTTAGACGTTATACTATTTCAGATACCATGCTCCTCGGAGATGGACGATTGTAGAGTGCCCATGTTCTGGGGGCATACGTGGCATGTACTAGTCAGTCACGACGATTGGCAAATTACGTCAGCATATGTCTAGCCTACACTTTTCCTACGCACTAAGCTGTCCTCAAATTGCATTCACTTAGATGGTTAGCAGACCCCACCTTATTTATTCAGTATTTACTTTATGGCATGCTTCTATGTATCTTGTTACGTCCCTTTGAGGACATGGTTCACTTCCAGGTTGTTTGTGAAGTTGTAGGATATTTAATCTATTAGAGTGTGGACATCATTGCAGGTATACTTATATTTCCAGCTATTTCAGTTATGTACTACTTTCCATTTTATTCTGCTTTTATAGCCTAGTATTTATAGACCTATGTTATTCTTCTGGTCTATTCGAGCGGATATATTATTGGGCTGCAGACTGATGATGCGTATAGTTCTTTTTTGAGATTACCTACCCTGGATTGAGATTTAGATTTAGTTGTTGTATGTTAGAAATAGATTATTATTGGAACACTTGACCATGGACAACATAAGTGCGCTTCGTCGGGTCCATTAAATTGGAAAGCCCTACGGAGTCGTACCAGCTAGCCATTGCCACGTGTCTGGTCCCGTAGATTTTGGGACTGGAGCGTGACATGGTTTTAGTGGTGGCCCATACAGGTCAGAGCAAATCGTTTCGGTTATGTTACTGTACCGAACGAGCATGCAACTTAGGATTAATGTAAATAAGATCTCAATCCATAATCGATTTTAAAACTCCTATTATTTTCGATTGTCGCCCTTGGACTTCATTACTGTATTTGTTCATTTACCGCCGACATTATTATTATTTTTTCTCATCTTTCTTATTTCGGGAAGATGAATGCTCGCGTATGGTAATTTCTTCCAGGAGCAGATCCTCGTCAGGACGAAGAAGGCATAATTGATAGAATAATTGAGTAGATGATTAACCATGGTAGAGAAGGTTGACAAGTTCTTTCTTGATACTAGAGCTAGTATAGACTGTTGGCATAAGAATTAGACATATAAGTAGAGACTTATAAACTAGACCGTTACTTAAGATAGCCGTGACCTGTCAGTATTAGAAGCTAGAAGGGTTGTTTAAATCTAAGGCACTGGAATAAATTAAGAGAGACATAACTAGATATTAAGGTTAGTCGTAGCCCATGACAGTGATACAAGGAAGTAGGTGTAGTCTTATGGTAGTGATACAAGGAATGACCTGATGAACTAGGCAAGACAGAATCTTAGACTCACCTCTAGAAGAAGATTATTGGATACTAATAAAAATATGGTATGAGATAGTACCTAGGGTAGCAAACCATAGTGGTTAACCCCTAGTTACCTGGTGACTTACAGTATCTGACCTAAATTATTTTCCTACCCTCTAGATAATGATCAGGACTAAGCTAAAATAGATAGGTAGATTGCTAGACATTGATTGCTAGGCTCAATATTTGGAAGAAGAGATAGCTGAGTACTACAGGTAGTTTTCAAATTAGATTAGATGTACTTTACTTATTTGGGCAGTTAGTAACTATTAGTCTCGTGTTTTCAACTTTGATAATTCAATTAGTTAAGCTAGTATCGGGAATAGAGCAATTAGATTGAAGGAAAGAGTATCGACAGATGTTATCCTTGAGTTGGATATCGTGAACTACCAATAATGAACGACCAGTTATAAACTTGATGGTACCCATATAGTTTGGACAAAGGGTACGCATGGAGTAAAGTAGGAGAAACCTCAGGTTCGAGGTAAAAGGGTAGAGTGGCAACAAGATAAGATTCGTGATAATTACCTGGCCTAGAGTTTCCTTTAAAAATTTAGAGAAGTGCCTGAACCGGAGACAAGGACGTTGGCTCGAGATAATAACATACCTTGAGATTGAGCTACAGTACCATCCGAAAAAAAGTTAACGTAGTAGCTGACGTATTTAAGCAGGAGGCCCAGTATATTATTTTTAACTATCCAACAATACCAATTGAGAGATCTAGAGCAGTTAGGTATAGAGGTTATTATTGTCCGGAATAGACAGCCAGTTGTCGAGTTAGCAGGTGCAATTGATATTGGTTGAGAAAATCAAGGCTACCTTGCCAACAGATGCCAGATTCCAGAGGCTTCGACAGAGAACAAAGGCTGGAATGCAGACATGATTACACATACACGAGGATGGACTTTGAGATGTGAAGATCGTCTTTATGTTCTGAAATGAGAAATTTATCAGGAGCTGATATCAGGGGCGCACAGTTCAGCATGCTCTATTCATCCAGGAGGCACAGGATGTACAGAGATCTTAAAACAGTACTCATGGTAGCATAGAATAAAGAGAGACATAGCCGCTTTGTGACAAAGTGCCTGGTGTGTCAGCAGGTCAAGACTGAGCATCAGAGGTCTGCAAGTTTACTTTAATCCACTCCCGATACCTTAGTAAACGTGGGAGCACATCACTAGGGACTTCGTTACGTGCTTTTCGAGGAGTCCCAGGTCACAATACGGTATGGGCAATCATGGATCGACCTAGGAAGTCCGCTCTCTTTACCTTTTAGAGTTTGACAATCTATAGAGATCTTAACATATATATATATATGAGGGAGATCATGCGACCACATGGAATACCAGTAGGTATAGCATCTGACAGGGATACGAGGTTTATATCTTACCTTTGAGGGAGCTTAGAGTTGAAAACAAGATCAACGTACTAGAGAGATATGAAGGTGTGTAGGAGACAAGGATAAGAAAAATATATTGGAGTCACGTAACCCAAGGATACATTTTTTTTTGGTTATAGACTGGAGGGATAATACTTATAGTATTTTAATACTTTTGGAATTTCGAGGATTTAGTACAGGTAGAAATTGCTGATCAGCCTCGAAGTGCTACGAATTTCAAGGAACAAGATATGGGTTTAGGTCACGCACCGACTCATTAGTCAATCGGTAGACGATTACCACTAGACTCCTAGATTATATATTGACACATGAGTATGGGATATATAAGGAAAATAGAAGTCTGACAAAAATGGTAGCTGAATATTATAGATTACGCATAAACTGTTTAGGGATAGAGATTTAGACTTTTTGACTAATAGGATATGAGCTTGCTGAACCTAATCCTTAGTAGTAGGTGGTATTATGGGAACCTATATCCTATCTGTCCTTGCCAATAAATTTTAGGAATCGTATTCTTGTTATTGTATTTGTCATACTTTTATTCTAGGGTACTTAGAATGACTAAATAGATATTGTTATATATTTTCTATATATTCTTAGTACTATATATTGAGTAGAGACTTATGTAGTACATATACTTCTCCTAGGAATTGTTTGAGTTGAGTTTCTAGCCTAGGTATGACTGACTAGCTAGATTAGACCTGTTGCTGCTAAAGGCAATTTTAAGAAGTTAAGTTACCTGATTCCCTTGTGGATACTATAGGATGATGACCTTATACCTAGGAATGAATGTTGAGATAGTAACCGTACTAGTTGTAGAAGAAGGTTAGGACATTGTTCGAGGTACGGATTGAACAACCATCAGGTTCAGGAGTAGTTCCAGTATGTCTTTAGAGCCCAACATGTAGTGCAAAGGCCAACTCCAACGGTCCTAGATATGTCCGTAGCATTGCTAGAAATTTATAGTTTATTATATGTTTATTTTAATTTCGAGGACGAAATTCTTATAAGTTGGGTAGATTGTAAAATCCTCTCGCCCAAAATTTAGGTCTAATTAGCTTAGATGGAAAGACTAGGGTTAATTTGGAGCCAGTTAGAATTAATACACAGTGTTTTATAATTTTTGTGCAATATTTATATCACCTAGTGCGCCTTACCCTTGCTTCTATATTTAGAGCACTACACCAGTTAATACTTGCAAACAAATTCCATACATTTTTTTAGTCATGCCAGCCTACTATTTTGACCCTTGTGTAACTCACAAATACCCTCCCTTGTGCTCATTATAGTCGGACAATAATTATTGCAAACGTCCGTTCTTAAATCCAATTAAATTCAACTTTGTATTCCTTGTGCGTTCCAAATCAAAATTGGAGACACAATCTTGAACCATTTTGTACAACCCAATTTATGATAATATTCTACTCTGAGTCCTCTATGTCCATGACACTTATGCCCCACCAAATTTTAGCGTCAGGTACTTCCAAATAATTCAAGAACACCGTGCGCATTTATTTTAAATTAATTTAAAACCCAATTTCTTTCTTTGTGCAATTATCCAATTGTTGGACACTTTTATGCAAAAGTGCATTGAGGTGTCCACACCATTGGACAATTCATGAAGAAACCTATTTTTCTCCTTCATACGAATTTTTCCATAATTTTTGGAATGTGCAACGCGCAACATCGCCCTCATTTAATCCTAGCAATTCATTTTTTTAATTAAACCAAATCCTAGCCATTAAAATATCTACATGATAACCCAGGCCCAAATCCCAGGAAGGATGTTGACCAAGTCCACCTTTTCTAGGTCAACCTAAACTTCTTTTACATATACTTATGTATATATCACTATTCCTATTAAACCCCGTTTAATTTCCCTAAAACTAAACCTAAACCTAGCCCTAGCCGCCACCCCCCTTTTCCCTGTTCCCGACCTCCCTCTCCCAACAGCGGAGCCGCCCCCCTACCGGAGTAGCTCCGCCGCTCGCCTGGTCGCACCTTGCCCCCAGATCCACGAGGTGCGAGCCTCGAACCTCCACGCCGCCTTCGCCCTCATCCGCGAACTCGTCGACGATCGTTCCTACGTCGCCATGGACACTGAGTTCCCCGACGTCATCGTCCGCCCCGTGGTCCCCGTCTACTCCCCCGCCGCCAGCACTAGTTCCTCCATAACCACCATCACCACCGCCATTGTCTCCACCACCCCCATTACCGCCAACACCACCATCATCATCATCACCACCGACTTCTCCACTTTTTCCCTCCCCGACATCACGACCACCGCCAACCACCATCACCCTCCCCCTCCGGCTTCAACGACACCGCCACCCCCACCTCGCTGCCACCATCACCCTCCTTCTCGACCTCACCACGAGGAGCAGTAGCCACCGCCACCCACTACTGATGTTGCTGCTCCACCCCCACCACCGTCGGAGATCGCCGAGCACCTCTCCGACGCCGACGAGCCGAACCCCTCCCCCCCCCCGTGGTAGAGCCACCTCCACCAACTGCTGTTGTTGCTACTCCAACTACTGCTGTAGCCGCTGCCGTGGCCGTCCTGGCCGCTGCCACCGCGCCGCCGGCAACCCCCGACCACCGGCGGGCACCCCCCTACTGGCCGGCCTCCTTCGAGTGTCCCCGAGCCACGCCGGGACTGAACATCTCCTTCCCACGGCCGTGAGGAACCGCGACTCGAACCCGAGTTCGGGAATCAGAGTTCAACCTCCCCGATTCACGGGCAGATTTCTTCCTCCACGCTCAATCGATGCTTGAAATGCCTTCTCTGGTATACTCTCTATGTAACCCTCTTCTAATGTCTTTATTTAGAATAATTTAATGTGATTTTTATTGTTTGTTAATTAAGACCCAAAATCGATTAAAAACATTTTTCAAAATACTAAAATTTACTGGAACAGAGTGGGTCCTGTCAATCCGGACATCCATGTCGCGTACCGATTTTACCAAAAGGTGCGCAATATTAATACGGACGTGTAGGATTTTGCGGAAGTTGATTTGGATGTGCGTGCACACTCGAATCAATACATATCCGTCGACGACACCTCGTATCGGTCCTGTGCTGGAACTCGTTGTAACTTCGTGTGTGCTCATCGTTTCAAAATAAAACTTGCACCATCGGACTCCTAGCGATAAGCTAGTCCTGTGACCCAAGTTTGGTTCGATTCTGAGAACGTTGACAAAATTCCGTATCATGGGCCCCGCGGCTCCACGTGACGGGCAATTTTGTGACCGGCTCATCGGAATCCAGTTTTGGATATTTCGTTGGATTCATATCGTCGTTCTGGACTTGTTGACACTAAGTTTGACAAATTTAGAGAACTTTGTCTCAGGCACATTTTTTGGTGCAAGACGGGGCCCACTAGTGGACCCCGTGTTGACCGAAAATTGTATTTTTGTCCTGTGTCCAAATTGGACGAAAGGGTAGTGTTTTCTAGCTATTTCACTTATTCTGGGAACATTGGTGATATTTATTTCAGCATCCAGAAACGTTCATTCTGAGGCCATAGTTTCTGAGTCTTGGCGATTGACATCTGGACGTTAAATATTTTGTAGCTCTCTTGCCAGGCAAGTATATCTTGCCTTGTTGTACTGTTTAAATTTAGTTATTTTTAGTTACATGTTTATTTATTTTTATATTATATAAACAGTGTGCGTCAGATAGAGACTCGGGAGCAGTCAACGAAGGCGTTGACGTTAGGATTTGTGTCTGACATTAGTGTCTAGTAGACCCACCTAAAGTTGTGGAGTTATTGGTATGACTCCCCAGGCCTTGACACGTATCATTACACATCACAGAGTGAGTTCATGTAGGAACGCGTGTCTCATGCGCGACTGGCCATCAGTGTGAGCAACACGTGTAACGGTATTTAGCTTAGTTGTTTATTCTATAGAGACTTGCATCATAGTACAAGATGTCCACATCGTGTTCACGACTTGTATATCTACATTGGGCGGAGAGGACGACTAGTAGGCGTATGGGACACCCACCTCCTTTATACAGATATCACACTCGACGGAGTGATACGGACGTATATATATTACAGATACTACGTTCTTTAGAGTATTGGGCGTCACTTGTTATTTTTGCATATACCACACTCTATAGAACGTTGGACATTATACTATTTTAGATACCATGCTCCTCGGAGATGGACGATTGAAGAGTGCCCATGTTCTGGGGGCATATGTGGCATATACTAGTTAGTCACGACGATTGGCAAATTACATCAGCATATGTCTAGCCTACACTTTCCCTACGCACTAAGCTATCCTCAAATTGTATTCACTTAGATGGTTAGCACACCCCACCTTATTTATTCAATATTTATTTTATGGCATACTTCTATGTATCTTGTTACATCCCTCTGAGGACCTGGTTCCCTTCCAGGTTGTTTGTGCAGTTGCAGGATATTTGATCTATTAGAGTGTAGACATCATTGCAGGTATACTTATATTTCTAGTTATTTCAGTTATGTACTACTTTTTATTTTATTCTACTTTTATAGCCTAGTGTTTATAGACCTATGTTATTCTTCTGGTCTATTCAAGCAGATGTATTATTGGGCTGCAGACTGATGATGCGTATCGTTCTTTCTTGAGATTACTTATCCTGGATTGAGATTTAGATTTAGTTGTTGTATGTTAGAAATAGATTATTATTGGAACACTTGACCATGGACAGCGTAAGTGCACTTTGTCGGGTCCATTAAATTGGAAAGCCCTACGGAGTCATACCAGCTGGCCATTGCCATGTGTCTGGTCCCATAGATTTTGGGACTGGGGTATGACATATATTGTTTTAATCTAGTATCTGTGATTGAGTATAGTGTAGATATGAATATATAGGTTATAGTTTGTAGATTATACTTGTGGCTTATTGTACAACATTCTATCGCTGACACTACGGCGTAGGATGGACATACTCATGACTCATGCCCATATCCAGGGTGCGGGTCATGATAAAATAAATCTGTGATTCAAGTAGAAAGATCACCATATAACTGTTTGCATTCACTATCTACTTAGTGTCGGTTTAGATGAGTGGGTTACCTTGCTCACCAGTACGTTTTTGTACTGACCCATGTTTGTGGGCATTATTTCTAGGTACACAGGTATAATTGCTCAGCTTGGATATATGGGACATGATGTATGGAACGGTTAGTACCTTTGTGGACAAGAGAAAGAGCAAGAGTGTTGTATCACCTTTGTGGCATTCTCCTTTATAGAATTTTTATTTGGACCCTTCGAGAGCTTCGTTGTATATAGTCTGATGTGTTCTTGGTACACAATACTTGACTTTTACTACAACTTCGTCATTTCGTTGATAACCATAACATTTGATGTCATCACCTTGTGTGATCGCAATTCCAGGCTTGTATGGTATCACGTCCTGATGAGAATGATTGTCTTACAAAAGCACTATAACCTGGTGATTCACGTTCAGCGAAAATGATCGAACTTATGGGAGATTGGAGTGTGACACCAGCGATAAAAAACATCTCGAGACCCTTGAGGCTATAATGTAAACCATGAGTGTCTAGATACAGTCTCTGACCTAGAGGATGCTGGAAGTCAGGGCAAGCCTAGTCCCACAGCCACCAAGAAACTCTATGCAAGCAAGCCAGGATCCTAGTACCAACGGGGACTCAAATGCAACTGTCCCCCCCTCCTTAAGGCGTCATACATTTCCAGGATCATCTACTCCATCCATAGTATATGAGGCCCGGGAAGCAATGTGGGAAGTACGGGAACTTCGAGCCAGCCTAGACTCAATGGAAAATTAGGACACACTGTACGAGTTTGGAATACGACAACCATATCCTCTCGAATAGAAAAATATGCCTTTCTCGCCCAAGTACAAGCCCTTCTCCATGACTCTATTTGACGGGAAGTATCACGCCCCGGTTCCATGGATAAGGAACCGAGCCACGTGGCAATGGCCAGCAGTGTACTTCGGCGGGCATTCCAATCCAATGGGACCGTCGGAGTACACTTAAGCTGTGAAGTACAATGAAAACCTATCACATAACACAAGTAAACACAATCTAAATCTTATCCACAGGCAGCAATATAAGAGCACAATAAAAGTAAACACAACGACTAATGTGCAGAAAGGAAATATCCAAAAGTATCAAGTACAAACACTAGAGTAGTCACACGGGGATAAACCCGCTAGCACAAATAAACTGGAATGAAAATAAGGAATAAGATAACTTGGGACGGTAGCAGGTAACTAGGTAAAGATACCGTCCCAAGGAAGGAGTCACTACCAGCGATCAGGCGAAGTCCTCAGGGATGACCTCGTCCTCGGCAGTAAGAACAGCTGCTGGATAGATGCCCGGTCCGTACTTCTCCGGGTAATCCTCGTGACCTACACCTGGAAGGGAACCAGGTCCTCAGAGGGACGTAACAAGGTACAGGAAAATAACATGCCAGGTAAACATATAGTACAAGTGCAGCAACAGGGTATCTAGTATAACCAAACAAGTGTGACACAGTTTAAAGACAACGTTCGACGCGTGGGCCATCCAAAATAAAATCGCAGCTCCGAACACAGAGACACACGGGTCGTACCGCAGCTCCGAGCACAGAGACACACGGGTGTTACCACTACTCTTTGAAACAGGATCAGTATATGTACATATATAAGCGCGTGCAGAGTAGCCCAAACGTCTAGTAACTGTCTTCCCCTTCCCAAGCGGTCAACGATTGTGCGTTGAACCTGAACCTCTAACTACAGTCTTAACACATGGAAATAACTCAACAGACGCGACCTTAAGGTCGTCCCAGTCTCTGGTCATGATGTCAGTATCAGGATACAGGAATCTGGCACGAACACAGTGTATGAGTGTGTCCTGGGGTATCGATGTACTCTGGTACGTGCATCGAGGTTCTATGAAACATCAGTAATTAATCTAAGTCATTAAGTCGAATGACAATACCCGGTTGTGAACCGGACACGGAATATCGAACATCAACATAAACAAGCGCACAATGTACAATAAGAAAAACAATATCTATAAACTGAAATACTGGGTGGCAAGGTACACTTGCCTGCGTGCGGCTGCTGATGACGGGGATCGGGTACTGCGTCCAAGTCCTCAGGTCCCGCAATACCTAGAGAAGGGATACAGACCAGAATCAAAAATCTACTTAAGACAGACAGGTGTGCTAGACACAGCTACATCTAGACTCAGTCTCAAAAATTATCTAATAATTTCCCGTCCTCAATTCTTTGTCTCGTGATCTGATATAATACTCATTCCGGATTAATTTACTTGTTCTCCTTTTGCATGTATATCATAACCTTAATCCATTTTCTACTTAAACCGTAAATGCTTGATTTAAATAATTATTTTTCTCAACCTTTAAACATATTCAATCCTTCCCATTTCTCAACAAAACTACTACGCAATCATGTCCATCATTTTCCATCATTTCTCATTATATGGCTAATGGTTAGATATTACACACTACTACACTATCAATCACCTGCTCCTCAATATTCATCAACGTTCAATAAATCAGAATCTTATTCCTCCTTAATTTAATCCTCGTTAAATAAATTAGCGTTATACCACCATGTAACATATATCCCGATCCTTTATTTAAAGATCAAAACCTAAATCTCCATAAACAAAATATCTTAAAAACATAATAAATCCTTATCTCATGTCAATATCCCATGCTCATCAAACTACACCTCCATACCAACAAGACATAGAGAAACCCTAGCTAAAACTCACATGAATATATATAAATAAAATCCTAATAAAACAATAACACAATCTGGAATATACACAAAGAGAGAGGGAGAAAATTGACCTCTACGCGGCGGCGTCGACCGGGGGTTGGCCAGAGTGGCTAGGTGGTGGAGGTGGTGGTAGTGGTAAACCGGTGGTGATGGTGGCAGTAAGCTGGGTGTGATGGTGGTGGTAGTGTATAGCTGAACAGCGGGGGGAGGAGGGATTTGCAGCGCCGGCGGAAAGAGCTCCCAGTCGGCCGGGGTTGCTGGCCGCTCCGGTCTGGAGGAGATCGGATGGCGGGGGAGACTCACGCGCAAGCTGGGGGAGATTCGTCTTCCGGTCAGGGGGTTTCAGGCCGGCAGCGGGAAAACAGGCCGGAGTAGGCGCGGCGGTCGGTCGGGGTACAGCGAGGAGTGGCCGGCGCAGGCTTCAGCGGGACAGTTGCTACGGGGGGTGGCCGGCGTCTCCTAGCCGGAGGTGGAGAATATCAGTGGCCGGCCGGAGGTGGAGACTCTTCTTCAGTGAGAAGGAGAGAGAGATGGAGGAAGAAGAAGAAGAAGAATGGAGAAGGAAGAAGGAGAAGCTTCCTTTGCATGGGAAGTAATAAATGGAGGAGGAGAGAGAGTGGTGTTGGGATTAGGGCCGGTGGAGTGTGTTGAGGGTGGGGGAGAAATGATACTTTATAGGGAGATGTGAGGGTTTGAATGTGTGGTGGTGATTCCCCTAGGAAAAATGAATGGTTGGGATTTAATATGAATAGGGGTGGGATTTCTTCATGAGGGAATTGGGTTTGTGACCCCATTTTGTGACCCAACAAATAATCATGACCAATGAGGTGTTGCCAACAATTTGTTAATTGCAAATTAGCCCCCGTAAATTCGGGAATTTGCATGGACACATGAAATGACGCAAAAATTGTGGAGAAAAAATATATTTAAAATTGTCATAGTGAGGGGGCGTTGCGCGTTAGGCGCGGGTCAAAATTTGAAGGGCATTGGGATTATTTTAATATTAAAAATAGAATTTCCCAAGTTGGTAAGTTTCGATTTAATTAAAGATAACGCGTCCCGCGAATTTAATTTAATTGGGTCCCGCGGGGTCAAAATCCAAAAACGGCACAAAGGCCAAAAATGGTGGGAGCTTGGAGTTGGTCTTGGACCCTATAGTTGGTCCGGCTCAACGGGTTAAGTTGGTACCCCAAAATCGAGGGTAACGACACAGGTGTCCGACACGGAATAAAATACGGATTACGATTTTTGGAATGTTGTGCAATTAATTTAGAGCACACGAAAGTTGATTTTAACAGTCAGAAAAGTCCAGTGCCTAATTTGGCGAGTTGAGTCGAGTGTACAATATTTGTACAGAATTTATGGGCTGATAATGGGCTCCGAATAATTAGACAAAGATCGGGTGCGCCAATACCTTAAATAATTGGATTAAAATTCCAGGTGAATATCCTCAACTCTAAACCTCAATATCTTCTATCAAAATTTTTCCTGGCCCAGTCTAACTATCTATAGAATAAATTGAGGGGGTTTACATTCTTCCCAACTTAGAAAAATTTCGTCCCCGAAATTAAAAGTAAAGCACGATAATATCTAACAGAATTTAAAATAACTAGTAATTAAATTGTCGTACGTAAATTCATACCTTGCTCCTCAAATAAGTACGGGAATCGCTGCCTAATGGAATCCTCGCGCTCCCAAGTAGACTCGCCTGGTGAATGGTGCTTCCATGCCACTCTGACCAGTCGAATCGTCTGTCCTCTCAAAGTCTTCTCGCTACGATCGAGGATCTCAACTGGCTGCTCTACATATGACAGACTAGGCCCGACTGTAATCTCCGAATGATCAAGCACGTGGCTAGGGTCTGCGACATATCTCCTCAGCTGCGATACGTGAAATACGTCATGTACTCCCTCTAATGATGGAGGTAATGCAAGACGGTATGCCACTTCGCCAACTCGTTCCAAAATATCAAACGGTCCGATATACCTCGGACTCAGCTTGCCTCTGCCTCTGAATCTGATGGTACCGTGGGTGGGCGATATCCTCAAAAATACATGGTCACCCTCCTTGAACTCCAATGGTCTGCGGTGTGCATCTGCCTAGTGTTTCTGTCTGTCCTATGCTGCACAGGTGGCTCTGAATCTGCTTGACCTTCTCTACTGTCTGCGTCACCAATTCCGGACCAAGTATCTGACGCTCTTCCATGTCACTCCAACAAACTGGCGACCTACATTTCCTGTCGTACAGTGCCTCATAATGTGCCATCTTTATGCTGGCCTGGTAACTGTTATTGTAGAAGAATTCCACCAAGTGTAGATGGTCCTCCCATGATCCTCCAAAATCAATCATGCACGTTCGCAACATATCCTCTAATATCTGTATCATGCGCTCTGACTGTCCGTCAGTCTGTGGATGATACGCAGTGCTAAACTTGAGACGAGTTCCTAGGCTCTCCTGTATACTCCGCCAGAAATGTGACGTGAATCTGGAATCACGATCCGATACGATGCTGACAGGCACTCCATGTAATCGTACTATCTGCCTCATATACATGTCAGCTAGTATCTCTGTGGATTGCCTAACTCTGAAGGGCAAGAAATATGCAGACTTGGTGAGTCTGTCTACAACAACCCAAACTACATCCTTTCCGCTAGGGCTTCGCGGGAATCCCGTTACGAAGTCCATGGTAATGTGTTCCCACTTCCACTCGGGAATGAGGAGCGGCTGCAATAATCCTGTAGTCCTCTGATGCTCAGCCTTGACTTGCTGACAAACTAGACACCTCGCCACAAATCTTGCAATTTTCCTCTTCATCCCATGCCACCAGAAATGCTGTCTCAAGTCTCGGTACATCTTCGTACCCCCGGGATGAATGGAATAAATCGAGCTATGAGCCTCGGTCATCAACTCTTGGCGTAGCTCGCCACTCGAAATATATAGGCGATCTTCGTACCTCAACGTTCCGTCTTCATGAATCCTGAGTCCTGTCTGCAGGCCGGCTTCTGTTCTCTCTCGCAGACATCAAAATCTCGCATCTGTAGGCAATGCTGCCTTGATCCTCTCAATCAAAGTAGACTGAACCTCAAGACTGGCCATCTGTCCATCCATGCCTGGCAATACGATCTCTATCCCAAGCTCCTGGAGATCCTCTATCAACTGTCGCTGTGTCGTCAGAAAGTATGCCATGGGCTTCCGGCTTAAGGCATCTGCGACGACGTTCGCCTTGCCAGGGTGGTACTGTAGCTCAATGTCATAATCTGTCATCAGCTCTAGCCAACGTCTCTGCCTCATATTGAGCTCCTTCTGCGTGTAGACGTACTTCAGGCTTTTATGATCTGTATAAATCTCAACACGCTCACCATAAAGATAATGTCTCCATAGCTTTAGTGCAAATATTACTGCAGCTAACTCCAAGTCGTGCGTCGGATAGTTCTTTTCATGAACTCTCAGCTGTCTCGATGCGTAGGCTATCACCTTGCCATGTTTCATCAGTACACATCCCAATCCGCTCCCTGACGCATCACTGTACACTACAAATCCTCCTGATCCGGAAGGTAGTGTCAAAATTGGTGCCGATGTCAGACGCTTCTTCAGCTCATCGAAAGCCGCCTGACACTCGTCGGTCCAGATAAACTCTTCGCCTTTACGCGTCAGTTGCGTCATAGGCGCAGCTATCCTCGAAAAGTTTTCCACGAACCTCCGGTAATATCCGGCAAGTCCGAGGAAACTCCTTACCTCTGTAACTGATGTAGGGGTAGGCCAGGTCTCTACTGCAGCTATCTTCTCCGGATCCACTGATAGTCCATCTCCGGTGATTATGTGTCCCAGAAATGGTACTCTATCCAAGCAGAACTCACATTTGCTGAGTTTGGCGTACAGCCTCTCATGTCTCAGCGTTTCCAACACAATCCTGAGATGTCTTTCATGCTCCTCCTGGCTCTTGGAATATATCAGGATATCGTCAATAAATACCACCACGAACTTATCTAAGTACTGGTGGAAAACATTGTTCATCAAACACATGAATACTGCTGGCGCGTTGGTTAAACCAAACGACATGACTAAAAACTCATAATGGCTATACTTCGTCCAAAAGGCCGTCTTCTGGATGTCCTCTTTCCGTACCTTGATCTGATGATATCCGGATCTGAGGTCGATCTTCGAGAATACACATGCACCGCTAAGCTGATCAAACAAATCATCGATGCGCGGTAGTGGATACTTGTTCTTTATCGTTACAGCATTTAGCGCCCTGTAATCGATACACAAACGTACCGTCTCGTCCTTCTTCGGTACGAACAGAATGGGTGCTCCCCATGGAGATACACTAGCCCGTATGAAACCCTTTTCTAGGAGATCATCTACTTGAACCTTCAGCTCAACCAACTCCTTCGGTGCTAGTCTGTAAACGGGGGAAGTAACTGGCTCAGCTCCTGGAGTCAACTATATAGTGAACTCTATCTCTCTGTCAGATGGCAGTCCTGGGAGATCCTCTGGAAACACATCCTCGAACTCTGTTGTAAAGTGAGGGTACATCGGTTCACCTTCTGCAATGTGTGTCGCTAGGGTAGGTTGGACACCATGCTCTCGGGCTCCCCGAAGAAACTCAAACTCTGGGTGATCTGGGGGTCTAAAGATGACACAACCACGATGGCAATCTAGCGTTGCGTGGTATTGGCTCAACCAATCCATGCCTAGGACAATGTCATAGTCCGGCATGGAGAAAACCAAAAATTGGGCACGCATCTCTCGCCCGCAGACAACTACTGAACATGACCTACAAGTGTCACTAACAGGTACTATTCCACCTCCCGTAAGAATCCTCTTGACTTTCGGAAGGGGTGCAGTGGCTATTCTATGGGTAGCCACGAAACTAGCAGCTATAAAAGAGTGTGTGGCACCAGAATCAAATAGGACTAATGCTGGTAATGTAGCTACAAAGATTGTACCTGCGATCACTTCTCCTGCTGTCTATGCCTCCTCGATGGTCATAGCATAGGCCTGTCCTTGCCTCGGTGCCGGTGCCCTCTGCTGCTGCTGCTGAACCTGCTAGTATCGCTCTCCCTGTGGAGCCAAAGGTGGCCTCCTCTGGTTCACTCCTGGTGCTGGGGGTCGCTGCGCTCCAGCTCCTGCGTAGGGTGGCCTCGGCCCAGGAGGCTGCTAATAAGGCCTCGGCGCTGGCAGGGCTGGACGGTGTACCATCTGTACTGGATCTCTCTGCTCAGGGCAATCTCTGATGGCATGCTGGGGCGATCCATATCTTAAACATACGCCCAACCTCCGTCTACAGTCCCTCATCAAATGTCCCCTCTTGCTGTAGAAAAATGGCATGTGGGAATGACTGCTCCCTGCTAGGGTGCTGCCCTCTGTTGCTGCTGCTGTACGAGAGGGTGCTTCGCAGGTCCTCCCTGCGGGGCTCGGACTGCTGATGACGACGCAAAGGGCCGTTTCTGGCTAGCCTCCAACTTGTTGATACGGTCCTGGCGTCGTGCTGCAAGTAGTACCTCGGAGTAAGTGGTGGGGGCTGTGGACCCGATAAGCCTCTGGGTCTCATATCTCAGGCCCTCATAAAACTTCTCGGCCTTTGCTTCTTCATTGGGGATCAGGTATGGTGCAAATCTTCTCAGGCGGAGGAACTCAGAATTGTATTCCTCTAAAGTCATACTCCCCTGGATGAGGTTCTGGAATCTGCTCCGAAGCTCTGCGCGGGCGGTAGAGAGTATGTACATCTCCTGGAAGAGTCTGGAGAACTCTTCCCAGGTGACGCGATCCGGTCCCAAACGCTCCTCCTCGGAAAGCCACCAATGATGAGCGTTGCCGGTGAGCTGCATCCTGACAGCCGTCATCCATCGGTGTCGGGGGAGGTCAGTAGCCTCTAGCTGGTGCTGAATACCGGTGAGCCAAGCCTGGACCTCCGTCGGCTCCTTGATGCCCGCAAAAGGTTGCGGTATCAAATGACGGAAGTCTATGACAGACCCTCACATCGGTGCGTATGCGGGTGGCGTCGCCTGTCCCAAGGCTGTCACGATGTTCTCTCTCAAGGTCTCAGCCTGGTACTACTGGGCCTGCTGGGCCTGCTGCTGAGCTTGTTGTTGGGCCTGTTGGGCCTGCTGGGCCTGCTGCTGGGCCTGCATCATCGCAAACATCATTTGGAACATCTGGGTTCCGTCCATCGGTTGCCCTGTGGGGAATGGCATATAGGGCATCTGGGGCGGAAATGGTTGAGGAGGTGGTAACTGCTGCTCCTTCTGACTCGGGATCCTCTGATCCTCAGGTCCTGTCTAATGTGGAGTCTGGTGTCCGTCTGATGGCATCTCGGGATGTCCTGATGACTGTCCCATGGGAGCTGGAGTCAGTAGAAGGACCTGCTCCAGATCCGGTTCCCCGGATGATCCAGCATCTCAGGGAACGTCGCCAGGCTGCGCGATACATCCACTGCGGAGATTCATAACTCTGAAAAGAAGTCATGACTGCGATCAACGTTTGAGAAAAATAAACAAGATGCAATTTGGTAAACGATATCGAGATAGAAGTGTCATGTGAAGGTTTCAAACTTTGCAGATGAGATTTCTAACTCTATTCCTAATTTGCAGGCTCGCTTGGCACACTCAGGTGACCAAGACGATTTAAATCGGACCTGCATGGGCCACCACAAAAACCTTGTCATGCCCCGGTTCCATGGATAAGGAACCAAGCCACGTGGCAATGGCCAGCAGTGTACTTCGGTGGGCATTCCAATCCAATGGGCCCGTCGGAGTACACTTAAGTTGTGAAGTACAATGAAAACCCATCACATAACACAAGTAAACACAATCTAAATCTCATCCACAGGCAGCAATATAAGAGCACAATAGAAGTAAACACAACGACTAATGTACGGAAAGGAAATATCCAAAAGTATCAAGTACAAACACTAGAGTAGTCACACGGGGACAAACCCGCTAGCACAAATAAACTGGAATGAAAATAAGGAATAAGATAACTTGGGATGGTAGCAGGTAACTAGGTAAAGATACCGTCCCAAGGAAGGAGTCACTACCAGCGATCAGGCGAAGTCCTCAGGGATGACCTCGTCCTCGGCAGTAAGAACAGCTGCTGGATAGATGCCCGGTCCGTACTCCTCCGGGTAATCCTCGTGACCTACACCTGGAAGGGAACCAGGTCCTCAGAGGGACGTAACAAGGTACAAAAAAATAACATGCCAGGTAAACAGATAGTACAAGTGCAGTAACAGGGTATCTAGTACAACCAAACAAGTGTGACACAGTTTAAAGACAACGTTCGACGCGTGGGCCATCCAAAATAAAACCGCAGCTCCGAACACAGAGACACACGGGTCGTACCGCAGCTCCGAGCACAGAGACACACGGGTGTTACCACTACTCTTTGAAACAGGATCAGTATATGTACATATATAAGCGCGTGCAGAGTAGCCCAAACGTCTAGTAACTGTCTTCCCCTTCTCAAGCGGTCAACGATTGTGCGTTGAACCTGAACCTCTAACTACAGTCTCAACACATGGAAATAACTCAGCAGACGCGACCCTAAGGTCGTCCCAGTCTCTGGTCATGATATCAGTATCAGGATACTGGAATCTGGCACGAACACAGTGTATGAGTGTGTCCTGGGGTATCGATGTACTCTGGTACGTGCATCAAGGTTCTATGAAACATCAGTAATTAATTTAAGTCGTTAAGTCAAATGACAACACCCGGTTGTGAACCGGACACAGAATATCGAACATCAACGTAAACAAGCGCACAATGTACAATAAGAAAAACAATATTTGTAAACTGAAATACTGGGTGGCAAGGTACACTTGCCTGCGTACGGCTGCTGATGACGGGGATCGGGTACTGCGTCCAAGTCCTCAGGTCCAGCAATCCCTAGAGAAGGGATACAGACCAGAATCAAAAATCTACTTAAGACAGACAGGTGTCCTACACACAGCTACATCTAGACTCAGTCTCAAAAATTATCTAATAATTTCCCGTCCTCAATTTTTTGTCTTGTGATCTGATATAATACTCATTCCCGATTAATTTACTTGTTCTCCTTTTGCATGTATATCATAACCTTAATCCATTTTCTACTTAAACCGTAAATGCTTGATTTAAATAATTATTTTTCTCAACCTTTAAACATATTCAATCCTTCCCATTTCTCAACAAAACTACTACGCAATCATGTCTATCATTTTCCATCATTTCTCATTATATGGCTAATGGTTAGATATTACACACTACTACACTATCAATCACCTGCTCCTCAATATTCATCAACGTTCAATAAATCAGAATCTTATTCCTCCTCAATTTAATCCTCGTTAAATAAATTAGCGTTATACCACCATGTAACATATATCCCGATCCTTTATTTAAAGATCAAAACCTAAATCTCCATAAATAAAATATCTTAAAAACATAATAAATCCTTATCTCATGTCAATATCCCATGCTCATCAAACTACACCTCCATACCAATAAGACATAGAGAAACCCTAGCTAAAACTCACATGAATATATATAAATAAAACCCTAATAAAACAATAACACAATCTGGAATATACACAAAGAGAGGGGAAGAATATCGACCTCTACGCGGCGGCGTCGACCGGGGATTGGCCGGAGTGGCTAGGTGGTGGAGGTGGTGGTAGTGGTAAACCGGTGGTGATGGTGGCAGTAAGCTGGGTGTGATGGTGGTGGTAGTGTATAGCTGAACAGCGGGGGGAGGAGGGATTTGCAGCGCCGGCGGGAAGAGCTCCCAGTCGGCCGGGGTTGCTGGCCGCTTCGGTCTGGAGGAGATCGGATGGCGGGGGAGACTCACGTGCGAGCTGGGGGAGATTCGTCTTCCGGTTAGGGGTCTCAGGCCGGCAGCGGGAAAACAGGCCGGAGTAGGGGCGGCGGTCGGTCGGGGTGCAGCGGGGAGTGGCCGGCGAGGGCTTCAGCGGGACAGTTGCTGCGGGGGGTGGCCGGCGTCTCCTGGCCGGAGGTGGAGAATATCAGTGGCCGACCGGAGGTGGAGACTCTTCTTCAGTGAGAAGGAGAGAGAGATGGAGGAAGAAGAAGAAGAAGAATAGAGAAGAAAGAAGGAGAAGCTTCCTTTGCATGGGAAGTAATAAATAGAGGAGGAGAGAGAGTGGTGTTGGGATTAGGGCCGGTGGAGTGTGTTGAGGGTGGGGGAGAAATGATACTTTATAGGGAGATGTGAGGGTTTGAATGTGTGGTGGTGATTCCCCTAGGAAAAATGAATGGTTGGGATTTAATATGAATAGGGGTGGGATTTCTTCATGAGGGAATTGGGTTTGTGACCCCATTTTGGGACCCAACAAATAATCATGACCAATGAGGTGTTGCCAACAATTTGTTAATTGCAAATTAGCCCCCGTAAATTCGGGGATTTGCATGGACACATGAAATGACGCAAAAATTGCAGAGAAAAAATATATTTAAAATTGTCATAGTGAGGGGGCATTGCGCGTTAGGCGCGGGTCAAAATTTGAAAGGCATTAGGATTATTTTAATATTAAAAATAGAATTTTCCAAGTTGGTAAGTTCCGATTTAATTAAAGATAACGCGTCCCGCGAATTTAATTTAATTGGGGCCCGCGGGGTCAAAATCCGGAAGCGGCGCAAAGGCCAAAAATGGTGGGGGCTTGAAGTCGGTCTTGGACCCTATAGTTGGTCCGGCTCAACGGGTTAAGTTGGTACCCCAAAATCGAGGGTAACGACACAGGTGTCCGACACGGAATAAAATACGGGTTACGATTTTTGGAATGTTGTGCAATTAATTTAGAGCACACGAAAGTTGATTTTAACAGTCAGAAAAGTCCAGTGCCTAATTTGGCGAGTTGAGTCGAGTGTACAATATTTGTACAGAATTTATGGGCTGATAATGGGCTCCGAATAATTAGACAAAGATCGGGTGCGCCAATACCTTAAATAATCGGATTAAAATTCCAGGTGAATATCCTCAACTCTAAACCTCAATATCTTCTATCAAAATTTTTCCTGGCCCACTCTAACTATCTATAGAATAAATTGAGGGGGTTTACAGGAAGATGTCTCATCGTCATTAAATAAGTTATTTTAAGACCACAACGGGACATCTACCTTGCAACGACGCTCTTCTCCCCAAGCTCTTCATCGGGGCATTTTTTGGAGTAGCCTTCGACTGGTTTTGCAGTGTAACGACCCGCTCCGCTCAACCCGGAGGGCCGATTCAAACGGCATAAGTGTAGCTATTCAACCCGCCTTGCTCAGCGAGATGGCTCGTTCGATGCAAAGGCTTTCATGCTGGGATCTTCAAAGGAGTCAGACTTAGGCTATCAGAGGCGCGTCCGGAGTCTCGCTCGACCGATGCGATACATCGCTAAGGTGGGTGGCCCCGGTGAACCTGTCTCTACTTAGCTGCACACTAAGAAAATGAATGCTACATGCTAGTTTATAGGCGATAACCTTTGCATGCTAATAAAAGAGATGAACGCACATAGCTAAGGGGATAACCCCGCCTTATCATCGTATAGAACATGGAGATTTTACTTACTATTTGCATAGTCGAGAATGCTGGGTTGGAATGTAGTAATTTCTTCATATGTGCTGTAAAGTAGTGTGAGTTTATACTGAGGCGTTGCATCGCACGGAACATGACACGGGACGAAGTAAAATCATGTTGCATGCATTGACGAGGAAGGCTATCAAGTAGTCGTTCCAAGTCAGAAGATGGAAGGAAATGAATATACTCGGGATATGCAGATCGCCGAGGCAGTCTCTAATCAGAGAGCTGCGTAAAGAAGAAAAGATCCGAGTGTAGTCCTCGGCAAGGATTGATCCGAGTGTAGTCCTCGGCTAGGATTGGAAGTTGGGGGAGTAGTTGCATGGTCACGGACAACTGGTTGCGCACCAGGTAGAGAAAGTCCTCGACACGATTGCTGAGGCATCTGAATCGTGTCGGCCCGGGAGGACGGAGTGCCAGTGTAGTCCTGGCGATACGCTAGCTGATGACTAGCGGGCGAGAGCGAGGCATCCAGCAAGGCTTGCTACCGACCTGGATGGGCGTCGACTCGTTAGACGGCTTGGAGGCCCAGCAAGGCTAGCAACTTAGCTGGGGAGGCAGCCGTCCATCGAAGATATTGTCCAATATGGCTAACAGAGCCAGTGACCTTCATATAGATAAGTTATGTTTGCATAGCGGCTATCCGCACTGAGAAAAGGAGAAACTGGGAGGAGTGTGTTTGCATGACATTATACATATTTAGAGTGGATGCATGGTATCACACATAGTTCTAGTAAAATGGGTCTTATGAGGCAGAGGCACGGCATAACACTTGGGTTTTATAGTTGCTTCTTGTTATTTCGTAGATAATTGTTTATATTGCTGCATATGACAGGGAAGGCCGAATGGTAAGAAATGGTAAGGTGAACTCAATTATTCATAAATATGACACTCTTGAGCTGACACAGAGATTACTTTCTTTATATTGCCATGTAACTGATCCTAAGGCAAAAGAATAGAAAGACAACGGAACTAGTCGGTGCACATAACTAATGAACGTGCTTGTTTTGTGGCGTGGGCGAGAGGCCTCCCCACCAGTGCATTCAATGTACTGATACCCAACCAGTCTGCATGCAGGGTGCAGGGGGAACTCGTACGGATTCGGAGATCGCTATCGCAATGAGGCACCGGACCGCACTTGGCGTCTTGGAGCGTGGCGCACGGACCTGGAGCTCGCATATATGAGACATAATGTATGAGAACATCATCATCCAGATCGTTTGTATTGGTTCCAAGCCTAAGGGCATATTCAATGTAAGAGAGAGAGAGAGCATGAGCGATTTGTAATCTCGGCTTAGCGCCGCTTGTAATCTTTACTTCATATCAATAAAGAGCTTAATTTGGATTCAATACTTGTGTTCATTTTATGTTTCCGCTATGACGACTCTGTGAACTAGTTATCAACGGCCGTTTCGGTATTTGCCTTGCGCGGGCGCAACCCCAGGCTCGCGCGGCATCGCGTCTCGATGGAAACGTACGTCCCGCGGGAGCGCAGGCGCGGTGATTCGAGCCTAGCGGGGACGGCCGATTCCTACGGGAGATCGGGGCGTGACATATTCGTATCAGAGCACGGCTTTACGTCCTTGGAATTCGATTCGATTCTCTCAGTTTTGAACTTGTGTATTGAAGAAGTGGTAGATGCTCTCTCTCGATGCTTCGATGGATGTTCCATACAATAAGTCTAAATATTTTCGAAAAGTGCGTGTAAATTATACGGTTGCTTGAACGGGATTATGATACGAAGAGCTTTTGTCCCAACCTGTGAAAGACATTGTGAGAGTAAACTCGTGTTATAATCGGCAAGTTATATGTCGATATGAAAACACCAAGCGAGTAGGGTGCGAGACGGTATATCGTTCAGACAGTGGTCTTTGCACACGGCCTTTTGGCCAAGCTGTGTTGAGTATCGTGCACCAAGACCCTTGATGCTAGCGAGTTGCAGCGAGACTTGGGTGTTGTTCGGATAAGAATAAAGTTTGGCTTAAGGGAAACCGGTAGAGACTTTATCGGAGTGCCGCTAAGGCGAGTAATGGGAATCGTGTATGGAATTTTCAGATATAGTCTAGACGGTTATCCGTAACGATAAGCTATGATTTGGGTATAGTCCGTATGGAGGACTATGAATAGAGGTGTGTACGAGTCTAAGATCGCTAAGGCGATAAATAGGGACTGTGTTAGAGTTCTAAGAAACGACTTGGGAATACGAGTGAAGGATTCGAGCACGAATCTGGAGTTATTAGGATAACTCGATTCCTGAGTGGTGTATACGATAGTCCCCTGTTCGATTATGCGAATTGTGGATATAATAAGTTGTAAAGATTCAGGGTGTATAACTCGAACCCTGAGTGGTGTATTGGTCGACTTAGAAATGCTCGAACGAAGTCGTAGATTCGGAGTTAAGCGAGTCTAGCGGCGAACGACGAGTTCGGGTAAAACCTGAGTGTAAATAAAGAATGCCTAGCAAGTAAGCGAACTCGGAAGAATCATGCAATACTTGGTTCGAACGAGTTACGATGAGATGAATAAGAGATAAGGCATGCATCGAATAGGAATTCAGGACAATTGAAATTGATATCGTGGTCGGGAGAACTAAGAGGATTGTACGAGCGATTTGAGTTGAAACAAGTGAATTAGAAACTTGAGTTGAGATTGAATAATCTGAGATGCGATCGGAGTAAGTATAATTGGAAATAATGCAGCGAACGAATGAAAGCGTGCATAGAAAATTTGGATTTGAGTAGGATATCGCTCGATAGAGTTCGGTTTGATTACGAATGCGATGATTTCAGATTTTGGGATTTTTAGACCATAAAAATGGTTGGAAGATAGTATGGATAGATGCAAGTTAGTAAAATTATGAGTTTGGTGGATCGAGTTAAGCGGTAACAGATTTGGCTTGGAGTTTAGAAGAACGATCTTGAAATCAAGTTCGGAAGGATAACATCCGAAATCTGTCCCAGTGAGAACGATTATTCTGCGGGAGCGCCGACGTGGTGATTTCACGTTCGGCAGGGATAATCGAACTCAAGAGAACATGTTCGGTGATTATTCCAAACGAATACGATGAATGGATACGTGTCAAATGGGATAGACTTTGAGTTTGGGATTTGAACTTAGTTGTTCGAGGAATGCTAAGAGTAGACAAAAGAAATGTTCAAAATGGTAATATTGAGTTGGATATTTTGGCTTAGCGAATTTTGATTGCAGTAAGAACGGTAGTTGGAAGAACATGACTTGAGGGATCAAGGTGCAACTTGGGATAAAACGAAAATTGATGATGAAGTGTCTGTTCGTTCGAGGATAACCATAACGATTGACCTTCTTGTCTTGTGCGGGTATAACTTCTTATTCGCGCATGCGTCACGTCCGGATAGGACGATCATTCCGCGGGAGCGTTGGCGTGGTGATATCACGTCCGACGAGGATGATTGAACTAGCGGGAGACCGGAACGTGACAATCGAAGGATCATTTTGACTTGTGGTTCAATACGATAAGACAAGTTTCAGGATAAAATGAGTCTAAGGATTTTCTTGAGGAGTTAGTCTAGAAACGTAAAGTAAAAGATGTTGGATGTTTTCATGAACGGATACGTAGATTGTGCTGGACGACTTAGAGTTCATGATATACATCGATAATTTATAATGGAATTGTGGCTTAGTGATACAGGTGTAGAAAAGGATGGATTGGTGAATTCTATCAACGTGATGGAAGAGATAGTGTTTGCGAATCGATGGGTTCGTCCTGAAACATGGGCGTATCATGGGTTCGGTTGGACGAGCGTGTTGGTGTGATAGGATGAATTGTGCTCGATGTTTAGAAATCTGAGTGAAACGAGCTTGGGTAGAATACCCGTGTAAAGGAACAATGGTTTGACCTTAGGGTGTTTGGGGCGAGCGTTGTGCAACGCGGTTGCGCGATGAGTCACAAACTTGAGTTGTACCTATGACTGTGTGAGCTGACCTAGTGGCTAGGCAGACGACCTTGTGCCTTGAGTTAAACTGGAGTGGCTGACTTCAGAGTATCGTTCGGGAGGAACGATAGAACTGGGGCAACGAGACTTAGAGTTAGAATTTGGAATTGGGAATATACCCTAGCAATGTTCGCGTTGAAACAAACGCAATGCGAGATAGGACTCAGCTGATAATTTATTTGGTTGGATAGGTTATGCGACGGTAAAGGATAAGACGATAGTTGGATCGAACAAGAGTTCGGTCATACATATAGCAGGACGATCCGCGTTTCGAAAGATTTTCACGAGTAGCTTGTCAGACTTAGCTATCACTGAGCTTAGTTGAAATACACATATTTGGGGGACGCCTTGAATATGGGTACGATCCAGACTTAGCGATATGCATAACTCGGATGCAGCTGCAAAGGAAAATGTTCGGATTCGCATGGATGAGTGTGGCAACTGGAATGATTTAGCCTCAACCTAAATTTTCATAGAGGAAAGATTGTATCGTTCCTCGTGCTACCAGAATAGTTCTTTGCTAAGGCACAGTACGAGACTGAGTTTGGGAATGCAATAGTTAAACGAATAGATCATTCGGATAAAATGATTAAGCACTCGGACGAACGGGACGAGTAAAAACGAATAGGAAGTTAAGTTCGATTGAGCCGAAGGTGCGAAGAACTTGAGCATACCCCAGGTGGGCAATTTAGCTCTGCGCTAAGGCGCAATATAGACTGAGTCAGAAAACGTAGGTGATTGGTTGCGATTTACTTAGCGAGATTGGATGGTGACTCAGAGAGAATTAAAATGCAAACGAGATTGGAAAATTAGCCCAAATTCAAACCTTTGGTTTAGGCGTAACGATGGGTTTCGATAGGCGACATGAAGTAAATTGTCGAATGTGTTCGGATGCATTTGGTTCCTATGAGAGGTAATATAACAAGTTGGACAAGTCCACTCAATTATGAGTCATAAGTGCCCGTTGAGTTATAGAATACCATGTGCTTGGGCAATATAGCCCTGCGCCAGGTGCAGTAGATTTTGAGCCGGGAGTGCAACGAGTGAGTTGAGTATAACTCGATAGCATTGAACGATAGAGTCGTTCGATGAGAATTGGCTAACGTTGGCGTAACGCATGGTGAGAAAGTAAATGATTGTGGTATTAAGACAGTCCTTGGAAGTTAGGCAAGGTATATAGAGTGAGTTTAGAAGATGTGCGATAGTACGAGTTGCGCTCAGGAAGTCTCGAGGACGAGACTTGTTCTGAGTGGTGTATGATGTAACGACCCGCTCCGCTCAACCCGGAGGGCCGATTCAAACGGCATAAGTGTAGCTATTCAACCCGCCTTGCTCAGCGAGATGGCTCGTTCGATGCAAAGGCTTTCATGCTGGGATCTTCAAAGGAGTCAGACTTAGGCTATCAGAGGCGCGTCCGGAGTCTCGCTCGACCGATGCGATACATCGCTAAGATGGGTGGCCCCGGTGAACCTGTCTCTACTTAGCTGCACACTAAGAAAATGAATGCTACATGCTAGTTTATAGGCGATAACCTTTGCATGCTAATAAAAGAGATGAACGCACATAGCTAAGGGGATAACCCCGCCTTATCATCGTATAGAACATGGAGATTTTACTTACTATTTGCATAGTCGAGAATGCTGGGTTGGAATGTAGTAATTTCTTCATATGTGCTGTAAAGTAGTGTGAGTTTATACTGAGGCGTTGCATCGCACGGAACATGACACGGGACGAAGTAAAATCATGTTGCATGCATTGACGAGGAAGGCTATCAAGTAGTCGTTCCAAGTCAGGAGATAGAAGGAAATGAATGTACTCGGGATATGCAGATCGCCGAGGCAGTCTCTAATCAGAGAGCTGCGTAAAGAAGAAAAGATCCGAGTGTAGTCCTCGGCAAGGATTGATCCGAGTGTAGTCCTCGGCTAGGATTGGAAGTTGGGGGAGTAGTTGCATGGTCACGGACAACTGGTTGCGCACCAGGTAGAGAAAGTCCTCGACACGATTGCTGAGGCATCCGAATCGTGTCGGCCCGGGAGGACGGAGTGCCAGTGTAGTCCTGGCGATACGCTAGCTGATGACTAGCGGGCGAGAGCGAGGCATCCAGCAAGGCTTGCTACTGACCTGGATGGGCGTCGACTCGTTAGACGGCTTGGAGGCCCAGCAAGGCTAGCAACCGAGCTGGGGAGGCAGCCGTCCATCGAAGATATTGTCCAATATGGCTAACAGAGCCAGTGACCTTCATATAGATAAGTCATGTTTGCATAGCGGCTATCCGCACTGAGAAAAGGAGAAACTGGGAGGAGTGTGTTTGCATGACATTATATATATTTAGAGTGGATGCATGGTATCACACATAGTTCTAGTAAAATGGGTCTTATGAGGCAGAGGCACGGCATAACACTTGGGTTTTATAGTTGCTTCTTGTTATTTCGTAGATAATTGTTTATATTGCTGCATATGACAGGGAAGGCCGAATGGTAAGAAATGGTAAGGTGAACTCAATTGTTCATAAATATGACACTCTTGAGCTGACACAGAGATTACTTTCTTTATATTGCCATGTAACTGATCCTAAGGCAAAAGAATAGAAAGACAACGGAACTAGTCGGTGCACATAACTAATGAACGTGCTTGTTTTGTGGCGTGGGCGAGAGGCCTCCCCACCAGTGCATTCAATGTACTGATACCCAACCAGTCTGCATGCAGGGTGCAGGGGGAACTCGTACGGATTCGGAGATCGCTATCGCAATGAGGCACCGGACCGCACTTGGCGTCTTGGAGCGTGGCGCACGGACCTGGAGCTCGCATATATGAGACATAATGTATGAGAACATCATCATCCAGATCGTTTGTATTGGTTCCAAGCCTAAGGGCATATTCAATGTAAGAGAGAGAGAGAGCATGAGCGATTTGTAATCTCGGCTTAGCGCCGCTTGTAATCTTTACTTCATATCAATAAAGAGCTTAATTTGGATTCAATACTTGTGTTCATTTTATGTTTCCGCTATGACGACTCTGTGAACTAGTTATCAACGGCCGTTTCGGTATTTGCCTTGCGCGGGCGCAACCCCAGGCTCGTGCGGCATCGCGTCTCGATGGAAACGTACGTCCCGCGGGAGCGCAGGCGCGGTGATTCGAGCCTAGCGGGGACGGCCGATTCCTGCGGGAGATCGGGGCGTGACATGCAGTCTCCAAGATAATTGTATGTCATCGTTCAAAAATCTTTAAAGTCTCTTCCTTGCCTGATTCTATGACAGAAGAAATGACATGATGATGTCCTCTCCGATGGACATCACGTAAAGAGAAAAAGAGCATGTACAGGAATACATAGAACGATACAGGCAAGCTGTGTTATAACTGCCCCCCGGTAATCCTGAGTCTACACTAATAGACACATGCCAGAGAAATCTACTTCCAACAATACGGATCTGGACGGGCGCCACTCAGTTCAAAGGCTAAACGACATTCATTATAAGTGTTGTTGCTGCTGAGAAGAAAGTAAAGGACGTCCGACTGCAGGGAATACAAATCCCTATCTCTAATGATAGAGAAAGTCGGCTGAATCTCTAAAGCCTTCATGCCGAATCAGAAGCTGGCTGAATCTTTAAAGGTGAGATAAACTTACTCTTTTGAAGATGATGATGCCATGACAATATTTGACGTACTAATGAAGGAGAACATGCTCCAGCTGCCCAAGATTAAACGTCCTTATGAGGCAGACAATGTTGGTAACCCCAAATACTCTAACTTCTACTGATATATCCATTATCCAATATGAGATTGCTACATGTTTAAATGATACATTCGGTGTTTGCTCTATTCCAAGGTCCTCACCTTGGACTCTGAGGACAAGATAGTTGCTGCCAATACGGTATCTCTCCAGTTTGGTGATTTTCCGATAACGGAGTCCCAAGATGGCGTTGTCCCGATCCCGATGGAAGTAATTGAGGTTGTTAACCTCCCTCTAACTCGCAACCAAGCAGCCTGGCTAATACCTCTTATCACTCCATGGGGTGAGGTCATGTGTGTTCATCCTGACCTTGCTCAGGAAATAATGCAACAAGTAATGCCTTCTCCCACCAAGTTCAAAGAAAAGAAGTCCTAAGGAAAGAAGTCCAAAGCTTGCCACATGGTTTCTCCCTCCACCGAGGAAGCTTTGGCAGGGGAAAAGTAGACTGAGCATCCCGCAGTGTGCCCCCCACTGCAATAATGTGACGAAGGCGATGCCCAATATCACGTTATCGCAATAAGACATGTTGTTGAAGAACAATAAGTGTCACGCCCCAATTTTATGGAATTGTTATTCGTCCCCCGGGCGTGTTGCCGTATGAGAGTAAGGCGCGCAGCACAACGCCTAGCATAATGGTATATATAGAAAAAATTCAATAGAGTGCGAAAGCTAAATAATATACATTAAAATAAAGAAAATGTCTCTTTATTAATAATGTACATATGTGTTCCAAACACTTGGCTCAAAAGTAAATGGACGCCGCACGGGCTTACAATATGGACACAAAATGAGATAGTCGTTCCATAAATCATATTCAATACTAAAAATTCAAAAGATAATAGACCTTCAGGCAAAGCTATCGCCTTGCCTCAAAGCTGCATAAAATGTGTGCATGAGCTCCTGGATACTTTGTACAAGATTTAAAAGATAAGAACGGAGTGTGCCAAGTAATGGACTGGTTGGGGGAAGAAACTTTAGCTCATTGTCGTGTCTCCTTGGCTTGGGGAACCTGCTACAATAAGGGTTAGTACTTTTAAAATTATTAGTGAGTGCAAGTTTACCCAACTAACCAAATCGACCCAGTATTCATGTGAAGAAAACAAAGTATTATTGTGGTCTTTCAATCATTTTCTTAGTTTAAGTTACAAAATGCAATATATATAAAATGACTGAAATAAATATACCACCGTTCGATGACTTTTACCCGTGATTATATCGTCTACCTGCACAAGGCTTACCATGTTCTTCCTTGTTACAAGCAAACATCGTTAATACATATTATGGACTATAGCCTGGGTTGGTGGCGCCACGAGCAATATAGGTAGTGAGCTCTGCTATACGCCCCCACTATACCCGTGCTAGGCCATTAGCACGACTATCAATTTGTTCTGCCCAAGATAAATCAGGCCCGGTGCCCCGTCGACCGCTCACAGGAACCAATTACCTTGTGCATATGTTTTACATTGTCATACGACATCAATAAAACTATGTTATCATGCGAAGAAATTTAAACATCATAATGAGCATTACTACTTAGCACAGTGCGATGATATAGTCTATCAGTTTAAGGGATCACATTATAGATTTTGTACTACACATTGCATAGTTATAGATGAATAAATACTAGCTACAACTGAAATATAAAATAAATACATAAATAGTGGATGAGCATGCAACAATATGATCGTCCAGTATTTTTGTGTGACAAACATAAGTGTTCCAAGTTTACTTTTTATTATCTTGATTCAGTTATTATTATTATGGTATCGATTATCAGAATGCTCAAATGAGTAAGATTATTAAGAGCGAAGACTTGGAAGAATGGAGCTAATCGAAGGTAAGGCCATTCACAAGTTGGTGAATCGGGGAAGAGAAAGGGGAGATCTTTAGGACTCCGCTCGCGCGTCGCCTATACAATCACCTGTACTCATAAATAGATGATCAATATCTTCTGCCATGGTAAAATACGAAGTTCAAAGAATAAAGACAATAAAATTCATCAAAATCGTTCAAGAAAATATAAGTCACAAAACCAACAAGAAAACAACCAAGCAGCATCAAAAACAGGCAAAAAAACCAGCACAACGGAAAGGCCTCTCGTGACTCTGTCGTCGAGTCCTTCCTTTAGGCACGATCCTTGGATTGTAAGACCTTTTCGAAGAAACTAATCCATAATGAAAAAATAATCTTGATTCAATCGGTCCCGATCGAACGATACCAAATATTTCTTAGCCGCACTTCTAAGAAGGGGGAACGGGGTACTACATCTTAACCAACTAATAAAAAGTTTCGTCCTTGATACTTAGGAATGATACCTACCCCAAAGAAAACATTGAGGGAAATTTTTTCTCCATGTATGATTCGAGTTTCCAGGTTAACTCCTCGACCGCGTTGTTCTTCCAGAGAACGCGCACAAGGGGGACAGAATAATTTTAGAGCTGATTTTCCTTTCGATCGATGATCTGCACTGGTTCTTCTATATAGAAAAAGTCTGCTTGTAAACTTGACTGACCAAAATATACCACGTGATTGGGATCATAGACGTACTTCCATAACTATGACATGTGAAAGATATTATGCACTTTTGATAAGCTTAGTGGTAAGGCAATTTGATATGCAACTGGGATGATTCGCCTGAGAATTTTAAACGGACCAACAAATTGTGAACTTAGATTTCCTTTTACTCTAAATCTCGTGACTACTCGCGTCAGCATGACCTTGAGAAACATATAATCACCAGCTATAAATTCAAGGGGTCGTATGTAGACGTCCGTATAACTCTTATGTCTGCTTTGTGTCACCTTTTATCGCTCTCGGATCAGCCGAACCTTCCAAACGGTCTGCTCTACTAGCTCCGAGCCAAGGATTTGTTGCTCGCCAACTTTATCCTAACAAATAGGAGATCTACACTTCCTTCTATATAAATCCTCGTACTGAGCCATCTGAATGCTGGACTAGTAACTATTATTGTATCCAAATTCTGCCAACGGTAGATGGATGTCCCAACTTGACTTTGAGTCAATTGCACAGATGCGTAGCATGTCTTCAAGAATCCGGTTCACCCGCTCAGTTTGGTCGTCGGTTTGAGGATGGTACGCTGAATAGAACTTTAACTTGGTCCCCATTGATGACTGAAGGCTTTTCCAAAACTATAATAAGAACCATCTCTCTCAATCTAAAATGATAGACACTTGCATACCGTGTAGACACTTGCATACCGTATAGTTGAACTATCTCATCAAGATATATCTGAGCCATGCGATTGATGCTCCAAGTAACTTTGATTCCAATAAAGTGTACTGACTTGGTTAATCGGTCGATGATGACCTAAACAATAGCATTTTCCTGTTGCATCTTAGGCAAGCCAACAATAAAGTCTATCATGATATGGTCCCATTTTTACTCTAGGATAGCATGGTTCTGTATCTCTCCGTCCGGCCTTTGGTGCACGGCCTTAACTTTTTAACAAGACAAGCATTATGACATGAAGAGTGCCACATATTTCTTTATGTCGTGCCACCAGAAGATCATACGAAGGTCTTCATACATCTTTATTCCTCCAGGATATGGTACATAGTCCGTATAGTGAGCTTCCGTGAGGATCTCCTTTCTGAGTTCTGTATTGTTGGACATGCATAGTCTTTCTCTTATCTGCAATATTCCTCTTTTATCCAATACAAAGTCGATTGTCTTCCCTGATAAAATCTGATCATGCATCTTCATTAGGAATGGGTCATTCGTCTGAGCAGACTTGGCCTTTTCAATTAGGCTCGGATCAAAGAGTAACTGAGCTAGTGAGCCCCTAATCGGTCAACCTCGATATCAAATTTGCAGTTAATGCCCTTACTCTCTAATTCTTTTTGTAGCATGCGGATGACGGATAGAGATCCTATAAATATTTGACTCAGTGTGTTCGCTATAATATTTCCTTTGTCGGGGTGTAGTTGATCGTCAAGTCATAATCTTTAATCAGTTTTAGCCAATGTCTTTATCGTAGGTTTACGTCCGTTTGAGTGAATAGATACTTGAGGCTCTGGTGGTCAGTAAAAATTTGGCAAGGTATGCCATAGAGATAGTGCCGCCATAATTTTAACAGGAACGCAATCGCTGTAAGTTCTAAATCATGTTTAGGGTATTAGCACTCATGCAACTTTAATTGTCTCGAAGCAAAGGCTATCACTTTCTTTTGTTGCATAAATACAAATCCTAAGCCCTGGCCTGAGGCAATGCTAAAGATTTAGAATCCCATATTTTTATTCGACAGTGCAAGTATCAAAGCAAAGATGAGGCGATACTTTATCTCCTGAAACAAAGTTTCGCAGTCGGCAGACCAATTGAATGTGACTCCTTTCTGAGTGAGGCAAGTCAAGGATGAAGTAATTTGATAAAAGTCTTTAACGAACCATCTGTGGTAGCTTGCTAACCCGAGGAAGCTTTAAATTTAACGGATTGATGTAGGTTACGTCTACTCTAAGATGGCTTTAAATTTCTTTGAATCGACTGGGATGCCTCCCGCATAAATGATATACCCGAGGAAAGATATACTGCTCAGCCAAAACTCATACTTGCTTAGTTTCGTGTATAGCTTATTATCTCAAAGGGTCTAAAGCGCGGTCTGCAGGTGCTCCTCATGTTCCTCCCTATTCTTCGAATACACCAAGATATCATCAATAAACACTACTACAAACTTGTTAAGGTACGACCGAAATACTCGATTCATCAAATCCATGAAGGTAGCAGGGGCATTGGTCAATCTGAATGACATAACTAAGAATTCATACACGTGCATGAACATTATTGAAAAGCAATATACCTGTCACTACGGTGTCCAAAGCAAACTCCTCATCCCATGTTATTGCAAATACTTGACCCACTGCATTTGGACAACGCTCATAATATTGCGCAGGCAAATTTGCTTGGGGCGCTTGAGTTGGATTTTGTGGTTGTTGATGGCGCAGAGGGAATCGATTGGTGTGGCTGACGGGACAATAAATAACATGATGATCGTTCTTACCATATACGAGGCACTCTCCCTTTAGAATATGATGTCACTGATCTGATGCCCGGTACGGTTGTAGTGGGTACAATTTATCACTTGGTTCCCCCTTGGATTGGTTCCATGATAACTACCATAGTTTGGACGCTTTTGAGCGTTGTTTCCTCCCATGTTGTTTCAGCGCTTGTGATAAGAATATTACACAGTGCCGACAATAACTGAAGGATACGATTCCAGGGTGAGGGCATGGTTAAGTACTTCCTGGATCGTTTGGTACTGGAGAATAACTATATGAGCGTGTATGGAAGGTCGCAGGACTCTTTTGAACAGTCTAGCATGACTCACCATATTCGATAGATAAGATCCGAAAAATTTGGTGAGCCGATTGAATTCGATGGAGTAGTACTTCACTGTTATATTGCCTTGTCGAAGCTGCAAGAACTTATTCTCTTTTTGTCGACAAACAAGAGAGGGTATGAACTCCTCTTCGAATGCGCTTTTGAAGGTAGCTCAGCCGATCTTTTCATCTTTTCCATCTGCGGGGAGAGATCTTTGATGCACGTCCCACTAATCATGCGCGTTCGAATAGAGCTGAATTTGGGAACATACGACTCATTTGTCTTATGTTAACTCTAGTAATTTGAAGTAATCTTCAAGTTCGGCCAACCAATCAAGAGCCACAACAGGATTTTTGGTCCCGCGGAAAGATGTGTTGCAGACCTTCTTGAAGTCAGGAAAGTCGAAGGTAATCACTTCCTTCTCCTTTGCGGTTGAGGCATCTCGACTTCTTGGGTTGGTCCCTCCACTGGTGCTGCTATTGTCGTAGCAAAATAGTTGGAGGCTAAGGTCTGAATGATCTGTTGTAGGACATCTACCTGCTTCTGCTGAACCATGAATCGGGCTTCAAGATTGATTTTGAACTTGCTCTGATGTTCTTTTGCTCACTTTTTGGCTTGCTCATGATGAGCCTTATCCCTCTGTTGTTACGACTCTAACATGCATATTATCCGCTCAATAGGGTTGATGGGGGCACAGGTCATTGGCTCTCGGAGCTTGCTGAAGTTCCAAAACTACTAGCTTGCACTTATGCTTCAACTTGCGTTGTTCCTTGTGGTTGAGCCATTCCTTAAAAAATAAAACTTGCATCAGTCTTATATGGTATTACAAACTCACTGTATGGAACGCATCTCATTTTGGTGAAACAATTTCAAGCGTTCAACTGGGAGGGAAAGGTCATTTCAAGAAAAAAAAAATTGACATGAGGCCAAACGATCTGAAGTTGTGCTCTGATACCAATATGTCATGTCCTGATTCCACGAAATCGATCTTCGTCCTACGGGTGTGATGTTGTACGAGCATAAGGTGTGTCCAAACAAGGCCTAGCATAATGGTATATATAGAAACATATCTGTAGAGTGCAAAAAATAAATAATAAACATTGAAACGAAGAAAATTTCTTTTTATTGATAATGTACATATGTGTTATAAACTTTTGACTCAAAAGTAAATGGGTGCCGCACGGGCTTATAAGATTGACGCAAATTGAGATAGCCTTTCCATATATCATATAACATACTAAAACTTTAAAATATAATAGACCTTCAGGTGAAGCTATCGCCTTGCCTCAGAGCTGCATAGAATGTGTGCACGAGCTCCGGGATGCTTTGTACAAGCTTCAAAAAACACGAGTAGAGTGCGCCGAGTAATGTACTGGTTGGGGGAAGAATCTTTATCTCCTTGTAGCGTCACCTTGGCTCGGAGAACCTACTGCAACGAAGGTTAGTACTTTAAAAAGTACTGATAAGGGCGAGCTAACCCAACTAACCAAATCGATCCAGTATTCATGTGAAGCATACAAGTTATTATTATGGTATTTCTATCTTTGTCTTAGTTTAAGTTACAATATGCAATAGATTTGAAATGACTAAAACAAATATGCCATCATTCGGTGACTTTTACCTGCGGATGTAGCGTCCACCTACACAAGGCTTACCATGTTCTTCCCTGTGACAAGCAGACATCATTAATACATATTATGGACTATTGTCTGGGTTGGTGGTGCCCCGAGCAGTATAGATAGTGAGCCCTGCTACACGCCCCACCATACCCGTGTTAGGACATTAGCACGACTATCAATTTATTCCACCTAGAATAAATCGTCTCCGGTGCTCCGACGACCTTTCACAGGAACTAATTACCTTGTGCACAAGTTTTCCATTGCTACACGATGTCAATTAAACTATGTTATCATACGAAGAAATTTAAGACATCCTAATGAGCATAACTACTTAGCATAGTGCGATGGCATGGTCTATCAGTTTAAGGGACTATATTATAGATTTTTTACTACACATTGCACAGTTATAGATAAATAAATACTATTTATAACTGAAACATGAAATAGATACATGCATAGCGGACAAGCATGCCACAATATGATCGTCCAGTATTTTTGTGTAATAAGCATAAGTGTTTCAAGTTTACTTCTTATTATCTTAACTCAGTTATTATTATTATGGTATCACTGATCAGAATGCTAAAATGATTTAGATTACTAAGAGTGAAGACTTGGAAGAAGGTAGCTAATCGAAGGTAAGGCGACTCACAAGTTGGTGAATCGAGAAAGAGAAATAGAAGATCTTCAAGACTCCGCTTACGCGCCGCTTATATGATCACCTTCATGCATCAACAGATGATTTATATCTCATGTCTCAGTCTTCCAGAGTTCTATATGAAATACAAAGTTCAAAGAATGAATATAATACAATCAATCAAAATCGTTCAAAAAAATGCAAGTCAAAAAACCAACAAGATAGAAACAAAGCGACATCGAAAACGGACAAAGAAACCAGCACAACAGAAAGGCCCCTCTCGACTCTACCACCGAGTCCTTCCTTGAGGCACGATCTACTGAATGTGGGACTTGATTCTGAAGAAACTAATCTATAACAAGAAAAGGATCTTGATTCAATCTTTCATGTTTGAACGATACCATGTATTTCTTAGTTTTGCTTCCTGAAAAGGTGGAACGGGGTACTACATCTTAACCAACTAATAAAAAGTTTTAACCTCAAAACTCAGGAATGAGACCTACCCCTAAGAAAATAATGAGGGAAACTTTTTCTTTATGTTCGATTTGAGTTCCCAGGTCGACTCCTCAATCGCGTGGTTCCTCTAGAGTACGCACACAAGTAAAACAGAACTATTTTGGAGCTGCTTATCCTTTCGATTGATGATCTGAACCGTTCTTCTATATAGGAAAAGTCTACTTGCAAACACAATTGAACAAAATCTACCACGCCACTTAGATCATACAAGTACTTTTGCAGCTGTGATACGTGAAATATATCACATACTTCCGATAAGCTCGGTGCTAGGGCAATTTAATATGCAACTGGGGAAACTCCTATGAGAATTTTGAATGGACCAACAAATTGTGGACTTAGCTTTCCCTTTACTCCAAATCTCGTGACTCCTCGCATCGGCGTGACCTTGAGAAACATGTAATCACCAGCTTTAAATTCAAGGGGTCGTCTGTGGATGTCCGTATAACTCTTCTATTTGCTTTTTTCTACCTTTAATCGCTCTCGGATCAGCCAAACCTTCTGAAGTGGTCTGCTCTACTAGCTCCGGGCTGAGGATCTATCGCTCGCCAAATTTATCCCAACAGATAGGCAATCTATACTTTCTCCCATACAAATCCACGTACAGATCTATCTAAATTCTGGACTAGTAACTATTGTTGTATGCAAATTCTGCCAACGGTAGATGGATGTCCCTACTTAACTTCGAGTCGATTGCACAGAGGCGTTGCATGTCTTCAAGGATCTGGTTCACACGCTCCATTTGGTTGCCGGTTTGAGGATGATAAGTTGAAATGAACTTCAACTTGGTCCCCATTATTGATTAAAATCTTTCCCAAAAATGTGATAAAAACCGTCTGTCTCAAATTATAACGATAGATACTGGCATACCGTGTAGTCAAACTATCTCGTCAAGGTATATCTGAGCCAGACGATCGATGCTCCAAGTAACTTTAAAGGCAATAAAGTGCACTAACTTGGTTAATCGGTCGACGATGATCCAGATGACATCATTTTTTCGTTGTGTCTTCTCTTATCCGGAAAGAGGAATATTGTGCCAATAATAAAGTTTATCATGATATGGTCCCATTTCTACTCCCGAATAGAAAGATTATGCATCTCTCCATCTGACCTCTTGTGTCGTCCTTAACTTTCAGACAAGACAAGAATTGTGACACAAGGAGTGCCACATCTTTCTTCATGCGTGCCACTAGAAGATCGTGCGAAGGTCTTGATAAATCTTCGGGCTTCCAAGATGTGATACATAGGCCGCATAGTAAGATTCTGTGAGAATCTTCTTTCTGTGTTCTGCATCGTTGGGCATGCAAAGTCGTCCTCTTATTCGCAATATTCTGCTTTTATCCAATGCAAAGTCGGTTGCCTTCCCTGCTAAAATTTGTTCATGCATATTCATCATGAATGGGTTGTTCGTCTGAAAGGACTTGACCTTTTCAATTAGGCTTTGTATAAAGAGTAACTGAGCTAGTGATCCCCCAATCGGTTAGCGTCGATATAGAATTTCCAGCTCAATTCTTATACTCTCTAATTCTTTTTGTAGCCTGCGGTTGACTGATAGAGATCCTGTAAATACTCGACTCAGTACGTTCGATACAATATTTCCTTTACCTAGATATAGTTGATCATCAAGTCATATTCTTTAATCAGTTCAAGCCAATGCCTTTGCCATAGGTTTAGGTCCGTTTGAGTAAATAGATACTTTAGGCTCTGGTGGTCAGTAAAAATTTGGCAAGGCACGCCATAGAGATAGTGCCACCATAATTTTAATGCGAATACTATCACTGCAAGTTCTAAATCATATGTAGGGTAGTTGTGCTCATGCGACTTCAATTATCTCAAAGCAAAGGCTATCACTTTATTTTGTTGCATAAGCACAGGTCCTAAGCCCTAGCCTGAGGCATCGCTAAAGATTTGGAATTCCATATTCTTGTCCGGCAGTACAGGTATCAGAGTAGAGATGAGGCGCTGCTTTAACTCCTGAAATAAAGTTTTGCATTCAAAAGACCAATCGAATATGACTCCTTTCTCAGTGAGGTAAGTCAAGGGTGAAGCAATTTTAGAAAATTCTTTAACGAACCATCTGTAGTAGCCCTCTAACCTAAGGAAGCTTCAAATTTTACTGACTGATGCAGGTTGCTTTCATTCGATAATGGCTTCAACTTTCTTTGGATCGACTGAGATGCCTCCTACAGAAATAATATGCCCGAGGAAAGATATACTGCTCAGCCAAAACTCATACTTGCTCAGTTCACAAATTTTATCAATTAACACTACTAAAAACTTATCCAGATACGACCGGAACACTCAATTCATTAAATCTATGATGGCAATAGGGACATTGGTCAATCCAAATGGCATAACTAAGAAGTCATAGTCATCATAGCGAGTATGAATGGCTGACTTTGACACATTGTCTGGCATAATCTTCAGTTGGTGATAGCCCGAACGAAGATCGATTTAAGATAATACTGATGCTCCTTGCAGTTGATTGATGAGGTCATCAATTCTGGGAAGTGGATACTTGTTTCGGATGATGGATTTATTTAGTTCTCGGTAGTCTATGCAGAGCCGCATTGAACCATCATTTTTCTTCACAAATAATATGGCTACGCCCCACAAAGATACACTCAGATGGATGTACCCACGATCGAAAAATTCTTAGAGTTGGAACTCCAGCTCATTTTGTTCGGCATGGGCCATTGGATATGAAGCTTTAGAAATTGACCGAGTCTCTGGAAGTATCAATAGTGAACTCTATCTCTCGGTCGGACGGTATGCCGAGCAACTCTTCTGATAATTTCCATCCACCGATGCAAATGAAGTCGTCATGACAAACTAAGTTAGCAGGCAAGTCCATGCCCAATGGGGTACTGACTCAAAGCTTTAGGCCTAACGATGTCTGAGGAAATTCTTGTTCCTTGGCGAAGTTCGTCGATACAAAACTATTTGTAGCGCCAGAATCAAATAGTACACGCTCATGAATATTTTTAAAAAGCAATATATCTGTCACTATGGTGTCCGAGGAGAACGACTCGTCCCACATCATTTCAAATACCCGACCCACTACATTTGGACGGTGTTCTTGATGTTGGCCGATTTGCTTGGGGTGCTTGAACTGGATTTTATGATTGTTAATTGCGCGAGAGAATCGGTTGGTACGACTGATGGGACAATCAATAACATAATAATCCTTCTTACCATATACGAGGCACTCTCCCCTTCGTATACGACAGTCATTGATCTGATGCCCTGGTCGGTTATAGTGGGTACAATATAGTACTTGGTTCCTCCTTGGATTGGTTCCCTGATAACCACACTGGTTTGGATGCTTTTGAGTGTTGTTTCCTCCCGCGTTGTTTGTCACGCCCCAGTCCCAAAATACATAGGACTGCCAGTCGTATGTATATGGCAACTCCAATATATGGATACCATAATACACACGTACGCTGTAATATGAATATAAACTCACATATGGTATATATAATGTCACAAGTCACAGATATGCTAATCTCATCCACACAACAAGTCATAGAAAAGAAATACTAAACTAGAATAAGGAGTCTGAAATATCCAAAATAATAGTCGGGTGGAGACAAATCCACTACCAAAGACTATATCCAAAACTAAAATGAGAGAGGAGTATAAATTCCCAATTATAAAATAATGTGAAGACAGAAGTGCATTAGCTAAAAGAATCCATTGCTAGCTAATCAATGATGCTCAGAAGGTAAGACCTCATGGACAGAAAGGAATGCGTCATGTCCAGGCCCGTACTCCTGCGGATACTCCTGATCGTCTATACCTGGCAAGGGACCAGGTCCTCAGAGGGACATAACAAGATACAGAAAAGCAAGCCAATTTGAATACAGTAAACATGCATAATATTTGAAAATAAATAAGTACGCTGTACAAGAGAATCTATTTGAATGCAAATGAGGAAAACTTTTTGACGTATGGGCAAGGGTAGGCTACTCGATCTAAGCCTCACAACTCACACACCCGTCAATGGACATCAGAAATCGACATACCTCTGGGGTAGCGACCAGCACGACTCTACAGAAATCGACATACCTCTGGGGTAGCGACCAGTGCGACACATGCCCGTAGTGCGAACTATATACTACGGTTTATCAGAGTGGTTAAAAGCCCATACGCCTAATGATTGTCCTCTCATGATACTAAGTGCTATGTGTATATCAACATATCTAATACATAGTAATGACTAAAAGAAAACTACACATGCAAGAAATATACAGATTGTAATAAATATACAGAAATATAAATAGCATACAAAAGTACTGTAATAATTTGGCAATGTTTCTTGCCTGGCAAGAAAACTGCAAAATATAGTGTCCCGATGTCAACACCAAGAGTCAGAAGCTACGGCCTCAGAATGAACGTCTCCGGATGCTGAAATAAACTTCACCAACGTTCCCAGAATAAGCAAAATATCTAGAAAGTACTTCCCTTTCGTCCAATTTGGACACAGGGGCAAAACGGTAATTTTGAATAAAAGTGGGGTCCACGTTTGACCCACTTTGCACCGAAAAGCGTGCCAAGGGTAACAGTCTCTAAATGGGACAAATTATAGGTCAAACAACTCTAAATGTCAATACGAACCCAACGGTATATTCAAATATGGATTCCGATGAGCCGAACACAACTTCGTCCAAAAAGTCAACCGTGGGGCCCGCCAATTGGCGACTTGGTCAACTGTCTCAGAATTGTGTGAAAATTGGGTCACAGGACCAACGCGTTACCACGAGTCCAGTGGCGTAAGTTTCGTCGCAATCTGACGAGCGTGCACAAAATGCGTGCGACTTCCACAAAAGTTGCGATACGGGGTGTGTCCGCGGATACGGACTGATTTCGGCGCGCACACGCGTCCAAATCAGTTTTTACGAATTTTTACGTGTTCGGTTACGCTGTACGCACCGTTCGATACACTTGGTACACGGTGGGGCTGTCCCGTTTGGCGGGGCGCGTTCTGTTTCACAACTTTTAGAAATCTGGCAAAAGTAGGTTCTCGGGGTTTTCCAACGAATTTAATTCTGTCTACAGCAGTTAATAATTTGGGATTATTTAACAGAAATTAAACTATGTCAAGTGGTCTACACATACCAAAAAGAATCATCGAATTCGAATCTCTGTGGTGGGAGATACGAACTCGGCAACATGGGTGGTCACCGTAGTTTTTTGCGTTCCCAGAATTCGGTCTGTGTCTGCCAACTTTGACGCTATTTTTGCCTAGGATTGCACGTTGTTCGAGGTCTGCTATCATACAGATATGGAAGAGGGTTAAGGGGTGAGCATTCTGGTGAAGATGGGGCAGCGTTTGGTTGAGCGAGTCGACGTAAAGCAACTCCGGAACAAAGGTACCTCGTATGGGAATCTGCAGTGCGCGGGGTCGCAGTCGTCGGGATTGGTTTGGACGGCCTGGCGGGGTTCTCCGGCTGCGGTGGCGGCGCTCTTTAGGTCTAGATGAGAAGAGGAGGGTCTGGAGGTTTAGGGTTTAGAGAGATAATGAATATATATATATATATATATATATATATATATATATATTTATGAAAGGGAGAGAGAGAGAGTGGATTGGGTTTGAAGCCGCGTGGGGGTTCTACTTGCTGTGGTTGAGTTCTATTGGTTTTGCTAATGGGCTCACAAAAGAAAAGAAAAAAAGCAGCGGGTGGCTGTAGCTAGGTGGGTTGGAGATGGAATGGTTTGCTGCTTATGAATGGTAATGGTTTGTAATAGTTAAGATTAGTTATTAGTATTATATTAGTTTATTTTCTTTTCTTTAATACTTTCAACTAAATACATATAGTGCATATTTATATATATATATAAATATATATATATATATATATATATATATATATATATATATATATATATATATATACTCATAAGAAAAATTCTAGATTATAATAATGCACACTATTAAGCTAGCAACTGCTCAAGGGGTCTCCTACATGAAATAAATTCCGAAAAATTTCTACTGGTCCCATAAATCCTCTAAGTGCCCCAACACCAAAAATAAAAATTAATAAAAATCTATTTCTCCTAATTAACACATAATTACTATAACTAAATTATTAATTAATAAAAAAATAATAAATACGGATTTTAGAAATAGGGGTTTTACATTCTACCCAACTTACAAAAATTTTGTCCTCGAAATTGACACTAACCCATATTCATAATGATCACTATAGCTATTATACTACATTGGTATCTAGCAGGACTCCTAAAACTCATAGTCTGCCATTCTAACGCTTCCTCATCTTTTGTCCATACACTATCCTATCATCCTCTAACTCGTCTACACTACCCAACTTACAAAAATTCTACTAGTGGTCACCTTTTTTGAGGCTATTATCTAGATTGTAAGACAATTATATTTATTGGGTCGAGAATCTTGGGATACATGTCTGGAATCTCATAACTATGACTTTTTTCCATAACCGTCAAGTATTATAGTCTAATACTGCCACGCCACCTGGCCAGTATGGCTGCAAGTAATTCGACTACTCTACCAAAATCGTCTGGCTGCAACTGTCGCTACCTCGCCAGCGATTTGTCATAGTCATCAGTTCGTAACATGTGCCTTCAATTCTGTCCTACGCATAGTCTAAGTTTTTCGGAAAATACTTAAGGTCTTGACTAACTATTAGGGGTATGATCTATCTCAAATGATCTAACAATTTCTATTAGGCTACATGGTGCTACTTAAGGGTTAAACTAATAAAGAATACAGACATTGCTATAGTACATATACATATTAAGAACTAATCCTTAGTTATCAAGCATTACTAACACATTTATGTTTTAACTAACAAAATAAGGATAAGGTTGATATAAATCAATAATTTATAATGGCACGAAAGATACGACTATGATAGGAAGAGTTAAGCACGAGATAACAAACGAATATAAAAGGAGAAGATGAGTCCCCAAGAGGGCGAGATAAGGATAGGAAAGAAACTACTACTGCTACTCACGTCATCCATTAGCATCACGTGTATGCCACCTGGGTAAAATATACATACATCCTCATAACTGCTAAACTACCATATATATAATTCTACAGCTATTTGTACATCTAAGATCTTGTATCACAATGGGGTTATGAGTATGCAAGGACAGTTATGACTAAAATATCGTACATGTATCTACGGCTTCCTGTGCCCGCTCTCCCATACTTGTCATAATGAGTGCTTGGCCTTGTCCTTGGTTGTTCAACTGGGGTCGAGTCCCCTCCATTTGTGCAGACTGTAGAAGTGGTGGTGGGTCCCTTTGGTCTCCTATACTTGAGGGTGTATGCGGTGTTCTTGATTCTAATGCCATAGATCCCGGGTTCTGCTGAGGACATTATTGAGCTTGATGGTGACTTGATCCACATACCATGCACAGTCCCAATCGACGACGACAATCTCTATGAATATGACCTGGGATACCACAAAAGTGACAAGTACGGAGCTTCTTGGTTGGATATGGTGTAGCACTATCTGGTTGCTGGCGTGTCAAAGGGTGTCTAATGGGTCCTCCTTGCTGTGTCCTTACTGGTCCTTGATAAATTCTTTGTTGAATTCTGTTTCCTTTGCTGATGGCCTCCTGAATCCTGGCCTCTGTCAATAACTCGGCATAAGAGATCCGGGACTGCGAGCTAGTGTAGTGCTGGAGCTCCCGAGTCAGCCCACGGTGAAACCTCTTAGCCTTTTCCAAGTCATTAGGTATTAGAACTGTGCCATACTTACTGAGACGGCTAAACTCTGCGTCATACTCATCAACCATCTTGTCTCCTTGCTCTAGATGGAGGAACTGATCGTACAATGCGTCCCTTACAGTATCCGGGAAGTACTTCTTCTCAAAGCACTCCAAGAATTATTTCCAAGTCTGACGCGTACCCAACTGGCGCTCCATTGATTCCCACCAGTGATGCGCGTTGCCTTCTAACTGAGTCCTTACTCCTATCAGCCATAGGTCAGAAGGTAATTGTGATGCCTCTAACAACTTCTTGGTATTGGCAATCCAGTTCGTGGTCTCCTCTGGACTCTCATTGCCCTTATATGGCTTAGGGCCCATCTGTACAAAGTCTTTGACTGAACCAACCCGAGCTTGTGGTACTGAAACTAGTGCATGGGTTGGTACAGGGGCTAGTGCAGCCATTCTCTCAAGTGCTGCCAGAAATTCTAGCCTCTGCTCTGCTGTTTGCTGCCTCTGTTCCTATATTATCATCTAAAAGAATTGGAACAGCTGTGTCTGGCCATCTTGCAGTGCTAGTGGAGCTGGAAAAGTCCCATTAGGTATCGTGGAAGGAGTTGATGGAATTTAATTGTTAGTCAGTCCATCCGGTCCGGGAAGAAGAGGTGTCGTTGAGGTCACCCCTGGTGATTGGTCGTCATCCCCTGGAGACGTGTTGTCCCAGGTGGCGGCATGCCCGTTATGCAAATTTATCTCTCTGTAAGAGATGGACGAAGGATTAAGAAGAGTACATGAATCAAGCAGGATGCAAGCACTTAAGTAGGACAAGTTGGAAGGAAGGTAAGTTATAGTCAAGTGTGGACGAGATCTAAAATTCTAATCCTAGGTGCAGGCCCGCTCGGTACAGTTACGTAACCGAAACGGCTAAATCGACCTGTATGGGCCACCACAAAATTATGTCATGCCCCAGTCCCAAAATACGTAGGACTAGGAACACGTAAGCATGCCAGCCGTATGTATATGGCAACTCCAATATATGGATACCATAATACACACGTACGCTGTAATATGAATATAAACTCACATGTGGTATATATAATGTCACAAGTCACATATATGCTAATCTCATCCACACAACAAGTCATAGAAAAGAAATACTAAACTAGAATAAGGAGTCTGAAATATCTAAAATAATAGTCGGGTGGAGACAAATCCACTACCAAAGACTATATCCAAAACTAAAATGAGAGAGGAGTATAAATTCTCCAATATAAAATAATGTGAAGACAGAAGTGCATCAGCTAAAAGAATCCATCGCTAGCTAATCAACGATGCTCAGAAGGTAAGACCTCCTCGACTGAAAGGAATGCGTCAGGTCCAGGCCCGTACTCCTGCGGATACTCCTGATCGTCTATATCTGGCAAGGGACCAGGTCCTTAAAGGGACATAACAAGATACAGAAAAGCGAGCCAATTTGAATACAGTAAACATACGTAATATTTGAAAATAAATAAGTACGCTGTACAAGACAATCTATATGAATACAAATGAGGACAACTTTTCGACGTATGGGCAAGGGTAGGCAACTCGATCTAAGCCTCACAACTCACACACCCGTCAATGGACATCAGAAATTGACATACCTCTGGGGTAGCGACCAGCGCGACACACGCCCGTAGTGCGAACTATATACTATGGTTTACCAGAGTGGTTAAAAGCCCATACGCCTAATGATTGTCCTCTCATGATACTAAGTGCTATGTGTGTGTCAACATATCTAATACATAGTAATGACTGAAAGAAAACTACACATGCAAGAAATATACAGATTATAATAAATATACAGAAATATAAATAGCATGCAAAAGTAATGTAATAATTTGGCAAGGTATCTTGCCTGGCAAGAAAGCTACAAAATGTAGTGTCCCGATGTCAACACCAAGAGTCAGAAGCTACGGCCTCAGAATGAACATCTCCGGATGCTGAAATAAACATCACCAACTTTCCCAGAATAAGCAAAATAGCTAGAAAGCACTTCCCTTTTGTCCAATTTGGACACAGGGGCAAAACGGTAATTTTGGATAAAAATGTGGTCCACGTGTGACCCACTTTGCACCGAAAAGCATGTCAAGGGTAACAGTCTCTAAATAAGACAAATTATAGGTCAAACAACTCTAAATGTCAATACGAACCCAACGGTATGTCCAAATGTGGATTCCGATGAGACGAACACAACTTCGTCCAAAAAGTCAACCGTAGGGCCAGCCAATTGGCGACTTGGTCAACTGTCTCAGAATTGCATGAAAAATGGGTCAAAGGACCAGCTCGTTACCATGAGTCCAGTGGCGTAAGTTTTGTCGCAATCTGACGAGCGTGCATAAAATGCGCATGACTTCCACAAAAGTTGCGACACGGGATATGTCCGCGGATACGGGCTGATTCCGGCGCGCACACGCGTCTGAATCAGTTTCCACAAATTTTTACGTGTCCGGTTACGCTGCACGCACCATCCGGTACACTTGGTATACGGTGGGGCGGTCCCGTTTGGCGGGGCGCGCTTCGTTTCACAACTTTTGGAAATCTGGCAAAAGTAGGTTCTCGGGGTTTTCCAACGAATTTAATTCTGTCTACAGTAATTAATAATTTAGGGTTATTTAACAAAAATTAAACTATGTCAAGTGGTCTACGCATACCAAAAAGAATCATCGAATTTGGATCTCTGTGGTGGGAGATACGAACTCGACAACATGGGTGGTCACCGCAGTTTTCTGCGTTCCCAGAATTTGGTCTGTGTTCGCCAACTTTGACGCTATTTTTGCCTAGGGTTGCACGTTGTTCGAGGTCTGCTATCATACAAATATGGAAGAGGGTTAAGGGGTGAGCATACCGGTGAAGATGGGGCGGCGTTTGGTTGAGTGAGTCGACGTAAAGCAACTCCGGAACAAAGGTACCTCGTGTGGTAATCTGCAGTGCGCGGGGTCACGGTCGTCGGGATTTGTTTGGACGGCCTGGCGGGGTTCTCCGGCTGCGGTGGCGGCGCTCTTTAGGTCTAGATGAGAAGATGAGGGTCTGGAGGTTTAGGGTTTAGATAGATAACGAATATATATATATATATATAAATATATATATATATATATATATATATATATTTATGTAAGGGAGGGAGAGAGAGAGTGGATTGGGTTTGAAGCCGCGTGGGGGTTCTACTTGCTGTGGTTGAGTTCTATTGGTTTTGCTAATGGGCTCATAAAAGAAAAAGAAAAAAGCAGCGGGTGGCTGTAGCTAGGTGGGTTGGAGATGGAATGGTTTGCTGCTTATGAATGGTAATGGTTTGTAATAGTTAAGATTAGTTATTAGTATTATATTAGTTTATTTTCTTTTCCTTTTCTTTTCTTTTCTTTAATACTTTCAACTAAATACATATAGTGCATATATATATATATATATATATATATATATATATATATATATATATATACTCATAAGAAAAATTCTAGATTATAATAATGCACACTATTAAGCTAGCAACTGCTCAAGGGGTCTCCTACATGAAATAAATTCCAAAAAATACCTACTGGTCCCATAAATCCTCTAAGTGCCCCGACACCAAAAATAAAAATTAATAAAAATCTATTTCTCCTAATTAACACATAATTACTATAATTAAATTATTAATTAATAAAAAATAAAAAATACGAATTTTAAAAATAGGGGTTTTACATTGTTAGGGCACTTGTGATAAGAATGTTGCACAACGCCGACAGCAACTGGAGGATATTACAGTTATAGGGTGAGGGCATGGTTAAGTACTTCTTGTATCATCTGATAGTTGGGAATAACTATGTACCCGTGTATAGAAGGTCGCAGGCCACCTTTGAACCATCTAGTATGACTCACCGCATTCAGTAGGTAAGAGCTAGAAAGTTTAGCGGGTCAACTGAATTTGGCATAGTACTGTTTCACTGTCATATTACCTAGTCGAAGCTGTACGAACTCGTTCTACTTTTATCGACGAACATGAGGGGGTATGAACTCCCCTTTGAATGCACTTCTGAAGGTAGCTCAGGCGATCATCTCTTCTTCACCATCTGTGGGAAGATATCTTTGATACATGTCCCACCAGTCATGCTCATTCAAACAGAGTTGAAGTTGGGCACATGCGACACATTTGTCTTTGGGTACCTCTAATAATTTGAAGTATTCTTCAAGTTCAACCAACCAATCAAGTGCCACAACGAGGTCTTTGCTCCCGCAAAAAGATGTGTTGCAGACCTTCTTGAAGTCGGCAAAGTCAAAGGTAGTCACTTCCTTCTCTTTTACAGGTCGAGGCATCTCGACTTTAGGTATAGGTCACTCCACCGGTGCCACTGCTTTCTTTCGCCTGCTTTTTGGCTTGCTCATGACGAGCTTTATCCCTCCGTTGTTGCATCTCTAACATGCGCATCATCCACTCAATAGGGTCAACAAGGGGCACATGTTGTTGGATCTCGGAGCTTGCCGAAGTCCCAGAACTACTTGCTTGTACTTGTACTTCAACTAACGTTGTTCCTTGTGCTTGAGCTATTCCTTCAAAAATAAAGAACTTGCATCAGTCTCATAAGGTATTACGGACTTATTGTATGGAACGCATCTCATTTTGGCTAAATAATTTCAAGAGTTCAACTAGGACAAACAGGGTCATTTCAAGAAATTTTTTATGACATAAGGCCAAAGGATCTGAAGCCGTGCTCTGATACCAATATGTCACACCCTAATTTTGCAGAATTGATCTTCATCCCACGAGCATGATGTAGTACGAGTGTAAGGTGCACCCGTACAAGGTCTAGCATAATGGTATATATAGAAACACATCAGTAGAGTGCGGAAGCTAAAGAATACACATTAAAACAAAAAAAAAGTTCTCTTTATTGATAATATAAACATGTGTACAAAATCTTGACTCAAAAATAAATGGGCTCTGCGTGGTCTTATAAGACGGACGCAAAATGAGATAGTCGTTCCATATATCATATTTTATACTAAAACTTTAAAAGATAATAGACCTTCAGGCAAAGCTATCGCCTTGCCTCGGAGCTTCATAGAATGTGTGCATGAGCTCTGGGATGCTTTGTAAAAGCTTCAAAAGACACGAACAGAGTGCGTCGAGTAATGGATTGGTTGGGAGAAGAAGCTTCAGCTCCTTGCAGTGTCGCAATGAGGGTTAGTACTTTGAAAATTACCGGTGAGGGCAAACTAACTCAACTAACCAAATCGACCTAGTATTTATGTAAAGCATACAAGTTATTATTGTGTTCTTTCTATCTTTGTCTTAGTTCAAGTTACGACATGCAATAGATATGAAATGACTAAAATAAATATGCCACAATTCGGTAACTTTTACCCGAAATTGTAGCGTCCACTTGCACAAGGCTTACCATGTTCTTCCCTGTGACAAGTATATATCGTTAATATATATTGTGGACTAGGACTATATTATGGGTTGGTAGCGCCATATGCCAGGTAGGTAGCGAGCCCCGCTACATGCCACTACCATACCCGTGCTAGGCCAATGGCCCGACTATCAATTTGTTCTACTAGGAATAAATTGGCCCCGATGACCGTTCACAGGAACCAATTACCTTGCGCACAAGTTGTCCATTTTCATACAACGTTAATAAAACTAAGTTATCATACAAAACAATTTAAGACATCAGAATGAGCATAACTACTTAATACAGTGCGATGGCATAGTCTATCGGTTTAAGGGATCATATTATAGATTTTGTACTACATATTGCAAAGTTATAGATGAATAAATACTAGCTTCAACTGAAACACAAAATAGATATATGTATAGCGGACAAGCATACAAAAATATGACCGTCCAGTATTTTTGTGTGACAAGCATAAGTGTTCCAAGTTTACTTTTTATTATCTTGACTCAATTATTATTATTATGGTATCACCGATCAGAACGCTCAAATGAGTCAGATAATTAAGAGTGAAGACTTGGAAGAAGGGAGCTAATCGCAGGTAAGGCCATAATGTTGATGAATTGGGGAAGAGAAATGGAAGATCTTTGAGACTCCTCTCGTACGTCGCCTACACGATCATCTGCACGCATTAACAGATGATCAATATCTCCTGCCTCGGTTTTCCAGAATTCGATACGAAATATGAAGTTCAAAGAACAAAGATAATAAAATCCATAGAAATCGTTCATGAAAATGTAAGTCACAAAACCAACAAGAGAGCAACCAAGCGGCATCAAAAACGGACAAAGAAACCAGCGTAACGAAAAGGCCCCTCGTGACTCTGTCGCTGATTCCTTCATTGAGGCAGGATCTGCTGAATGTGGGACTTGATTTCGAAGAATCTAATCCATAATGAGGAAATGATCTTTATTCAATCTATCCCGATCGAACGATACCAAGTATTTCTTAGTCGCCTCCCCGAAAAGGGGGAATAGGGTACTACAACAGGCACAATTGCCCTTTGTACTATACAAGATATATCAGAGCCATTAAAGTGGATCGATTGCACATTGACCCCGGTTTATCTATAAGTTTTATCCCACAAAGTCTACTTCATACCTTGGGAATTCTAATGCATCGGCTGGCGGCGACCAATACCACAATTAGTAGCTTTAATGCGGGAAGAAGCTGCCCTCTGGGAAAGATTCGCTTGAAGTGTCAGATCTGCGACTTAAGAACCAAGGTCACTTGCTACATCATAGACGTAGATATATCTTAGAATGTCTTGTTAGTGTATCCCTGGATATATGAGTACATGATTGTACCATCAAATCTGCACCAATGCTTAAAATACTTTGACGATCACTGCACCGTCAGGACGGAGTTCGCCGATGTCGATCCATTCAAAGGGGTCAAATAATATTACTCTGACTCGATCCTTTATAATCCAGTCCACTAAGACGACGATGTTAATGATGCTGTCAATGAAGCAAAGGATGTTACCACACCAAATAAACCCTTGAGGATCCGTCTTAATGGTCGGGCCCCTAACACGGCTCCTTCCCTCATAGTAAAACTTTATAAGAAGGCGTCAGAACCTCTGGTCGTTCGCTTACGAAGATCAAGTTGATCACCAAAAAAGGATACAATACCCGTTACTGCCTCTAAGCCTTTGGTCGTAAAGCTTCGCCAAAAGCCTCCAAAGTCGGCACTCACACTGGAAGCAAAACTCGGGAAAGACAAACTAGGAGAATACGTGGTCGCCAATGCTGACGTCTCTTCCCTAGATGATGTAATCCTTGTGGACAAGATACCGTACTTTATTAATAAAGGGTTGTCTTTGAACTACTCTGATGTTGCACATTTAAGTACAATGTACTCTTTAGAACATGGTATAGGGTTACAACTGCATACACAAATAACTACCATATACACAGTTAACTGAATCCTCCTAAATCAAGGCACATATTTCATAGTGCCGGCAACAAGGAGGAGTGACAAACCCATAATATTCAGAAAGGTAGAACGTCATCGAGACCTCCCGACAAAAGCACCTAAACATGATGCCGATAAAATATAGATATATCACTACAGTCCTAAATTATGGAAAAGGCCGATGTCTTCCTCTGTGTCTTCTTGCCCCTGCGGGAAATCCAAGGCCTACTACCAGCGAACTTATCATGGTCTGGGGTACGTCATACCATCATCAACTCCTAAAGGTTTAGAAGAGGAAGATGAAATACATTCTCATTCTTCAGAATCCTCCGCTTAGGACTCCTATATAAGCATCGGATAAATGCTCAAGAAAATGTTATATGTCAACATAGTGTTCGATCATCCGGAAGAAGGCGACGACCAGACGCCCAAACTCTTCGAGGTAGAACCTTGGGCACAATGCTTAGACTCACAATGGGAGTTAATTTACGAACAACGAGAGCCTCCCACTGAAATCTAAGTCTTACAAGTCGATCTGGGCAATAAATACTTCCCAAAACCTATCTTCATCAGCAAAAGTTTGTATGGTGAAGATCGTGAATCCCTGCTACAACTTGTAAGGGAATATATTAATGTCCTTACTTGGAGCTATGAATACATGCAAGTTTTGGACCCCCAGAACGCGATACACAAGCTCAATATCTTATCGAATGCTAAACTAGTGAAGCAACAACAACAAAGATTCCGTCCGGACATTATGAACGCTATCGAGGCTGAAGTAAACAAACTGATAGCAAGCGGCTTTATTCACGACAAGAAACATCCGGATTGTGTAGCTAACATTATGCTTGTCGTAAAAAAAATGATAAGATCCGAATCTGCAAAGACTTTCGTGATCTAAATACGACATGACCAAAGAAAGATTTTTCTTTCCCGATCACAGATGTAATGATTTATAACACTTGTGGCTTTGAGCGTATGTCCTTCGTGGACGGGTTCTCAGGCTACAATCAGATTAAGATGTTCCTAGATGTCGAGAAGAATACGTAGTTCCGAACACCGATAGGGGTGTATTAGTACACAGTCATGCCCTTTAGTCTGAATAATACAGGTGCTACATACCAACGACCTATGAGCACCATCTTTCGTGAACATCTGAGCAAGATAGTCGAGTGTTATATTGATGATATCGTTGTTAAAAGTTGCTTCCAAAATGACAAGAAGTGGGTCGATTTGGTCAACTTGTCAATGATGGCCCAAATCGTATCTTTACCTTCTAGAAACGAAGCCCTGAAACAAAATCCATTGTCACATGCTTCTACTTCCACTCTGGAATGGGTAAAGGCTAAAGCAATCCACCTGGCCTCTGTCTCTCTGGCTTTACCTACTGGCATACCAAGTATCTGAATATGAAGTTTGCTACCTCTCGTTTCATACTATACCACAAAACATGCTCTCTCATGTCTCTATATATCTTGTTGGCACCTTGATGCATAGAGTACTGAGATCGATACAATTTCTGAAGATCCTTCTCGTGCAATGCTCCACTCAGCACATATAATCTGGTACCGTACCATAATGATCCATCCTCTGCAATGCTGAAGTCCTCTATTAATCCTATCAGGACCTACACTCTGATGCTCCTCAGAGATTCATCCTCGAACTGTGCGGATCTAATCCGCTCTATCAAATCTGATTGTACCTGAAGTCCCCACATCAGTGCCATAACTCCAGGAACTAGTACCTCAATACCCAAGCTATCAAGATCGGCCAATAAATGTCTGTCCCTTGTCAAGTATATGGCCATTGGATATCTACTCAAGGCATTTATGACTATGTTGGCCTTCCCTGGATGGTACTGCAAAGAAATATTGAAGTTCTTCATCAACTCCAACTATCACCGCTGTCTCATGTTGAGCTCTTTCTGTGTAAATACATACTTCAAGATATTATGGTTTGTAAAGATCTCCAAACGCTCTCCGTACAAGTAGTATTTCTACAGCTTTAGAGCAAAGATGACCACTGCCAACTCCAAGTCATAGGTAGGGTAATTCTTTTTATGCAGTCATAATTGCATGGAAGCATAGGCAATCATCTTTCCATTTTTCTACAATATATATTCCAAACTCTTATCTGAAGCATTGTTGTATATAGAAAATTCTTATCTCCCCAATGGCAACGTCAATACTGGAGCTGTAGTCAACCTCTTCTTCAGCTCTTCAAAGTTGGCCTGACACTCCTCTACCCAAACGAACTCTATATCCTTCCTGGTCAGCCAAGTTATCATCTCTATAATCCTGGAGAAGTCCTGAACATATTTTCCATAATAGGCTACTACTCCAAGAAAGCTCCTGATCTTTGCCACTGAACTCGGGGTAGACCACGACTCAACTGTTGATATCTTCTTCGGATCCACTGAGATCCCATCTCAAGTAATCACATGTCCGAGGAATTCAACGTTATTAAGAAAGAAATCAAACTTTGAAATCTTGTCAAACAACTTCTCCTTCCAAAGAATTCCCAGAACTATGCTAAGGTGCTTCTTATGCTACTTCGGGGTCTTTGAATATATCAATATATCATCAATGAAAACCATCATGAACTGATCCAGGTACTGATGCAATACCTTATTTATCAGGTTCATAAATACCATCGAGACATTGGTCAACCCAAACGGCATCACCAAGAACTCGAACTGCCTATAACTCAATTTATTCCAATAGGCTGCGAGGAATCAGATAAGATATTTTCTCTAAACCCCATCAACCATCATTGTTTTAAGATCTGCTACAAAAAGGTTTTCTTCTCCTAATGTTGGGGATAGTAGTGCCCATTCCTAACCAGTTTTAATTTCGATCATTCTGGAGGGGGTTTAGTGATCGGTCCGCTAATTCGAGGATGAGCTGGCCGATCCTAACATAATTTATGTGGAACCATATAATCAAGCCTCCTACTCAGATCCGTGTCCTAAAAGTTGTCTTCATAATATCTTTCTTCTTCACTTTTACCTGGTGGTACTCCGACCTTAAGTCTATCTTGGAAAATATCTTCGCTCTGCTCAAGTGATCAAACATATCATTAATTTACAGCAATGGATATTTGTTCTTTATAGTGAGGTTGTTCAAATATCTATAGTCGATACACATGCATACTGACCTATCCTTCTTCGTCACAAATTATATCGGAGCACACCACGGTGATAAACTAGAGCAGATGAAGCCCTTGTCCTGCAACTCATTCACCTTCTTCTTCAACTTTGCTAGTTTGTTGTTGTTGTTTACCCTATAGATGTATTATGATATTATCTCTACACCTGGCACCAAGTCTATAGAGAATTTCATATCTCTGTTTGGTATAAATCCTTTGGAAAGATGTCTATATACTCTGTAATCAACGGATGTGGCAGCTCCTGCTCTTCCACCATAGTTCTACAAAAGTCTTCCTCGCTCTGCTCTGCTGCTCCTCTGACAAACTCAAACTTTGGGTCTCCTGACGGTCTAAATAAAACCTTGCCTCCTTGACAATAGATACTAGCATGGTGCCTATTCAACCAATCCATCCTGAGTATTATGTCGTAGCTCAAAAGTGGTATTACGAGTAGACATGCGCTCAACTCTCGGCCTCCCAAAGAAACTCTTTAATCGTTGCAAACATCACTGACCAGGATAATGCTACCCACGATCATGATCTTGCATGTCATCGCCAACAGTTCAGTCTCAAGATGATGCTTCAAAGCAAAAGATATAAATACAAAGCTATATGAAGTACCAGAATCAAAAAAAGCATGAGTAGGAAAAGAATCAAGATAGACTGAACTTGAGATGACATCACCAACTAGCTCCTCCTCCTTAATGATCAAGGTAAAAGCTCGCCCCTACTGTACACCTCTTTGCTAGTGGTGGTGTTGTGCGAACCTCTACTTCTGTGTCGGTACTAGAGGTTCTCTCTGTTGTCCCAGTGGTAGTCTCGTGGGTGCTCTCTGTTCTTGGGCCCCGCCCTGAGCTGGAAGAGATGGAGTCCTAGGACAAGCCCTCAACTGGTAGTCTACTGATCCGCAGAACAAATACTGGTCCAATCTCATCCTGCACGCATCCCATCCATGTCCTGGCTTCTTACAGAATAGGCAAAAAATAGCTGGTTAAGCTGGCCTCTGAATCTGGTGTGCCTACTGTACTAGCGCCCTAGACGGTACGGGGAACTATTGTCTTGGCTGATGGAAGTGTCTTTGAGACTGCTTCTGAAAGTGAGGCCACTTTGCTGGGCCTGGACTACTGCTAGCTCCTGAAGGATCCCTCATCCTTTTAGAGACAAGCTCCAAATTATCCTCCGCCAACTGTGCTTGTGCCAAGATCTCCTTAAATGTAGTGGTACAATGTCTGCTAGTATAGGGTTTGATCTCCCTATTCAGACCCTTTCTAAACTTTTGGGCCTTCCCTCGGGCATTATTTTCCTCCATAAAGTGACCCAATCGGCAGAACTCTGCCGCGTATTCGTCTACTAACATGCTCCCCTGGACGAGGTCCTGGAACTGACTCCCCAGGGAACTCATAGCCATATCCGAAAATAACTTACCCTTGAAAATCTCCTTAAAAGCCTCTCAAGTCAGTCCTGGTACTGTGATCCTCGGGTCTGTCCTGAACCATCTCAATACGATATCGAACATCATGCTTGTTGTTGCCTCCTCCTATAGGCTTCTTAGAATCTGTGCCAGTCGCAGGTTCCGCTCAATTTCCTCGATCTAATCATCCATATACAAAATCCCTTCAGTGCCCTTAAAGTCTTTGGACCCCATCCTCTTGAAGTCAATAATGGTCCCTGGCCTCGGCTGCTGCGGGATAATTTGAGGTGGAGCTACCTTGGCTGGACCAAGGCAACTCTCTCGACGGGGTAATTTTAAGCTGGTGAGAATTCTTAATACCCTACCTCATGACCTCAGACTGGCGCTATTGGGCCTCAGCCTGGGCCCTCTTTGCCTCCATATTTTACTAAAAGAGTACAAACACCTATACCGGATCAACTGCTAGTGGTGGTGGTAGCTCCTCTGAAGTGGTAGGAACCGTCCTCTAGACTGGAACATCCCCAAAAGCTACTGCAGTAACACCCACCTGGACCGATAAAGCCGCCTTCTGAGCTGGAGCTGATGGAGCAATGTTTGTTGGTGCCCTCCTCTGAAGCGAAGAAGTTATAGACCTCGCTGACACTGTGCCTGAGCGTTTAGATCGTGTCTTTGGTAGTATCCTGAAGATAGATTGAAACAAAGGAATCAATATTAAGTAAGATACGATATCATCAAAGAAGGACATAATTATTCAGGTAAAACAAGCATTCAAATTGATAAGGATAACAAAACATATATTTTGGAAATATTTTTTAGTTGTGATTGAGTATACTCTCAGCCTATATCCTATATCCTACATCATATATCCTATATACTAAAGTAGGCTCATAGCAGTACTCTAAGTCTGAGCACCACTACGAAATTACACTATTTGTGATCTTTTGACCTGCATGGGCTTCCACTAAAAATGTGTCAATATCCGCACCCGGAATAAGGGCACGAATGGTGAACTATGCCCAGCATACATCATAAGAATAATGTAGAACACTATCTAGTTCCATAATACTATCTAAAAATCTCATATAATATATACATGGTACCTTTCATGCCATCTCAACTCTAAATGGAGGAACGAGTATAATAACATGATAAAGATATCAATACTCAATCACAATCTTAAACTAAGAAAGATAAAGCACGACATAGAATAGAAAAGGTGAAATAAGAATCACAAATACATCTACAAGTTCACACTATAAGTCTAGGCATAATGCAACTCCCAAAATAATATATACACACGCCATGAGTCTAAAATAAGGCTAATACAATATCCAAGATATAAGTCTAAGCTTTCTCAGTCACTAGCAATAAGTTCTCCTGCTCTAGGGGAGTATTCTCTAATGAATCGTCGTCCTGTGGCTCATAGTAAGTGGGACACTGTTCCTCAAGCCAATCATGTAAAAAATATATCCATTCAGGATTAGAGCGAAGTACAAAACTTTGAAAGAAGTTCCAAATACATGGTTAAGCATATATGACAGGTAATAGAAAAGAATACAAGATATACTAGAAACTAGGAAATGGAAATGAATTAGAATAAGTATATAAAGTACTGGAAGGAAAGAACAGGAAATATAAAATAACTACAAGTAATAAAAAAGGTAATACCAGATAATGTGACTTAGAGTACAATTTTGTTATGTGATCAATTTAGGTTGAACATGAATGAAATTAGGTACCTCGATTACACGTGTGATGTGTAATCGACATATACATGAATATATTGAGCTTGATCACATAACCAACTACTACACTTCCGTCCCTAACCAATACTCATGGATCCGATCATGACACGTTACGTACACGAGTAATTTAGGCACACTGTACATGAGATAGTGTGTGAACACAAAGTACATGATAATCAATACCCGATGCACACGATAAAATATATGTGAAAGAGCACCAGCTGAACACGGTAAGGGGATAACATCTCTTGATAGGATCTATATAGTACCAGTCCATGTAACTGCTGTGTCAGAATCAAGTATATAGTGCTAGAATATGTGATATATATATATACAATCATGAAATAAAAACTAACAGAGAGACGTACTCGCCTTTAGTCCCGAGCAAAAGGTATAACTCGGTGTCTGAGCTGGTGCCACACACACCTATATATGAATATCATGTCAATGGGTGTAAAGATTGATAAATGAGCTATAAATGTACAAAATATGATGTTACAGGCCATTACTAGGTCACACTAGTCAAACTAGGTCATTACTCTCATTCTAGGTCCAATCCTAGCTTCTAGGGTGATTACAAGTCCATACTACTAGTCCATTACTAGGTCACATCTAGTTTTCTAGGTTCATAACTAGAAGATACTAGTTTAACTAGCTATTATACTAAGTATCACTTATATATTTATAAAACTATACATGCATAGGTATATACCTTAGCTAATAATTAATATTAGCTATACCCAGCTCTGCTAATATATAAAACTTATATATATTATATTGAGTAATACATTACTTTATATCTTAGGTAAAACCAACCTTAGTTACCTAATAACTCATATTACCTTAGATATATATTTATATAATACCTCACTACTTAGCTAACCCTTAACTTACTATAACTCCTCACCTTAGTGTTACTAGACATTAACCTTCAAACCATAGTTTGATACCTCACTAGGGACACTCCCTACTGTCACTATACCCTCACAGTACACACTCTGCCATACCCCACTCCTATTGATACAACTATCCTGCTAACCACTAAACACAAGGCCTACCCACTTACTGTCAGTATATGTAATAAACTATACTGCCTACCCTAGTTCTTACACTCAGCTTTTCCCACAAGCAGTTACTGCCATATGAAGTTACTGCTACTACTTTGCATTAACATGGTATTCTATTGACAAAGACTCTATGATACCTGACACTCACATCGGTTTACTTAACACACTTAATATCCAATACTGGTACAGGTACACCATTGTACACATATCATACTGCAATTATTCCTAGGTATCTCCATTTTGTTTCAGAACTGAACATTACAAGTTAGCACCGCTAACTAACCATGTTGCACACAAGTATCAGACTCTCTCTCTCTCCTAGATACTCTACTGATGCTGCTACTAGTAGTGACTAGCTGCTACCTTGCAGTGCTTACTTTACTGCAACATCGAGCATCAAAACCCCTGCACAAGTACCTGAGCATACCACTGCAACTAAGAATAAGAGCCACATACCCCAACTCAGTCCTCTTATTGATACTCTAAGCTAAAACCCCATTCATAACCCGAGCCCCCTTGTATTTGATACCAAGTTACTTCAGCTGCTGTGTGCACATTAATAGCAGTGCACTTGATGCCTGCTGCTACTATGATTACTTAATGCTCGATCCCACTCTTCCATTACTACTTAATTTCACATTGATGATAAAAGACCCGATCATTATCAAGCCTCCCCTTTAGCTCATTCACCACCTCAACAACAACACACTACAACAGTTGAACCAATACCTTGCTACTCTCAATGGTGAGCACATAAATAGTTATATGTGTACAGACTCTCCCACACACATTCACAAGCTCAGTCACCCACACACAAAGCCAACACACTCTTAATCACCAAAGCATAGATACCTCATATATTAACACATAGGCATAAATATACATAGTAATATATATATAATATATTTAATTTATATATCACACACATACATACACCTATTAGAAGCATTTAACCAAACACTTGACATGCACATGTGAGATACTATATAATACACACTCAAATATGATGTCAAAACCCCCAATTCTCTATAATTATTATATTTATATATGAATACATACATACATAACTAATATAACTAGTTACAAAGGAATTAAAGAATAATTATACTACTATACACAAAACCCCCCGAATGAGTTTCCGTATCATAGCGTATCTCAAAATACCATGATACGTTCTACTCGTGTTCAATTTTGGACACGTAACTAGTTCTATAACCCCGATCTAAGTCTAGTTAGACTAAATTTGTCTCATGACACACACTTGATGTGTCAATCTCGTAATTCTCCCAAATTAGACATAAATTACCATGTAGAAGACATAATTCATAACCAAATAGCCTAAAACTTCTTCCTATAGGTAGCCCTATGACATGGGAGGGTTTCTAATGGTCAAAGGTATGATTTAGAACCTACAATGAAGGTGAATTCAGAATTATAGCTATTGAGAGAAGGATTCCAAATAAATTATTTCCATAGACACGATCCAGACACAATCTCCTATCCAAAGCTTCTTCTTCTTGTGCTCGTTGCAACTCCAAGATCCAATGCTCCTTGAGTGATGATAATGAAAGAAAATGTGAATAAATTGATAGGGATTGATAGAGGGATGAAGTGAATTGGGGATCTAGGAATTTGGAGATCTAGGAATTTGGGGATCTAGAAATGAGTTCAAATGAAGAGAAAAGAGTGAGTGAGTGAGAGAGAGAGAGAGAGAGAGAGAGAGAGAGAGAGATGCCTCTTTATAGTGGCCGACCCCTTCCCCCTTATCCAAGTCATAAGAAAAAGTTTAAGTTACCCCTACATGATAAATTATAGAGAATAATTAAGGAAGGGCTATTTGAAAAGTCTCTAAACTAATGCAATTTAGTCTAATCATTTTAATTAATTAGAGAGAATGGTCTAATGGGCCTAGTCTATGTTGGGCTCACTAGTTGTTATGACAAGTCTAATTGGGTTCACTAGTGTCAAGCCTAAATAATATTCTAGTCCACTAACTATAGATAAATAATGCAAGGCACCGAATAATTATATAGAGCGGTCAGTAAGAGAGGGCGGGTGCGGGTGAAGCAGTCCAAGCCAAGCCGAGCTGAGCTGAGTCGAGTCCTAATCCGACTCGGACTCAGCCGAGCCAAGCCGGCTTGAACGATGGTCGTTCGATCCGAGAGGGCAGCAGCGGATGGACGCGAAGTGGCACATCCTTTAGCCGTGGCTGCTCTCTCTCCTATATATATATAGTATTTGGTTTATAAATTCTAGGATTTTCTTTTAGCAGATTTTAGAGAATTATCATATAGGGTTTCCTTCATCTTCCAGAAGCCATTAGTCATAGTTCCGGACTCCAAACATGGCCCAGTTTCTTGTATTAGAACCATATTGAGGTGAGTTTTCTGAATATATAAATTGTTTCATAAAATTATGAATATTAAATTTTGGAAAATTTGTGGAGCACAGAATGTCAAAAATAGATGCATTTCGATATTTTTGCGATTCCTGGAGAACCAGGAATCAGAATCACTAAATGTTTAAAGTTTTGAAAATCTAATATCGAGATCATTGACATATGCTTTCCTAGGATTTAATACAAAATATTTTTGTGCTGTTAAATTATGTACAACTTCTAGGTAAACAATCAACCACCTTTGCACAATACGATTCTAGGTATGTACGATAATTTCCAAACAAATTTTAATTTAGACTAGCCATAAATTCTAGCATATTTTTTACGTTAAAATCTACAGAAAATCATGCATGAAAGTCAAGTTTGCAATGGTTGACTTTTTGGTCAACAGATCACTTTGATTTGCGTGTCATTAGTCTCGAGTTGATAAAATTCAGTTTTTTTGGACAAATTTAGGAATTAACCTAAAAATCAGAATAATAAGATTAAAATAGGATTTTAGAGTAATTATTACAAAAATAAATAAATAAAAATAAATTATCTTTTGACATGGTAAATTTGTAATACATAGGCTATTCGGACTGTGACTTGGATTCTGATTCATACCAGCTAAGGACCACAGTTACTTTCAGTGCTTGATAATTTTTATAATGCATGCTTAGTATTAATTATTTGATTCTTGACACTTGAAGATCATGGTCTGGTCGCACGATCATCCCAATTGAGTATATTGTACTTCTTATCGGACCACTAATTCAAGAAATTGACTGTATCGACAAGACAGAGTGATTAGCAGATTCAGATTTGGTGATTGGACTTTGTCCCTTCTCCTCTACTCCTCCATGCCTAATAATATGGAACACTCGTAATATTTTGAACACTTGGTTTGGAATATAAAAAATAATGTATTGTGGCGTGCATAGAGTGCATGTCGTTTGGATGGATATAATTTATGGCTTTGAGTTGGACTTACGTTTGGGCAGTAGGGGCTTTGAGTGGATTATCTTGGTTGAATCATCAAGGCATTTCAGCGAGCGTGCAAGCGTACATTGCGCACAAGTATTAAGTTGGACGCTTTGTCAAGCAAAGCGCGTAAGTTTGGTTCAGAACTAAGAAACTGCATCAGAGAGGGCTTTATGCCATTGTTGGGACATTTTGCCATAGATCATTCAAAGTGAGGTATTGCACCAATTGAAGCATTGTATTGAGAAACGACATGGTGCCTAGTGGAAATTAATTAAGAATGGTGCCTTAGGATATAGTTGGAGATTGGTTATAGAGAATTAGATGGATCGAGATGAGTATCATTTGGTGGGACGTCGTACCTACTTGTTGCGGTATTGTATTGGTCACGAATAACCTGTGCACATGGTTTGATTTCCTCGAACGGAATAGGCACCGGGGCACCGGGACCGTTCGACCATGGGAGAAATATTTAGAAGTGCTCTTGGATCACGGTATAATGAGCCATACACCTAAGGTGTTACAACCTTCGAATGGATGTCACATCGCTTACTTAAACTTGTGTTTCTGTATAAGACATTTACGGGAACAATATTTGAGGCGTTGTAACCAAATATACTGGAAGGATACTCGTATTTGTTATATAGTCATTTATGGCTTGGCCATTGACCTTCATATAGATAGGAATCGCTTGAGTTTGTTGCGTTTGAGTTTACAAAGGATGGCCACCTTGCCTCGGGCAATAGTTTTCTTATCGAGATTGGATTACAATGTTGTTCGATAGGTTCACATTTTGTTTCTGGTTTGAGTAGAACGGATTGCATGCTTGGTCTTATTTGAGTTGGATATAACTGCTAATATATTTGCTTGAGTTGAATGATTATATTCTTAAACTTCTTTAATGCTTTCCTTAACATGTCATGCCTCTGCCATGAAATGAATCTAGGATTCAAGTAGAAAGATCACCATATAACTATTTCTATTCAGTATTTACTTAGTATCTATTTAGACGAGTGGGTTATCTTGCTCACCAGTACGTTTCTATACTGACCCACATTTATGGGCATTATTGTCACGACCCACACCCGATTTAGGGGCACGAGTGCGTGGGTACGTCCAGCCTACGCCGCAAAATCGACGGTAGAACGCTGTCTAGGTCATGTAACTATCTAATCCAACTCACGTGAATACCCAACTCCATAAGGAGACGTGGATATCATAAAATAATGCTAGAAATACTCAATCACATAAACTAAAGCACGATAAGATATCAAGGCAAGCAAGAAATATAAGACAAGTCTAACGACAAAATAATCATACCTGCAATCATTAACTTCCAATCCCCAAGTGTGTCGGAAACCAGTCTACTAAGGTCACAGTTTGGAAAAATATTTTCCAGTCAGGAAGGAGCAAAGTACATCTCTAAATAGCAGTTCTATATTAATGATATAAACTATGTAGCAGTTCTAGATGGAAATATACCAGAAGCATGTATAGGTACGAGAAATAAAGAAATACTGGAAATACTGTAAGTAAATGCAGGAGAAGAAACAATATATCCATGAGCAAGAACCTATGACTAAGTGTATGAGTACTAGCTTTAACATGTGATTGGCTTGGGAACTTGATCAGGCTGGTTACATGTGATTAGCTATGATTCATGTAAGGTCAGGCTAACCGTTGGTTAGCTATGATGCATGTAGAGGTCAGGCTAATCACACGTAACAGCTATAAAGCATGGAGATGGTCAGGCCGCACCCGACGTGAGATTTGGGGTGAGCTATGATGCATGAAAAGTTGGGTATGATCACATATCTACACTAAAATACTCCCCACCCCCGACTGGTATAGTAGATCCAATCATGGTACGCTATGGCACGGGATTCCCTAGGGAGGTAGCAAGTCTTCCCGAAAATCAGTGTCTGTACATGCACAAGATAACAAGGAAACAAGTCTTGTACAAGCTACACCATGAATAAGGAATAATATCTCATGACGAGATCCGTGTATACCAATCCGTGTAACCAACGTGTCTAGAGCATGCATATCTATACTAGATACAGTGAACATAGGATATATCATAAATTAGAAACTAATCAGAGAATGTACTCGCCTTGGGTCCTTAGCTGGTAAAACCAATGTCCTGTCCCAGAGTATCGTCTGGAGGATCCAACAGTCCTAAAAACATATCACAATAACACTTGTATCAGGTGCTACCCAAACACGCAGTCTATAAACACTGACCCCAGGGCCATGCCAGGCAGGGCACTAGTCAACTAGGGTCACCTAGTAGGATATACATAAATAAATATACATATCTTTACTAACATTAAAACTTATAATATATATATATATCAAATTAAACACATATACAATATATATGTATATATATTAAAATATGCCAAGGGTTTATACAAAATATATACACATATATATATATATATGCCAATACATTATATATATATAATATTAAATACTAAAACACATATATAATACATGTTTATACCCATACCAAAAATAAGTTTATATATATATGTATATATACTTACATATACCAAAATGAAAATATAAATCTACATATATATATTGATACCAAAATACGGTTATTTTGAATATATACCAAAATACTGATATTCATATATATGTTTATACATATTCCAAAAATACCTTTAATACGTATATACTATATGAAATTATACCAATAACTATATGTATATTTGCACCCCAAAAACATACATTTATATATAGGTATATATATATTACCAAAATAATACATATTTTCTATATGAAAAATACAATACAATATTCAACATATATCATTATACGTATACGTATCTATATACATATATATATATCCACATTAAATCATATATACAAATACATGTACATTTATTAAAAATATACATTACCAATGTATATTTATATACTATACATATTCACGTATTAAACATTAATCAATTAAATGCTATACATATACATATGCTAATTTAATAGATACACTACATTATACTAAGGTATATATATATATATACTATACTAATTCAAATTATATATATACATATATACCAATTGAAAATGCAATACTATATACTAGTATATATAAGTACATATATACATATATGTATATACCAATTAAATTAAACATGCACATATACACACATAAATTAAATATATGCAAATACCTATACATTAGTTATAGATATTCATTAACTATACATAAAGGAGGGGAGAAGGAAGAACTCACTGTGGCTTGGGTTGCTGGCCGAAAAATGGCCGGAGGGCCGCCGGAGTACCGGGAGGAGGGGCAGTGGGAGAGGAGCAGCCGGACCGGGGGTCGGCCTGGGTGGTTGGCCGCTGGGTGGAGTGAAGTCGGGGAGCACAGCAGCGGCGAGGGGGAGTCTGCAGCGGGTCGGAGAGGCTGCTGGACCGCCGGAGGGAATGGATGGATGGATGGATGAAGCCTGTGGTGGTGGTGGTTGATGATGGAAGGAGGTGGTGATGAGAGTTGAAGGCGGTGGTGATGATGAGTTTGGCAGCGGGAAGGGATGGGCAGCGGGTCGACCTGGCCGCCGGGGTCGGAATCAGAGCTCGGCCGGGGTTGAGCACGGCAGGAAGGACTCGGGATGCAGGGGAGTGAGGGGGTTGGCCGCCGGGTCGCCGGGCCAGACGGGCAGGGGAGGAGCAGCCGGAGGGAATGTCCACCGGAGCAATGGCCGGGTGCAGCCGTCGGGTTGTAGAGGGAATGAACAGTGTTCCCCCTATTTCAGATTTGAATTCAAATCCCAAAAATAAAAGAAGAAGAAGAAAAAGGAAGAAGAAAAGAAGGAATGAGAAGAAGAAAGGAAGAAGAATTTCTTCCTACGTTGGAGAGAGGGGGTGGAGGCTTGTGTGCGGAAACCTAGGTTGTCTAGGGATTAGGGTTTGATGTAACATGTCATTAAATAGGGAGAGAGTTTTGTAAATGAAGGGTGAGGATGAGACCCTTCTAATGAGTGGTCCAGATTTGACATGGAGAGAAAAAATAATTCATGTGGGAATGAGGGTGATGTTAAAAATATTAGGGGTTCCTCATTGTTTAAACCAAAGGGGTGTTGACACAAAATGCAAATTTGCAATTTAGCCCCCCCTAAATTTGGGTATTTGCACAGACGCATGAAATGACGAAAATTTGGCGGGCGATTCGGTGTCCGGTGTTTTGTAGGGTCAGGGGGCGCTGTAAGATTTGTGTGGGCTCAAATAACAGGGCACTGGAATTAAATTGGAATTTACGGAATCAGATAAAATGGTATCCTCAAATTAAATAGAAATAAATGCAAGTTGTGTTCACCAATTAATTAGGAGTGCATGGGGCCAAAATCAGGTCAGGTCATCAATACCAATAATGAAGAAGACTCAGAACAGGATATTACCCTAATTTGGGCTGCACGAAAAATAGGTCAAGATTGCCACCAATTTTCGATTAGAACGCACAATGATACAAAATAGGAATTTATTAAATAACGTCCGCGACGATTTTTGTGCGGCTAGAATTAATGTACAGAGAGCATAATTATGAGTTGCAAAAATATCAGAATGGAAGGCGGGCATGTCTAGGACAAAATTGTGAAATTTGTTGGAAGACAAAGGCTAGGGTAGTGCTCCAAATATCAACGCAAAGGCAATGCACAATAATTAATTAAAATACGGTAATTAATTACAATTTCCAATAAATAAATTTTAATTAATTAAATAAATACAAAAATTCTAAAATCCCGACAGGTGTTTATCTACTGGCTTCTAGGTCAAGTCTGCTAGCTAAAAATGTATGAACACTGCATCTAATACTATATTTAAATTACACATTACACATAATTATTTAAAATAAATATACTATCATGCAATTATTTAATTGTAACTACAATAATATTAAATATTGTAAAAAGTCAAAAATACCCCTGTTTTCAGAATGTGGTAATGACAATTATTTTTAGGTATACAGGTATAGTGGCTCAGCTTGGATATACAGGACATAATGTATGGAACAATTAGTATCTTTGTGGGCAAGAGAAAGAGCAAGAGTGTTGTATCACCTTTGTGGCATTCTCCTTCATGGCATTTTTATTTGGAACCTTCGAGAGCTTCGCTGTGTAAGTGTACATGGTACATAATACTTAACTTTCACTATAACTTGATCATTTTGATGATAACCATGACGTTTAATGTCATCACTTTGTACGAGCGTAACTCCAGGCTTGTACGGTATCACGTCCCGATGAGAACGATTGTCCTGTAGAAGTGTTGTAACATGGTGATTCACGTTCAGCGGGGATAATCGAACTTACAAAAGATTAGAGCGTGACACCAGTGATATAGAGTGTCTAAAGACCCTCGAGGCTATGATGTAAACCATGAGTGCGTCGATGCAGTCTCTGACCCAAACAGTACTGGAACTCAGGGCAAGCCTGGTACCAAAGCCACCAAAAACCTCTATGCAAGCAAGCCAGGATCCTGGTACCAATGAGAACTCGAATGTAACTGTTACCCCCCCTCCCCCGTCGAAGGCTAATATACCTTTACCAGGATCATCTGCTCATTTTGTAGTAGATGAGGCCCGGAAAGCAATACGGGAAGTATGAGAACTTCGAGCCCGCCTGGACTCAATGGAAAATTAGGACACATTGTACGAGCTCAGAATACGATAACCATATCCTCTCGAGTAGAAAATATGCCTTACCCGCCCAAGTACAAGCCCTTCTCTATGACTCCATTTGACTAAAAGATGTTGTAGAAGCATAAAAAATACGACGGATGACTATACGCAACTTATTGGTGCGGGGCAGCGTAAAGAGATGACCTCTGAGCCATCAAGCAGGCAAGACAAGAGCTTCTCAGGACCATCCGCATAAGTGCAGTATGTTCAGGCCGCCTCAGAGCGTAAAAGCAGAGGGCTTCGTCGCCTATATGGTGTAAAACACATCCGCTTTCAAATGCGGTATTAAAGCGTACGAGGAACGCTTCGTTCTCTCCGAGATGAACCTGTCAGACCCTGCAATAAACCTGACATCTGAACTTCTGACAAAAGGATACGGCTCGGCTACCCAGACGACGACTATAATGATAGCACGGCACTGTGACCCAGGCTGTCAGTTACCGCCATCTCCCTCGCGTAAACTACTTTTACAAGAACGAGGGGATATGCTGCCTTATTTTACACAGGCAGATATGAGCTGTTTACACTCCGCAGTAGACAAACTGCCAGCCACGTCAAAAGTGGCACTTTGTACAGGGCTCGAGGCACGTCTCTGCGATTGGTGCACAAGACGGTGACAGTCTTCTCGAGGCACATCTCTGCGACGAATGCACAGAAGAGCTGCAGACCTTCAAAAACACGCCTCCGTATTTAATGCGCAGAATGATGGCGGATCTCTGCATTTAATGCAGGGGATTTGATTAAGAATCATCGAACCATCGTGTGGTGACACCCCCCTTGCGTAAATTGCTTTTTCGCATACGAAGGGATACGTTGCCTTTTTCTACACAGGCAAACATAAACCGTCTACACACCGCGAAAGACAAACAGACTGCCACGTCAAAAGCTGCGCTTTGTATAAAGCTCGAGGCACGTCTCTTCGCTTGATGCTCAGAACGGGGGCAGGCCTTCAGAACATGCCTTCGCAATTAATGTACAGGATGGTGGCAGATCTTCGCATTTAATGCGAGAGATTTGATTATATCTTCAAAAGCCGTGATTCCGGCTAAAGACGTCTACGTCAGCACTCAGCATTGCGCAGTGGCTTCTACGCCTCCTCAGCTATTATGCTCTCAGGGCTTCTACGCCTCCTCAGCTGTTATGCTCTCAGGGCTTCTACGCCTCCTCAGCTGTTATGCTCTCAGGGATTCTACGCCCCCTCAGCTTCTATGCTCTCTCGATTTCTACGCCCCCTCAGCTTCTATGCTCACTCGGCTTCTATGCCATTAGGCTTCTATGCCTACCTGGCTTCTATGCCTATTTTGGCTTCTATGCCATGGTGACAGACTTTGGCTTTTACGCCCACCTCTTCTATACGGAGGATACCTACCTACGTGGCTTTTACGTCATGATCTTCGTAGCAACAATACGCGTTGTGTCCCTTAGTTGGACCCGTGTTATACGCTCATTCAAAGGATCATCTATACGCAGGCAATGGTTACTTTAACCGTCGTATAAAAGGGTGCTGTGATTCCACTCCTCAGTTTTTACACCAACTGAGTGGTCACTGTCACTGAAACTCTATAAATAGAGACCTCTATCAATGAGAAACAAGGTCGGAAATTGGTCAAGAAAACCAAGATCAGATCCAAGGTCGAAGAAATTGATCAACGATCAGACTTCTGAAAAGGAGATCGGACAGGGTCAAGAAAAACAAGGAGAGAGAAGAGATCGAGAGAGAGAGAGAGAGGAACCCGGAGCTCAGGCAAGGGGTAGGGATCGACGACCTTGGCATCGTGCATCCACCCTCTTTTGCAACCTTCGAAGCTACCTCCTGTCTTCTACGGCACTTCTTCACCATCGTGTGGTCCAAGGGCGAAAGTGATCGACTGCAGATCAGACACCTATAGCAATTTATATCCAGATTAAATAAATTGTACTCCCACATCCTCGTATAGGATTATATTGTACAAGTTTGTTTGTAAACAAAAGAATACGGGTCTTGTATGAACACCATCTTGAATACATCTTTCATTCTTTTCATTTTCTACCACAAACAAGATGGCGACTCTGCTGGGGACATCTTTCTTTTCTGATGAGGAAGTAATTGCTCAACACGATGCAGTACCTATAGGAACCGTGAAGAAGACACTGGTCGTCCAATTCGACCAGTCTGCCTACGAAGACATGCTTCGAACCGGGGGTAGCTCTCACCCTCTCTCCGTCCAAAACAACAGGAAGCTGCGCAAGGTCTGGATGCCCAAAACATCCTCTACCATTCCTGTGGACTCTCCGATCTCTCCGACCAATGAGGTTGTAGCATTGCTCCCTCCGTGCTCCACACATAAAATTCAGTCTCCTGCGCGCGGTACAGACAAAACATCGGGCAAAGCCTCAGCGCTAACCCAGAAGTATCCACTGCACTCTACGCGTAGAAACCAGTCTCCCGCTATGCGCGGTACAGACAAAACTTCGGGCAAAGCCTCAGCGCTGACCCAGGAGTATCCACTGCGCTCTACGCGCAGAAACTAGTCTATTACGCCTCTTGACGAGCACTGTTGTAATAGTCATAGGGTTGTGATTGACTGCTGCTGCTCTAAAATAAGACGATCGGTTTTCGACCGGTTAAGCTACTCTCTGTCTTTTCAGGAAAAGAAGCCCACGCATGCATCTGTAAATATGGCCTCACACATGCCTAGACGAGGTTCGAACTCAAGACGTCATCCCTCCAGGCCTCCGAGCCGAAGGAGGTTCAATGAGCTCCTCAGGAATGCTGAAACCGGGGTGTTCCAAAACACTCGTGCAAGGTCACGACAACCAGCGTCGTCCTCTTCTGATTCTGACGTCGAGGATCGCCAAGCCCCAGAATCAGATACTGAAAGTGTAGAGTCAACTTCTACAGCGACCTATACTAATCCTTCAATGATACCCAGGGAGATGGGAGTTTATGCCGTTGAAGATAAATGCGATGAGGCTTTACCATCAGGAAACGCGGAGCAACGCATCACTACGCTGGAGATATCTCTGAAACAAATGCAATCCATAATGAAAAACATGCACCAGATGATGCTAACTCAGCACGCAACTGCCATGGCTCAAGCATCGATCCCGCCAACCCAATCCAAGCCAAGGACCTGCTCTAGATCAAGAGTCGGCGGTTCCTCCGCTTTCAGAGAATATATTACCTCCCGTTGGAGTCACAATACAACCAACTCCGCACCACTCCGTAGTCTCGCTTTCAATAGAAAATCTGATGCAGGCAGTACGAGAGTTGAAAGCCCAGTTTGACGCCTTGAAGCACAAAGATCAGCTAAAGAAACTGGGAATCAACCAGCCTTACCCAGCTATCTGGAAAGAGGTCCCTTTTCCTCTGAGGTATAAACCTCAGACCATGGCCCTGTTCGAGGGGAAAACATCACCAAGTCAATACATGAACTATTTCAGTATGATGACGGTGTTGCTGCAAGGGAACGACGCCCTCCTCACTCGGGTGTTCAAAGGTTGTCTCTCGGGAGTAGCCTATCAGTGGTACCGTAGCTTGGCGGACAACTGTATCACTTCCTTCGAGGACTTTAAAGCTTTATTCTTTATGCGATTCTACGAGGGAGGAATGGACATGTCCATGTCCTCTCTCATCGAAGTCAAGCAAAGAGAAAAAAAGGACGTTCGCACCTTCATCGAGCGTTTTCGTCAGGCCACCTTACAGATGCCTCCAGGAGTTTCAGACTCTGCGTTGGTAGACATTTGCAGGAAGAACCTCCTTTCCGTGGTCTCGGTGTTCACAGGACCATATCAGTTCCGTAATTGGCTCTCGTTCATCCTCTCGGCCGTAGCCGCTGAAGACAACAGTCGTAAGGCGCGCGACAATGGCATCATGATCTCCGCCTCTGACAGAGGCAAGAAGTCATCTTCCAGCAACGACCATCCTCGTGGTCCAAAAGGGAAAGAAGCTCTGACGGTCAATACGTCCAGACAAAAGATGGCGACAACTACGCAGACGAGACCAGGGACGTCCAGGCCCGTAGAAGTCTACTCCTTTGACGACGAGGATATCCCAAGTATATTCGAGTGTCTCATCAAAAGTGGCAAGATCACCCTTCCGGAGTTGAAGCGGCCCCAAGAAGTCGACAGTACTAACGACCCCAAATACTGCATCTTCCACAGATATGTGCACCACCCGACAAAGGCGTATTACATACTGAAAAGGAAGATCCAGGGTTTGATCGATGCCAAAGCCATAACTCTGCACAATACTGAGAAGACGGTCACAGCCAACATGATCTCTCTACAGTTTGGCAATCTGCCTTCCTAGGAGGTCCCGAATGGTGTTGTGCCTATCTCTCGGAAAACGATGAACATCGTCAATCTCCCTCCAGCTAGGGGTCAAAATCACGACCTGATACCCCTAACCACCCGGCGGGGCAAGATCATGTGGGTTCATCCGAATTTGGTGTCAGAGCTCGAGAAAGAGTCTAATACTACTAGAGCTGCGTCTAGAAAGAACTCCAAATGCAAACCATGCCATATGGTTGCAACTTCTTCACCGTCAGACGAGGATGAGGTACTAGCCGCAACCCGTTCAGGGAGAGCTTACCTCAATAACTACGAAGCAAATCAGGAAGGTGCACTGGCGGATACTTTAGCCGCCAAACCTTCGGGACCCGAGTCCGTCATGCCAGAGATCGATCCTGCAAGGCCGACTTCAACGGACAAGGGGAAGCAGAAAGAAGTTCGCTTTGATAAACCTGTGGAAAACATCCCTAACAAAGGTTTAGAGAAGCCATACAACTTCGACATCCTGGCCCAACTGGCTAATACACCAGCCAGGCTGTCCATCTTCGAGCTACTCAGGCTCTCCCAGGACACTCGTCTAGCCCTGAGTGAAGCACTAATGCAGGCGGAGGCATGCTTGACCCAGCTCAAGTCTCCCGACGAAGAACCAGTAGCGTGTCCCCAGTGCCACAGTGTGATGGAGGTGGTGCCAAATATCACTTTCACCCAAGATGACATGCTATTGAAACATAACAGGCATGACAGGCCCCTCTATTACACCGGGTACGTCGGTTCCATAGAGGTCGACAGGATTCACATAGATCCGGGATCGTCAATCAGCATCATCCCTCACTGTCTGCTCAGACCACTGAGAATTCCTACCAGCGAATTAGCTTTCACCACCACTATGATCGTGGGTTTCAACGCTGGAAGAAGTAAGCCGTTGGGGAAAATTCGTCTAAGGATCCAAATTGGCAACCTCAGATCGGTAGCCATATGTTACGTCATCGATTCAGAGGTATCCTACAATATTTTGCTGGAAAGATCGTGGATCCACGACCACAACATCGTTCCTTCAACCCTACATCAATGCCTTAAATATGTAGACGCACAAGGAACAGTACAAACGGAGGTTGCTGACCTAAACCCGTTTAAAGGAATAGAATCCTACTATTTCGATGCCGTATTGTACTCTCAAGACCACACAAAAGAGGTGTCAGGCGAGGCAGAGAAGGAATCCCACCGGGAGCCAGAAGAACCCTCTGTCGCACTACCCCTGTCAATCAGGGTAAAGGGACGAACCACTCGTCCAAAAGCCATGGAACCTATGGCTATCCACCTGAACAAGCCCAGGTCAGGAAAAGGGGGTGATCCTCTCGTGATCACTTTAAACCAGAAGCTTCCTCCCTTGGTCATCAACCTTCGGCGCAACAGGCAGCCGACTGATGTAAATGCAACCAGGAACGGAGTTCCAGATGATAATAAACATCCCCTTTTCCAGTATGTCAGCACTCCGATTCCGAACCAGGAATCCTCTTCCCATGACGATATAGAACCTATAACACAAAAATTCTTGGCAGCTATGGATTCCTATCATCCGTACATACGGGAGGTGACATCGTCATCCAATGTCGTCACGACATACGGACCGCAAGAGGACTCTATCTTCCTTGTCCCGTCCACCTGCAGCAGTCAGCGTACAATAGTCTTCGGCCGCGAGCGCGATCAACCGACTGTCCAAGAAGATTCTTTCAATGATGATATTGGGAGAATGCAGGTTCACCAATACAGCCCACAGGCGTTGAGGATCATGCAAAACATGGGCTACGACTTGAAGCGAAAGCCAGGCCTCAACTACGGAAAGGGCAGACGAACGCCACTGTTCGGCAATCCCCGCTATCAATAAACCCGTTTTGGGTTAGGGTATGCCAACTCCTCCAAATCAAGCAAGGATGTCACTTCCTCCTTTCAAGACGGCTCGTCGCCCTCCGACTCACCTGATGCTCTCGAACAAACATTATCAGTAAATATGGTAGTGACAGATCCCTTCGAAGCAGACGAACCAGAGCCTGAGCCGTTTAAAAATGACTCTTGGGCTCAACAAATGGATACACAATGGGAGTTTCGCTTCGAACAGAGAGAACCTCCCACTGAAGATGAAGTTATCCAGATCGACGTTGGGGATACACTCTCACCAAGACCGATATTTATCAGTAACAATCTTTCCCCAGCTGAAAGGGAAAAAGTTATTCGACTGATAAAAGAATACATCGACGTCTTTGCATGGAATTATGAGGATATGCCAGGACTTGATCCAAAGATGGCTACCCACAAGCTCAACATATCGCCTGATTCAAAGCCTGTAAAGCAGCACCGGTTCTGCCCGGATATGATGGATGCCATTGAAGCCGAAGTCAAGAAGTTGATAGCCTGCGGTTTCATCCGGGAAGAACAACATCCCGACTGGATCGCCAACGTTGTCCCAGTCATAAAGAAAAATAGGAAAATACGCATCTGCATCGATTACCGAGATCTGAATGCAGCCTGCCCCAAGGATGAGTTCCCTCTTCCCATCACAGACATCATGATCGACAATACCTACGGTTTTGAATGCATGTCTTTCATGGACGGATTCTCAGGGTACAATCAGATCAAGATGCATCCTGGGGACTGTTTGTGGTATTAAACGAAAAAATAAAAGTGTATTTCAATGACGGGGTTATAAGAGGCCCGCGCCCTTTGGTTTACAAACAAACTTGTACAATGTAATCCTATACGAGGATGTGGGAGTACGATTTATTTAATCTGGGTATAAATTACTATAGGTGTCTGATCTGCGGTCGATCACTTTAGCCCTTGGACTACACGATGTTGAAGAAGTGCCGTGGAAGACAGGATGCAGCTTCGGAGGTTGCAAAGGAGGGTGGATGCGCGATGCTTAAGGTCGTCGCTCCCTGTTCCTTGCCCGAGCTCTGGGTTCTTCTCTCTCTCTCTCTATCTCTCCTCCTTGATCTCTGGTTCGATGACCTTGTCCGATCTAATTCTTCGACCTTTGATCTTGTACTGGTTTTCTTGACCAATTTTCCGACCTTTTCCCCCATTGATAGGGGTCTCTATTTATAGAGTTTTGGTGACAGTGACCACTCCATCGGTGTAACAACCGAGGAGTGGACAGTACAGCACCCTTTTACACAACGGTTTAAAATAACCAATGCCTGCGTGTAAATGACCTTTTGAGTGAGCATGTGACGCATGTCCAACTAAGGGGACAAAATGCGTATATCTGCTACGAAGATCACGACGTAGAAGCCACGTAGGTAGGTATCCCTTGTGTAGCAGGGGTTGGCGTAAAAGCCAAGCGACTGTCACCTTGGCGTAGAAGCCAAAATAGGCATAGAAGCCGAGCAGGCATAGAAGCCGAATGGGCATAGAAGCCGAATGGGCATAGAAGCCGAGCAGGCATAGAAGCCGAATGGGCATAGAAGCCGAATGGTCGTAGAGACCGAGAGGGCGTTGGAAGCCGAGGGAGCACTGATCCTGAGCGGGCGTAGAAGCCACTGCGTACCGAGTCGAAGTGCTGATGCGGACGTCTTAGCCGGAATTACGGCTTTTGAAGATGTAATCAAATTTTCTACAGAGATTTGTCATCATCTTGTGCATTAAATGCGGAGATGTGTTTTTGGAGGTCTGCAGCCCTTCTGTGCATCCGTCGCGGAGACGTGCCTTGAGGGAAACTGTCACTGCTCTATGCAATTAGACGTAGAGACGTGCCTCGAGCCCCGTACGAAGTGCAGCTTTTGACGTGGCAGCAGTTTGCCTTACTACGGAGCATGAAACAGCTCATGTTTGCCTGTGTAAACAAGGCAGCGTATTCCCTTGCACGCGAAAGAGCAGTTTACGCTGAGAGGACTTCAGTAGACGACGGCTTGGTGATATTTTAACCAAATCCTCTGCATTAAATGCAGAGATCCGCTATCATACTGTGGAGCGCGTCCCGAGGGATCTACTACCGTTTCCAGCCGTCGTTTGGGTAGCCGTGCAGTACTTTTTGTCAGGAGTCAGAGGCCAGGTTCACCGCGTGACTTGACAGGTTTATTTTGGGGAAGACGAAGCGTTCCTCGTACGCTTTAATGCTGCTTTGAGAGCGGCTGGGTTTTACGCCATGGAGGCGATGAAGAACCCTGTTTTACGTTGGATGGCTTCGAAGGCCTTTGCTTACGCTGCTCTGTATCGAGATGCTGCGTAGATCATCCCAGCATATTTTTTATGCTTCTACAAGACCCCCTTAAAAGCTTTTAAATTCCTTAGAATTTGAAACGCTTTGAAAGAAGCATGGACGGCCCCTCGTAACTCGAAACGTTTCTGAATGGAGCATTGAAACGGTCGGTACTGACTTTATGGCGGATTTATTGGGGACCGCTGTGATCTCTTACGCCTATAAAAGGCTGGGGGGGTGAACCTGTTTCACCGCATTCCCATTGTCATGCAGAGATGATCGCCGGAGCTCGTCGGGTCGATCTGAGGAAGAAGGAGATTATTTTCTTCCAGCATGTAAGGATCCAAAAAAGATGGCGTCTTCGAGCGAGTGTCCACTGCAAGTTTGGATCACGGAAGGATATCTTAGCCTCCTTTGCTCGGGATAATCAGTAACTTTGTATGACGTTGCACCAGGAGAGAGGAAGGGTCGTATTAGACCACAGCGGCTTCGGCAAGCTGCGCCTTCCCTCGATGCCCTCTGGTGACAAGAGAGAGGACAAGCTATAACCGCCGTCCTCCCGTATTGAGTAGGGTGAAAAAACCCAACTCAATGGTGCGTGGAGCATGGGGTCTGCAGAGTTTATGCGAGCCCCAACTCTGTCGCCGCCACCGGTGATCATTGCCATGTCAGCCAGTTTGCAGGAACTGACTGGCTGCTGGAGAAGATGGATGAAGAATTAACGCCCCGACGAGAACCTGTCAGAACAGCTTCTGGGCGATCTTCAGACGACGATGAGGAAATCCTTTGTAGAAGGGATTTCCCTCATATGTAATCACAAAGATGAAGAAAAACCCCTGTAGACAGGATTTCCCTCATATGTAATTTATGATTTTAAATAAAGTCGTCTTTTTCTCCATATGATCGTCTTTGCCATACGTTGCTTTGTGAAGTCTGAATGTGTGCAGCTTCAACACGTCTGAATCTTTACGCCGACTCTGATAGAGTATTAGGCCCTGAATAGTCCATAGAATGCTGCTGAGCGTCCTTGAACATTTAGAACTGTCCTGTTGCTAGGACTGAGGGACGGCGTAGAATTCTGAACTGTTGCTTCTCTAATGAGCAGAATCTTGTTCAGACTTCGTCTTCAAGAATGATCTCTCGAAACTCCCTTGGAACAGGGTCAAGATTTTCTGGCTGTCAAATTGAGTTGCCACCTTGATAGACGGGATGTTCAGACTGGAGTCTGGATGAACCTCCAATTTTGGACCCGAGAAGAGTAATTTCTCAATATTTGAACTCTGTATGCTTCGGGTACTTGGGATGCTCTGGGTCAAGAATGAGTATCTTCTGTGTGAACTCTTTGCAATTGACCGCCTTGGGGATTGTTCGGATATGCGAAAAGTCGTAGAGCGTGAAATCATCAGTCTGTAGCCTCCGAGCGTAAAAAATACCACCGAGCGCGAAATCGTAGACTTGTGGTTCTTGAGCGTGAAGTCATAGGTTTGTTGCCTCTCGAGCATAAAAGCTACCGAGCACAAAGGCATCCAGGCATAAACCGTAGACTTGTAGCTGTCGAACATGAAGCCGTAGATCTGTTGCTGTCGAGCGTAGAAAAGCTCCTTTAGCGCAGAACTGTAGATCTGTAGCCTATGAGCGTAAGAACACAATCGAGCGTGAAATCGTAGACTTGTGGTTCCTGAGCGTGAAGTCATAGGTTTATTGCCTCTCGAGCATAAAAGCTACCGAGCACAAAGGCATCCGGGCATAAACCGTAGACTTATAGCTTTCGAACATGAAGCCGTAGATCTGTTGCTGTCGAGCGTAGAAAAGCTCCTTTAGCGCAGAATTGTAGATTTGTAGCCTGTGAGCGTAAGAACACCATCGAGCGTGAAATCGTAGACTTGTGGTTCCTGAGCGTGAAGTCATAGGTTTGTTGCCTCTCGAGCATAAAAGCTACCGAGCAGAAAGGCATCCGGGCATAAACCGTAGACTTGTAGCTGTCGAATCATGAAGCCGCAGATCTGTTGCTGTCGAGCGTAGAAAAGCTCCTTTAGCGCAGAACTGTAGATCTGTACTCCTGAAAAGAAAATTTCTTCGAGCGTGAGGTTTTGCGGATCTGTTGCTTCTGAGCGTAAACTGAGCGCCACCGAGCGTGAGATCGTCGATTTGGTATCTGCTGAGCGTAAAGTCGTAGGTTTGTGGCCTCTCGAGCATAAAAGCTACCGAGCACAAAGGCATCCGGGCGTAAAACCTAGACTTGCAGCTTGCAAGCGTAAAACCGTAGATCTGTTGCTGTCGAGCGTAGAAAGCTCCTTTAGCGTAGAACCCGCTGAACCATTTTGCACGAAAAAACCTTTCGAATTCGCTGACTGTCCGTTTTTCGAGGGTAGTAGGCTGACGTAGCATCCAATCATAACCAACTCTTAATTGCGAGATCCGGTTGGGGTCTCGAGGGGTTCGTCCGAGGATTCGAGGAGTCGACTCAGACCGTATATATATACCCCAAGCTTTTGAGAAAAAGCTTTTTATCTGTCTTCTGCGAAAGAGAGCTTTCGACTGTTCGAGTTTTCCTTCGTTCCTTCTCCGAGCACTTTGAGTCCTCAGAAATCGCGTCGAAACAAACTCCCTCCACCAAGGGAAAGAGCGCAGGTTCCTCGTCTTGTCCTTCGGTACCGGCGAGAGAATCTTCGGTCGGGCGAGGTGAACCTCCTTCCGAGAGGAGTATTCCGTCGACGAGCAATGCACCTGGCTTTAGAGGTAGAGCCTTTTGGGATGACACAAACGACGAAAAATCCTTCGCACACGTTGAACGTGACCGCGCTAGGTCGTCTTCTGTGCTGATAGCCTCTTTTGAGGAAGATGATGCACGGAGACATTTTCATCTTTTACGCCCATATTTCTAATGTGTTAGCGTAAGAGCTCCATATTTTCGTAGCTCTGAGCGTAAAAGCTCTGGCTGACAAAAATCGGGGTATATCGTAAATTTTGAATTTTACGTTTTGCGGAGGAGACTTCTGGCGTATAGAGACCAAATTTGCGCAATCTTGGCGTAAAGCACAGACTGTCATTTTCTTTTGGTCTGCACTTGTGCAGGATTTGTAATGACCTATTTTCCTTGCACTTTTGCAATTGATTTGGGTGAGTCACCGCTGGCTGAGGTGATGGGCTCTGCTGCCGGGATGCTGCACACGAACTACCTGGAGGATCTGTCCCATGTGGCCTTTCCCATCACTGGACCCCAGTACCCTGAGGGCAGGGCATTTCTGATATCGGCCCAGGGTGAGCGAATGCTGTTGAGCATGATCAGTGGCGAACCGCTGACATATGTAGACGGAGAGCAGTACATAAAGCCGGCTTTCCTCTTTGGGGACATGATCGATAAGCAGTCCCAGACGAAACCCAAGAGGGAGCCTTGGGTCTTCCCTGCCGGGGATTTGGTCTTGTATTTGCCGACGATGCCGAAGGATTATCCTATCTCGGCTTTCTCCCATGCGACGCATCCTAGGAAGATGTCGTGGAAGCTGACTCCTGATCTTCACGGGAAGCCTGGGAAGATCTTTCATCTGAAAGGAGCTCACCAAGGGTCTTTTGTCAGTCGCCCCTCCGGCGTTGTGACGCTGTTCCGGGGTCTGTGCCCGGGTAATGTCCCGAGTGAAGATAGCTCGGTGATCCAGCCTGTTCAGTTGCCGACCTTCTGCAACGACTTCATGAGTCAAGGTGGGGTATATCCCAAGAAGAATCCTCGGTGCAACGGGTGGATCGCCCCGACGAACTCCGGATGGAGATGCCTGGTTGATTGGGCCTTGTCGCACTTCCGAAGAGAGCTGGAGGACATCGGACTATACGTCGCTGTGAGCGCGACGAGTGTTGGGTTGCCTCCCAATGCTAATTTGTTCTTGGCACTGATGGAGCGGTATATTCCGCTCACCGGGACCTTCGCCACTCCGCTGGGGGAGTTGGGATTGGCCCTCCACGAGATGGCAGTTGTCTCAAGACTGCCGATGGTGGATACCCCATATGAAGAGTATGTCCCCACCAACCGGGAGTTGGGGGATTCGGATCCTCGGGTGGCGGAAGTATATCAGGAGCTGATGTGCCAGTACTTCGCGTGCACCGCTTTTTATGACGAGCCCTCGAATTTGGCCTATACCACTAAGTGGATGTCTTACCTCTTCTTCCATCGGGCTAGGGCCGCCAAGTCGGAGACAGCTTCGGGGGGTAAGAATGAGCCCGTAAACTGCTTGAGCGTCCTTAGTGCCCTGGTGGTCGAGGCTCTTATGGAGGACGCCAAGGCTCCCGATCAGATTCTCGTTGAGGGGGTAGAAAAATACCCCAAAGGCACCAAGGCCCATAGTTACTTGAGGCACTGTCGCAGGCCTTTGTCTAAGGAAGCCCAGCTGGCTGGTTTCCTCTCCATATGGCTGCGTCGAGTGGTAGTGCCCGGTATCGCGTCTGCGGATCGAATTCACCGGAATATCCTGTTGCCCGCAGTGCGTCTGGTGTTTGGGGTAAGACTGGGCCTGCTTCCTGCCATGGTGTGCCGTATTCAGGCTGGCCTGAGGGCCATGACCGATGGGTTGCTCGTCGATGAAGCTTGTCGTGAGAGTTTTCCCAGGGTGGAATTGCCATACCTGTATCTGATGGGTTGGTTAATTCTCCACAACCCCCGGGTGATGTCTCCCGGTTCCGGCAGCAGCTCAGGGGGCATATTCAAGTTGAATTACAGGGATTCTACCTGGAATGTGAACACAGTTTTAGACTGTCGGTTAGTGTTGAACCTCAGCCATGGCTGGAAGATCCTCTGTACTCCCCCTCTGATACATCGCAACCAATCCGGGGTGTGGCTTGAGGATTCAGGTGGAGAGAGGACCGTTCTTTCTCCGAAGGCTTTTAATTGGTTGGTCTGTATCAGACCATCCCATCTGCTGTATAGGAGCGAAGACTATTGCTTCTTCGAGCCCTACCTGCCTAGTCGATTTGCCAGGCAGTTCGGGTACGATCAATTGCACGTAGGTAACGCCGTCACCAGCTTCAGACCCAGGGGCGGACTCATTGATGGAGCTAGAGGGTGGCGATATTTTATCATGGGTTGTACGGGGGCAATTTTTATCGTGCCGGTTGTTACAACCTCCACGGAGCTGCGCCTCCTTCACTCTTACGCCCAGTTTTATGTGGCGATTAACACCTTCCATCGTGATTTTGACATGCGGGGAAGCTTTAGAGTGCCTTCTGCCAAGCCTGGGGGAAGAGTCGAAGTCCCCTCGGTTTCTTCTGACGAGGGCGAGGAGTCTGGTACTCCGGATGAGCTCCTGGTGTCGTTGCCAAGGTGTGCAGTGCCTGCGCCGGCGGGGGCTTTGATAGTCTCTTCTGGGAAGCGACGGGCTTCTGCTCCGAAGGAAGCTTCCCTTCGTAAGAGGAGGAAGGAGACGGTGGCTCGTCCTCTCCGCATTCCTGGTATTGAGGCTCCTGTGAGTGAGTCGGCACCTTCCTATATCAGGGATGAATCTTTGGCTGGAGGTTCCTCGCCTTTTAGAGAGGGACCTTCTACAGTTCCGGCTGGTGGCGCCGGGGAGTCCTCGCTAGAGGTTGCCGTCGCCGTGGCTGCTTCAAGCAGTGGAGCGGGATTGCCCACGTGGCCGCTGCAGATGGGAGAATCTTTCCCGAGGTCAGCAGTGGGGGAAGTTGCTTCTGGGTCAGCGAGCGCGCTCGGCGAGACTTCGGCTGACGAACCTCGACAGCGTCTCGGGGAAGGCTTGACCGAACTTTTGGCGATGTCGGTCCGCCCACCTCCTTCCCCAGGTATGACAGGTCGTATTGCGTCCTTAAGGCGTGGTTTAGCCATACCAGGTGCAGACGCGTCGTATATGCCGTTGGCTCCTAGTGAAGATGTGGAGGCACCTAATTCCGAGGCAGAAGTATCTTCGGGGGGCAGCTCGCCTGGAGAGGTTTCGTCATCCCGGGAGGGGGACGAACCTGTTATCGCGACCTCTCTTTTCGCGAGTATGCCGATGACCTCGATCGTTGCCGTCACACCTTTTTCGGCCACGCCATTCGTCGAGACGGCGGCGGTGGCTACCTCATCTGCAATTGTCCCTGGAGAGGGAGTTACTAGCATCGCGGTTACTCCGAACGTTCAGTCGGGTCTAGTCGCGTTGACTGAGCAGCATACCAGCCTTGTCTACACCTGTTTACAAATGATGATACCGATGGTGTTGGCGAAGAAACTTGACTTCGAGCTCTTGAAGAAGACTTCTCATCTTTCGATCGAGGTTATCAGGGGGCTTGGCAATCCTGGAGTAGCTGACGCTTTGGAGGCGGTGGTTAATGGTTTAGAGCAACCAATTAATGAATATTTGCAGCGGGCTGAGGCCAGCCTCGATGTTGATGTCCAGGCTCGATTCGACCTCATGGCTGAGCGGCTCGCTATCAAGCTGGCAAGCCTAGACAACTCTATCCAGAAGCACAAGCTGGAGAGGGATAGGAGAAAGGCTGTAGTGGAAGAAGCTCTTGCTGTTGAGATGCAGTGTCGATCCGAGCATGAAGGGAATGCAGCGAGGGTCTCCAAGCTGAGGGAAAAACTTGCTCTGGCAGAGGAGTGGGCCTCCCAGTCGTTGGCAGGTTCAGAGGTAGCGATTGGTCGACTGAGTGAAGCGCGACGGGATCTGGACCGTACGGAAGCTGCCTGTGCGGGATGTCTTCGAGCAAGGGCTAACCTGACCCTCACGCATACTCCGGAGGCACAGCTGGAGCGGGCTCGCGCCGATGCCTTGGCCCTTAGGAATGAGGGGATGGCTGCACTGGAGCGACAGATTCGTGGTCTGATTACTCCGCCCTCTTGATGTATCTTTCCTTATGTAATTTTGCCTCCTTCTGGGAATGAATAAAAGCGACTCTTTTCTGACTGTGGTGGACCCGTCATTTCGGAATATAAATGACAGTTTTTTAGGTGAGGGGGATATCAGAGGTAGTATGGGCCTGACATACTCTCGATAAACCTCCTTAGCAGGATGTATCTATTCAGAGGTTGTATAGACATGATAGGATAGGACCTAACTAGTTTCTCTTCTTGGAGTAGTTTCGTCAGAATTGAGATTCTCGTTACGATCCGCCTGGGCAGGGGGGAATTAAGCGTAGTATCTTTTCAGGAATTTGCCGTTGATGGGAGCCATTAATAGGTCCCCGTTAGGCTGGGCTATCCTGTAGGCGCCGTTCGAGAACGTTGTCTCGATCACATAAGGGCCTTCCCACTTGGGCTTGAATTTGCCTTTACTTCTGTGAGTTAAAATCATCGGCCTTCTTACTGCTAGAACTAGTTCGCCGACCTTGAACACCCTTTCCTTTACTTTATGGATAAAAGCCCTGAAAATGCGTGCTTGGTAGAGCACGATGCGCTGTTGAGCTTGGAGGCATTTCTCGTCTAATCCTTCTAGCTCCTGAAGCCTTAAGAGGTCATTCTTCTCTTGAGTCAGCTCATTAGCCACGGCTATCCTGAGCGACGGGATCTGGATTTCAATGGGAAGAACTGCTTTACTCCCGTAGACCAGCGAGAATGGGGTACAACCCGTTGGCATTCGTACCGTAGTGCGGTATGCCCAGAGGCATTCGCCCAGCTTTTCATTCCAGTCTCTCTTGTTTGAAGAGACAAACTTCTTCAAAAGTTTAATAATGGTTTTGTTGAAAGCTTCCACCAAACCATTAGCAGCTGGATAGTATGCCGTGGAGGCAACATTGTGTATCCGGTTTTTATCGCAAAACCGATAAAACGTCTGGCTAATGAACTGGGGCCCATTGTCGTGAATTATCCTCCGGGGTACCCCGAAGCAATAGATGACGTGAAGTTTGATGAAGCTGACCACGTTGGACGCCTTTACCTCGATGAGAGGGATTGCTTCGGCCCATTTGGAAAAGTAATCCGTGATGGCCAGTATGAACTGGTGACCCCTGGAAGAAGATGGGTGAATAGGACCGATGATATCCATTCCCCATGCTTCGAAAGGCCAGGATGCGACCGTAGGATGTAGATGTTCCGACAGTTGATGTATGAAGTCTGCATGCACCTGACAGGCTCTGCAATGCTTTGCATACTGTATTGCATCTGCGATCATGGTCGGCCAGTAATAGCCCATCCTCCTGATGCGATCCTGTAGCTTAGGTCCGGGTTGATGTGCTCCGCATACGCCGTCGTGAGCTTCACGGATAATCTGCTGTGCTTCGGTGCCAGAGAGACACCTCAACAGCAGTCCATCGTAGGTCCGGCGATACAGGCGTTGTGAAGACGCGTCGAAGTAGAAGCATAGCGATCGTCTCTTGACGGATACTGCCTCCTTGGGGTTCTCCGGTAAGATTCCGTATGCCACGAAATTTATGAAAGGACTTGTCCAATCTCTTGTAGAAGGATCGGCGTTTACAGCGTAGCTGCATTCTATGTGACAGCTGTTCTTCACACAGAACAAATCTCTGTTAAGAAAGATTATCGAATCTTGTCTTCTTATAGGAGCGGCCAAGTCTGCGGCCAGGCTGGCCAGGGCATCAGCTTCCAGATTCCGAGATCGAGGTACGTGTTCTAGGAAGAACCCTTTGAACGTCATGGCTATCTCGATCGTCGCCCGGTGATAGGGGATGAGGTCTAGATTACGGACTTCGTATATTCCCCTGACTTGATTGACGATGAGCAGAGAATCACCGAAAGCCTCCAGGGATTCTACCCCCAGTTCTGTGGCAACTTGGAGCCCAATTAGTAGAGCATTGTATTCTGCCACGTTATTGGAGCAGGGCTCGCTAAGAGAGTATGCTCGGTAGATGACGAGTTGATCCAGGGTAAATAGGACGACTCCCACTCCTGAAACGACGTTTCCTTTAGGACCGGTTCTGGAGGAGCCATCAAAGAACAGTTGCCATACGTCGCTTTTCCTTGCGAGGCTACATTCTGCAACTTCATCGGGGATGTCCTCGTATAGTTTGGAGGTCTCCGGGGTCGGATGAGCCGCTAGGAAGTCGGCCAGCGCTTGGCCTTTGACGGATTTCTGTGGGATGTACACCATGTCGTATGGTGTCAGCAGCATCGCCCCGTTGTGAGTCGGGAGTTGAGGGCACTTGGCTTGCTCATCAGTACTCGAAGGGGGTTGATTCTGGAGATGATATTAATAGTCTGGCCGGTGACGTAGTGCCGCATTTTTTGGACAGCGAACATCAGAGCCATGCATTCCTTCTCCACTGGGTTGTACCGGTGTTCGACACCGACCATCATTCTGCTAAGATAGTAGATAGCCTGTTCATGACCCGCATCATTTTTCTGTACGAGGAGAGCTCCTAGCGAATGATCCATTGCCCGTACGTACAGCAAGAATGGTTTTCCCACGACGGGAGGCACCAGGACTGGCGAGCTGGTTAAGTAGCGTTTGATATCCTCGAACGCTTGTTGGCAGGTTTTGTCCCATATGAAGGATACACCTTTCTTCATGAGGTGAGAGAAGGACTGACATTTTCCCGAGAGGTTGGATATGAATCGCCGGATATAAGCCAGATGTCCTTGGAACCCCCTGAGATCCCTCAGATTATGGGGCGGTCGCATTGCCGTGATCGCCTGGACTTTGTCAGGGTCTACTTCGATGCCTTTGGTGGTAATGACGAATCCCAGGAACTTGCCACTGGATACACCCAGAAAGGACTTTGCGGGGTTCATCTTGAGTTGATGCTGGCGCATTAATTCGAATACTGCCCTCAGGTCTCGGATGTGATCGCCTTTGAGGCAACTTTTGACGGCTATGTCGTCTACGTAACATTCCACTGTTTTGCGTAAATGTCCGCAGAATATGTTACTCATAGCCCGTTGGTACGTAGCCCCAGCGTTCTTTAGCCCGAAGGGCATGACCGTATAGCAATATACCCCCAGTGGTGTCCGGAAGGCTGTGTGCTTCTCGTCTTCAGGATGCATCTTGATCTGATTGTATCCCGAGAACCCGTCCATAAAAGACATGCGTTCGAAGCCGCAGGTGTTGTCGATCATGATGTCCGTGATGGGGAGAGGGAATTCGTCTTTAGGGCAGGCCGCATTCAGATCTCGGTAGTCGATGCAGATGCGTACCTTCCCATTTTTCTTCATGACCGGGACCACGTTAGCGACCCAGTCGGGGTGTTGTTCCTCCCGGATGAAACCGCAGGTTATCAACTTCTTGACTTCAGCTTCGATAGCGTCCATCATATCGGGGCGGAACCGTCGTTGGTGCTGCTTTACCGGCTTCGAATCGGCTAGTATATTAAGCATATGAGTAGCTACCTTCGGGTCTAGGCCTGGCATGTCCTCATAATCCTACGCGAAGACGTCAATATACTCCTTTATCAGCTGTACAACGTCTTCCCTTTCAGGTGGGGGAAGATTGTTACTGACAAATATTGGCTTTGGTGAGAGCTCACTCCCAACGTTGATCTGGATGACTTCGTCCTTGGTGGAAGGTTCTTTCTGCTCGAAGCAGAATTCCCATTGCGTATCCATTTATTGAGCCCAGGGGTCATCCTCGAACGGCTCCGTATCCTGCTCCTCTGCTTCTGAGGGATTTGTCATCACCATATTCGCCGATAGTGCTTGTTCGAAAGCATCTGGCGAGTTGGAGGACGATGAGCTGTTCTGGGAAGAGGTAAAGGCGTCCTCTTTTGGCTCGGAAGTTGCGATGGAGGTGGCATACCCTAGCCCGAGACGGGCTTGTTGATTATGGGGGTTGCCGCACGGCGGCGTTCGTCTGTCTCTTCCGTAGTTGAGGCCTGGCCTAAGTTTCAAGTCGTAGCCCATGTTTTGTTTGATCTTTAGCGCTTGCGGGCTATAATGATGAATCTGTATTTTCCCGGTGTCGTCATCGAAAGGGTCTTCTTGGACAATCGGTTTATTCCGCATGCGACCGAAGACAATTGAGCGCTGAGTGCTGCAGGTAGGCGAAACGATGAAGATAGAATCCTCATGAAGTCCATATGTCGTGACGACGTTGGATGGCGATGCTACTTCCCAGACATATGGGCGATAGGAGCCTATAGCTTTCAAGAATTTTTATGCTATGGGTTCTACCTCGTGATGCGGAGTAGGTCTCTGTACCAGAATTTGAGCATAAATATACTGAAAAAGAGGATGTTTATTATCATCTGGAACTTCACTCCTGGTCGCCTTTACACCAGTTGACTGCCTGCTGCGTCGAAGGTTGATGACCAAGGGTGGAGGCTTTCGGTTCTAAGTGATCACTAGAGGATCACCCCCTTCTCCTGTCATGGTCTTGTCCCGGTGGATAGCCAAAGGTTCTATGGCTTTCGGACGAGTGGTTCGTCCCTTCACTTTAATGGACAGCGGCAGTGTGGCAGATGGCCCTTCCGGCTCCCGACGAGATTCCTCCTTTGCCTCGCCCGACCCTTCTTCCACATGGTCCTAGGAGTACAATACGGCATCAAAATAGTACGACTCTATTCCTTTGAATGGGTTTAGGTTAGCTACCTCCGTTTGTACTGTTTCTTGTGCGTCTACATACTTAAGGCATTGATGTAGGGTTGAAGGAACGATGTTGTGGTCGTGAATCCACGGTCTTCCTAGCAGGATATTGTAAGACACCTCTGAGTCGATGACGTAACATGTGGCCACCGACCTAAGGTTGCCGATCTGGATTCTCAAGCGAATTTTCCCCAGTGGCTTACTTTCTCCAGCGTTGAAACCCACGATTGTAGTGGTAGTGTAAGCCAGTTCGCTGGTAGGGATTCTTAGTGGCCTTAGCAGACTGTGCGGGATGATGCTGATCGATGATCCCGGATCTATGTGAATCCGGTCGACCTCCATGGAACCGACGTACCCGGTGTAATAGAGGGGCCTGTCATGTCTGTTATGTTTTAACAGCATATCGTCTTGAGTGAAGGTGATGTTTGGGACCACCTCCATTACGCTGTGGCATTGAGGACATGCCACTGGCTCCTCGTCGGGGGACTTGAGTTGGGTCAAGTACGCCTCTGCCTGCATCAGCGCTTCACTCAGGGCTAGACGAGTGTCTGGGGAGAGCCTGAGTAGCTCGAGGATGGACAACCTGGCTGGCGTATTGGCTAGTTGGGCCAGGATGTCAAATTTGTACGGCTTCTCTAAACCTTTGCTTGGAATATTTTTCACAGGTTTGTCGAAGCGTATTTCTTTCTGCTTTCCCTTTTCCGCCGGAGTAGGTTTCGCAGGGCTGATGTTTGGCACGACGGGACCTTGCTCTAAAGGTTTGGTAGCTGGAGTGTCAGCTGGCGTGTCTTCCTGGTTTGCTCCGTTGTCGTCGAGGTAGGCCCTCCCTGAACGGGTTGCGATAAGTACCTCGTCTTCGTCTGGTGCAGAAGAAGTTATGATCATGTGGCATGATCTGTATTTGGGACTCTTCTCGGAGGTAGGCTTGGCTGCCTTGGTCTCCTTCTCGAGCTCTGGCACTAAATCCGGGTGAACCCACATTATCTCGCCCTGTCGGGTAGTTAGGGGCACCAGATTGTGAATTTGACCCCTAGCCGGGGGGAGGTTAACGATGTTCATCGTTGCCCGGGATATAGGTACAACTCCATTAGGGACCCTTTGGGGAGGTAGATTGCCAAACTGCAGAGAGATCATATTGGCCGCAACCGTCTTCTCGGTGCTGTGCAGAGTGATGGCCTTAGCATCAATTAATCCCTAGATCTTTCATTTTAATACATAGCATGCCTTCGTTGGGTGGTGTACGTATCTGTAGAATACGCAGTATTTGGGGTCGTCGGTATTGCCAACCTCCTGGGGCCGCCTTAGCTCCGGGGGGGTGATCTTGCCACTTTTGACGAGACACTCAAAGATACTTGGGATGTCGTCGTCGTCGAAAGAGTAGACTTCGACGGGCCTAGAAGTCCCGGGTTTTGCTTGCGTGGTTGCCGCAATCTTTGGTCTGGCCGTGTTGATTGCCAGGGCTTCTTTTTCTTTGGGACCATGAGGATGGTCATTGTTGGAAGATGACCTCTTGCCTCTGTCAGAGGCGGAGATCATGATGCCATTATCGTGTGCCTTGCGACTGTTGTCTTCGGCGGCTACTGCCGAGATGATGAACGAGGGCCAATTATGGAACTGATATGGTCCTGTGAACACCGAGACCACGGGCAAAAGATTTTTCCTGCAAATGTCCACCAACGCTGAGTCTGGAACTCATGGGGGCATTTGTAAGGTGGCCTGACGAAAGCGTTCGATGAAGATGCGGACGTCTTCCTTTTCCTTCTGTTTAACTTCGATGAGGGAGGACATAGACATGTCCATTCCTCCTTCATAGAATCGTGTGAAGAACAGAGCTTTGAAGTCCTCGAAGGAAGTAATGCAGTTGTCCGCCAAGCTTCTGTACCACTGGTAGGCTACTCCCGAGAGACAGCCTTTGAACACCCGAGTGAGGAGGGCATCGTTCCCTTGTAGCAACACCGTCATCATACTGAAATAGTTCATGTACTGACTTGGTGATGTTTTTCCCTCGAACAGAGCCATAGTCTGAGGTTTGTATCTTGGAGGGAAAGGGACCTCCTCCCAGACAGCTGGGTAGGGCTGGTTGATTCCCAGTTTCTTGAGCTGATCTTTGTGCTTCAAGGCGTCGAACTGGGCTTTTAACTCTCGCACTGCCTGTATCAGATTCTCAGTTGAAAGCGGGGCTACTAAGCGGTGCGGAGTCAGCTGTATTATAGCTCCAGCAGGAGGTAGGGTATTTTCTAGGTAAGGCAGCGGAGGAACTATTGACTCTTGATCCAGCGCAGACTCTTGGCTTGGGTTGGACGGTGGTGAGTCCACCCCCGCGCGTATCTGAGTTGGTGGGACCGACGCTTGAGCCATGGTAGTTGCGTGCTGAGCGAGCATCATCTGGTGTATGTTTTCCATTACGGATTGTATTTGTTTCAGAGACGTCTCCAGCGTAGTGATGCGTTCCGCGCTCCCTGAGGGCGAAGCTTCCTCGCGCTCATCTTCAATGGCGTAAGGTCCCATTTCCCTGGGGGTCATTGAGGGATTAGTATAGGTCGTTATAAAAGTTGACTCCATACTTTCTGCCTCTGATTCGAGAATTTGGCGACCTTCGGCGTCGGAATCAGAAGAGGATGACGCTGGTTGTTGTGATCTTGCACGAGTGTTTTGGAACACCCCGGCTTCAACGTCTCCGAGGGGCTTACTAAACCTTCTTCGGCTCGGAGGTCTGGAAGGCTGTCGTCTTGAGCTCGACCCTCCTCTAGGTATGTGTGAAGCCATGTTCACAGACGCATGCGCGGGTACCCCTTCCGGAAAAGACAGCGAGTAGCTCAACCGGTCGAAGACCGATTGTTTCGCCTTGGAGCAGCAGCAATTAATCACAACTTTATGACTATTACAATAGCGTTCGCCAGGAGGTGAGATAGTCATGTTGGAAGGTCCTCTTTCTTTACGCCTCCTGATTAGATATCTGCGTAGGTCAGGAAGGTTTCTTTCCGCCGTCTAAGTTTGTTTTATGCCGAGGGACCGCGTCTGGCGTAACTTGGAGATTCGCTCAATCTGGCGTGAGGCTGAAGAGGCTCTTAGTTGGCCATTAGCTTCTTGCGTAATCCGGAGAGTAGGCAGATCCTTCTTTTGCTGGCGTAAGGGCCCAGTAGTTGAATATTCACCCGCCTGCTTTCCTTTGCGGAGATCGCCGCGCTCGTCTGGTTCACCGTAAAGGTCAGATGTCATTTTGCGCGTAGAGCGTGATCTGTACTTCTGATTTGGTGTTGAGGCACCATCAGAGGTCTTGTCTGTACTGCGCATAGCGGGAGACTGATTTCTGTGCGTAGAACGCAGTGGATACTCCTGGGTTAGCGCTGAGGCTTTGCCAGAAGCTTTGTCTGTACCGCGCGTAGCGGGAGACTGATTTCTGCGTGTAGAACGCAGTGGATACTCCTGAGTTAGCGCTGAGGCTTTACCAGAACCTTTGTCTGTACCGCGCGTAGCGGGAGACTGATTTCTGTGCGTAGAACGCAGTGGATACTCCTGGGTTAGCGCTGAGGCTTTGCCAGAAGCTTTGTCTGTACCGCGCGTAGCGGGAGACTGGTTTCTGCGTGTAGAATGCAGTGGATACTCCTGGGTTAGCGCTGAGGCTTTGCCAGAAGCTTTGTCTGTACCGCGCGTAGCGGGAGACTGAATTTTACGTGCGGGACATGGAGGGAGCGATACTACCACCTCATTGGTCGGAGAGATCGGGGAGATCGGAGAGTCCACAGGAACGGTGGAGGATGTCTTGGGCATCCACACTTTGCGCAGCTTCCTGCTGTCTTGGACGGAAAGAGAGTGAGAGCTACCCCAGTCCGAAGCATGTCTTCGTAGGCAGACTGGTCGAACTGAACGACCAGTGTCTTCTTCACGGTTCCTACAGATACCGCATCGTGTTGAGCAATTACTTCCTCGTCAGAAGAGAAAGACGTCCCCAGCAGAGTCGCCATCTTGTTTGTGGTATTAAACGAAAGAATGAAAGTGTATTTCAATGACGGGGTTATAAGAGGCCCGCGCCCTTTGGTTTACAAACAAACTTGTACAATGTAATCCTATACGAGGATGTGGGAGTATAATTTATTTAATCTGGGTATAAATTGCTATAGGTGTCTGATCTGCGGTCGATCACTTTAGCCCTTGGACTACACGATGTTGAAGAAGTGCCGTGGAAGACAAGATGCAGCTTCGGAGGTTGCAAAGGAGGGTGGATGCGCGATGCTGAAGGTCGTCGCTCCCTGTTCCTTGCCCGAGCTCTGGGTTCTCCTCTCTCTCTCTCTATCTCTCCTCCTTGATCTCTGGTTCGATGACCTTGTCCGATCTAATTCTTCGACCTTTGATCTTGTACTGGTTTTCTTGACCAATTTTTTGACCTTTTCCCCCATTAATAGGGGTCTCTATTTGTAGAGTTTTGGTGACAGTGACCACTCCGTCGGTGTAATAACCGAGGAGTGGACAGTACAGCACCCTTTTATATAACGGTTTAAAATAACCAATGCCTGCGTGTAAATAACCTTTTGAGTGAGCATGTGACGCGTGTCCAACTAAGGGGACAAAACGCGTATATCTGCTACGAAGATCACGACGTAGAAGCCACGTAGGTAGGTATCCCTTGTGTAGCAGGGGTTGGCGTAAAAGCCAAGCGACTGTCACCTTGGCGTAGAAGCCAAAATAGGCATAGAAGCCGAGCAGGCATAGAAGTCGAATGGGCATAGAAGCCGAATGGGCATAGAATCCGAGCAGGCATAGAAGTCGAATGGGCATAGAAGCCGAATGGTCGTAGAGACCGAGAGGGCGTTGGAAGCCGAGGGAGCACTGATCCTGAGCGGGCGTAGAAGCCACTGCGTACCGAGTCGAAGTGCTGATGCGGATATCTTAGCCGGAATTATGGCTTTCGAAGATGTAATCAAATCTTCTACAGAGATTTGTCATCATATTGTATATTAAATACGGAGACGTGTTTTTGGAGGTCTGCAGCCCTTCTGTGCATCCGTCGCGGAGACGTGCCTTGAGGGAAACTGTCACTGCTCTGTGCAATTAGACGTAGAGACGTGCCTCGAGCCCCGTACGAAGTGCAGCTTTTGACGTGGCAGCGGTTTGCCTTACTGTGGAGCATGAAACAGCTCATGTTTGCCTGTGTAAACAAGGCAGCGTATTCCCTTGCACGCGAAAGAGCAGTTTACGCTGAGAGGACTTCAGTAGACGACGGCTTGGTGATATTTTAACCAAATCCTCTGCATTAAATGCAGAGATCCGCCATCATACTATGGAGTGCGTCCCGAGGGATCTGCCACCGTTTCCAGCCGTCGTTTGGGTAGCCGTGCAGTACTTTTTGTCAGGAGTCAGAGGCCAGGTTCACCGCGTGACTTGACAGGTTCATTTCGGGGAAGATGAAGCGTTCCTCGTACGCTTTAACGCTGCTTTGAGAGCGGCTGGATTTTATACCATGGAGGCGATGAAGAACCCTGTTTTACGTTGGATGGCTTCGAAGGCCTCTGCTTACGCTGCTCTGTATCGAGATGCTGCGTAGATCGTCCCAGCGAATTTTTCATGCTTCTATAGGGACGAGAAGCATACCGCCTTCCGAACACCAGTAGGGGTATATTGCTATAAAGTAATGCCCTTCGGGTTGAAGAACGCCGGGGCAACATACCAACGAGCTATGAGTAACATATTCCATGAGCACTTACGCAAAACAGTGGAATGTTACGTGGACGACATAGCTGTCAAAAGCCGCCTCAAAGATGATCACGTTCGAGACTTAAGGACGGTGTTCGAGTTAATGCGCCAATATTAACTCAAGATAAATCCTACGAAGTCCTTTCTGGGTGTATCTAGCGGCAAATTCCTGGGATTTGTCATTACCGCCAAAGGCATACAAGTTGTCACGACCCGTACCCAGATATTCAGGTACCGGTTCGCGAGTACGTCCAGCCTACGCCGTAGTGTCGGCGATAGTACGCTGTCTAGACCATATTCACAGGTAATTTAAAATCTAGCTCATTCATAAATAAATAGGCAAGGATAATAACAGGAAATAGGAATGCTAAGATTTCATAAGACAAATTATGACATCCAAATCCACAGTTTAATACAGAACCAGAAGATAAATCGGGGACAAACCCGAGTACTATGCTGAAAGAAAATACTAGCTAACTGGCTAACTACTCCTCAAAAGTAGTCTCCTGAGTAGGAACCGGCTCCTCAAATGTATCATCTGCTACGCCATATGGGCCATAAAAGGTGGGGGCATAGTCCTCATCATCGCCTAATATCAACGGATCCACTCAGGAAAGGAGCAAAGTACCAATACACAACAAAGCTTAAACTAAATAATTATGACAAGTAGTAAAACTGACTAAGTACCATGATAAGAATATGCATAATAAGTAGAAAAATTAACTAAGAGTTAAATGCTATAAGTCAGAGACATGAGTAAAACAGGATTATAATGAGACAAAAAAATGGAACTGCAACAAGATAATGAAACTATGTGTGTGTGATTGTGTATTTAGAATACATAGTTGGCATATAGGGGGTTATAAGCCTAATCAGGCACGTCATAGATGGCTATCAGTCAGGAATAATCGAGTATCCGGCTGAAGGTACAGTCGCGTACTCAACAGCTAGCAGTCAGGACAGGGGGAAGGGTAAACTACATGCCTCCTAGTATTCTCCCTTCCAACACGAAAAGCAAGACATGAACTCCAAATCCTAACACTAAGTGTAATCATCCAATGATACTAGTAGAGCGAGGAACTAATTATCACAATATAAAGATTAAACTTGAAGTGCAGGTACTTGCCTGATGTTTGAATTCCAACTACTGCTCTGTTACTCGGGAAATTTCCAGAAACATCTCCGGATGCTGGACCAAACATTACCATCATGCTCAGAAGATATCAATCAGCTAGAAACGCCTATCCTTGAGTCTAATTTGGATACAGGGGCAAAAACGGTAATTTCGGATCAAAACGGGGTCCAAAAGTGGGCCCGCTTTGCACCAAAAAATGTATCAGGGTCAAAGGTCTCCAAATTTGCCAAACTTAGTGTCAACAGGTCAGGAACGATGATACGAACCCAACGGAACTTCCAGAATTGGATTCCGATGTGCCGATCACAAAATCGTTCGTCGAGTGGGGCCTGTGGGGCCCATGACACGCGATTTCGTCAACGTTCTCGGAATTGAACCAAACTTAGGTCACAAGACCAGGGTATTGCTACGAGTCCGATGGCACAAGTTTTGTTTCAATCCGACGAGTGTACACAAAGTTAGGGTGCATTCCAGAAAGGGCGGATACGGGACGGTGTCCGCGGATACGCGTTGATTTCGGTGTGCATGCACACCCGAATCGACTTCTGTGAAATCCCACACGTCCGTATCGACGATGCGCACATATCTGTGAAGACCGCACACGACCAAGTCGTCCCGTTTGGCGGGGCGTACTCAGTTCCGGGGTGAAACAGGGCATTGTTTTTCCTGTTTTTGGATCACGGTTCGCGATCGCCACAGGACGCGATGCCCCGAGCGGGTTGCACGGGCACCGAGAGGGTCACGCAGGCTTCGTGATGCAAAAGACGAAATCAGGAACGGGGTTACGAGCAGAGAGTTACGAGTACCTAACAGGGTCCGGAAAACCCGGAAATCTCGTGTCTGACACGTGTCTGACACGTGTCCTGTACACAGAGAGAACTAGGGTTAGGGTTAGGGCTACTGGCCGGAGCTCCGGCGGCTCGGGGCGGCACTGCGACGGGGGAGGCCGGCCGGGGCTAGGGCGGGGGCGCGTGGCCGCGGGCGACGGCTGCCGGAGGCGGGCTCGGGGCGGCTGGAAGAAGAAGGAGGAGGAGGAAGGAGGATCGGGCCGCCGTCGGAATCTGGCGGCGGCGGCGGAGCGGAGGAGCGGAGGCAGAGCGAGGCTGGGGCTGTGGGCTGCGGGCTGCGGGAGGCGTCGGCTCCGGCGAGGAGAAACAGGGCGCGGTGGTGAGGGAGTGGCCGGAGGAAAACGGCCAGGGGGGTTTTATAGGGGGTGGAGGAGGCTGGGATGGCCGGGGAAGGCGGAGGCGCTCCGGGCGAGGCGGGCGACGTGGCCGCTGGGCTCGCGGCGACGTGCGGAGCGGGCGGCCGACGGATGCGGGGGGGGGCGACCGGGTCGTGCGAGGAGGGGAGCTGGGTCACGGGGCGAGTCGCGGGTGCGGGTCGGGTGCGGGTCGGCGGACCCGACCCGACCCGTTAGCCCAATGGGCTGGGCCGAGGGTTTGGGCCGGTTAGGTGTGTTTTATTAAAAAAATAAATAAATTAGTAAATAATTAATTAAATAATAATAGTTTTTAGGTGTTTTAAAATAGGTCCGGGGCCAAATAAATTCTAGAAAAATTACCCTAAGTCCAGTTTTTCATTTTACACCCAAAAATATTATTTTTATAATATTTTAATATTATGTATTATCAAATAAAAATCATTTAATAATTAAAACCCGGATTTTAATTTCAAAAAAATCCCAGAAAATTCCAGAAAATTGTGAAAAATCCAAAATTAAAATTCTTGAAAAATCAGGGGATTTACAATCTACCCCCCTTAAGAGGATTGTGTCCTCGCAATCAAAGAATAACCGATCAACAGAGATGACACGGTCGCAAGTATTGTTCGAAACACATCACAAGACATTTAGGGAAAATATCATTTTCCTAAGAATGAAAGTTATGCACTTTCAAGAGTAAAGAAATCTAGTTAAAGCAAGAGAACTACAACTTTAGAAAACTAGGTTATTATTAACAAGTTCCAAATTACTAGGTTGGGGCTGAGGTCACGAACCAATAAGCACGAGCTAAAACAAGACTAGAAACAGATAACTACGAATCACTTACGCGCATTAGCTACTCCAAGAGTCTGCGCGTCCTCCAAAGTCATCGCGTAAGCTTGTTCGCGTTCTTGAGGTGGATTCCTCTGCTGCTGTTGGGCCTGCTGGAAGAGTGCTGCTTGTGGTACCAAGGGTGGTCTCGGTTCGGGTGCTGGTAGAGCTTGCTGGTTTATCACAGCATCTCGTGGTAATCTTCTAGGAATATCGTCGCTTGCTGGTAGATCCATTACTTTTTATCCAAAATAAACGATAAGAGGCGCACAGGAATCAAGGCAGGATGCAAGTAAATTATTTTAAGTCGATATAGAGATCAAGAATGATTCAAGCAAGTGGATGAGATCCTAAGACTTATCCTATTCTTATTGCAGGCTTGTTCGGTCCCTAAGTTGAAATGGAACAATTTAGTCATTTGACCTGCATGGGCCACCACAAAAACGTGTCACGACCCGTACCCAGATATTCAGGTACCGGTTCGCGAGTACGTCCAGCCTACGCCGCAGTGTTGGCGGTAGTACGCTGTCTAGACCATATTCACAGGTAATTTAAAATCTAGCTCATTCACAAATAAATAGGCAAGGATAATAACAGAAAATAGGAATGCTAAGATTTCATAAGACAAATTATGACATCCAAATCAACAGTTTAATATAGAACCAGAAGATAAATCGGGGACAAACCCGAGTACTATGCTGAAAAAAAATACTAGCTAACTGGCTAACTACTCCTCAAAAGTAGTCTCCTGAGTAAGAATCGGCTCCTCAAATGTATCATCTGCTACGCCATATGGGCCATAAAAGGTGGGGGCATAGTCCTCATCATCGCCTAATATCAACGGATCCACTCAGGAAAGGAGCAAAGTACCAATACACAACAAAGCTTAAACTAAATAATTATGACAAGTAGTAAAACTGACTAAGTACCATGATAAGAATATGCATAATAAGTAGAAAAATTAACTAAGAGTTAAATGCTATAAGTCAGAGACATGAGTAAAACAGGATTATAATGAGACAAGAAAATGGAACTGCAACAAGATAATGAAACTATGTGTGTGTGATTGTGTATTTAGAATACATAGTTGGCATGTAGGGGGTTATAAGGCTAATTAGGCATGTCATAGACGGCTATCAGTCAGGAATAATCGAGTATCAGGCTGAAGGTACAGTCGCGTACTCAACAGCTAGCAGTCAGGACAGGGGGAAGGGTAAACTACATGCCTCCTAGTATTCTCCCTCCCGACACGAAAAGCAAGACATGAGCTCCAAATCCTAACACTAAGTGTAATCATCCAATGGTACTAGTAGAGCAAGGAACTAATTATCACAATATAAAGATTAAACTTGAAGTACAGGTACTTGCCTGATGTTTGAATTCCAACTACTGCTCTGTTACTCTGGAAATTTCTAGAAACTTCTCCGGATGCTGGAACAAACATTACCATCATGCTCAGAAGATATCAATCATCTAGAAACGCCTGTCCTTGAGTCCAATTTGAACACAGGGGCAAAAACGGCAATTTCGGGTCAAAACGGGGTCCATATGTGGGCCCGCTTTGTACCGAAAAATGTGTCAGGATCAAAGGTCTCCAAATTCGCCAAACTTAGTGTCAACAGGTCAGGAACGATGATACAAACCCAACAGAACTTTCAGAATTGGATTCCGATGTGCCGATGACAAAATCGTCCGTCGAGTGGGGCCTGTGGGGCCCATGACACGCGATTTTGTCAACGTTCTCGGAATCGAACCAAACTTGGGTCACAGGACCAGCGTATTGCTACGAGTCCGATGGCGCAAGTTTTGTTTCAATCCGACGAGTGTACACAAAGTTATGGCGCATTCCAGAAAGGGCGGATACGGGACGGTGTCCGCGGATACGCGTTGATTCCGGTGTGCACGCACACCCGAATCGACTTCTGCAAAATCCCACACATCCGTATCGACGACGCGCACGTATCTGTAAAGATCGCACATGACCAAGTCATCCCGTTTGGCGGGGCGTACTCAGTTCCGGGGTGAAACAGGACATTATTTTTTCTGTTTTTGGATCGCGGTTCGCGATCGCCACATTATGCGATACCCCCAGCGGGTTGCACGGGCACCGAGAGGGTCACGCAGGCTTCGTGATGCAAAAGACGGAATAAGAAATGGGGTTACGAGCAGAGAGTTACGAGTACCTGAATAGGGTCCGAAAAACTTGGAAATCTCGTGTCCGACAGGTGTCCGACACGTGTCCTGTACACAGAGAGAACTAGGGTTAGGGTTAGGGCTACTGGCCGGGGCTCCGGCGGCTCGGGGCGGCACTGCGGCGGGGGAGGCCGGCCGGGGCTAGGGGGGCGCGTGGCCACGGGTGGCGACTGCCGGAGGCGGGCTCGGGGCGGCTGGAAGAAGAAGGGGAGGAGGAAGGAGGATCGGGCGGCCGTCGGAGTCTGGCGGCGGCGGCGGAGCGGAGGAGCGGAGGCGGAGCGAGGCTGGGGCTACGGGCTGCGGGAGGCGTCGGCTCCGGCGAGGGGAAACGGGGCACGGTGGTGAGGGAGTGGCCGAAGGGAGACGGCCAGGGGGGGTTTATAGGGGATAGAGGAGGCTGGGATGGCCGGGGAAGGCGGAGGCGCTCCGGGCGAGGCGGGCGACGGATGCGGGGGTGGGCGACCGGGTCGTGCGGGGAGGGGAGCTGGGTCACGGGGCGGGTCGCGGGTGCGGGTCGGGTTCAGTTGGGCGGACCCGACCCGACCCTTTAGCCCAATGGGCTGGGCCGAAGGTTTGGGCCGGTTAGGTGGGTTTTATTAAAAATAAATAAATAAATCAGTAAATAATTAATTAAATAATAATAGTTTTTAGGTGTTTTAAAATAGGTCCGGGGCCCAATAAATTCCAAAAAAATTACCCTAAGTCCAGTTTTTCATTTTACACCCAAAAATATTATTTTCATAATATTTTAATATTATATATTATCAAATAAAAATCATTTAATAATTAAAACCCGGATTTACATTTCAGAAAAATCCTAGAAAATTCCAGGAAATTATGAAAAATCCAAATTTAAAATTCTTGAAAAATCAGGGGGTTTACACAAGTGGACCCTGATAAAGTCCAGGGCATCGTAGGAATGCGACCGCCCCGCAATCTGAGGGAACTTAGAGAATTTCAGGGACGCCTGGCTTACATCCGGAGATTCATATCCAACCTCTCTGGGAGATGTCAGCCTTTTTCTCGCCTCATGAAGAAGGGTGTATCCTTCGTATGGGACGAAGCCTGTCAACAAGCGTTTGACGATATCAAACGCTACCTCACTCATCCGCCAGTTCTGGTGCCTCCCTTCATAGGAAGACCATTCTTCCTATATGTTTGAGCAATGGACCATGCCTTGGGAGCTCTTCTTGCGCAGAAGAACGATGTAGGGCATGAACAGGCTATCTACTATCTAAGTAGAATGATGATCGGAGCCGAACACCGGTACAACCCAGTGGAGAAAGAATGCTTGGCTCTGATGTTCGCTATCAAGAAAATGCGGCACTATGTCACCGGCCAGACTATCCATATCATCTCCAGGATCAACCCTCTTCGAGTACTAATGAGCAAGCCAAGTGCTCTTAATTCCCGACTCGCAACTTGGGCGATGCTGTTAACACCATATGACATGGTGTACGTCCCCCAGAAGTCCATCAATGGCCAAGCATTGGCCGACTTTCTAGCTGCTCATCCGATCCCGGAGACCTCCAAGTTGTACGAGGACATCCCTGACGAAGTCGCAGAATATAATTCCGTGATGAAAAGTGACGCATGGCAACTATTCTTCGATAGTGCCTCCAGGACTGGTCCCAAGGGAAAAGTGGTCTCAGGAGTAGGAATCGTCCTGGTTACTCCCGACAAACTCGTCATCTACCGAGCATACTCTCTCAATGAGCCCTGCTCCAACAACATGGCAGAGTGTAACGCTCTGTTAATCGGGCTCCAAGTCACTAAAGAGCTGGGGGTCGAATCCTTGGAAGCTTTCGGTGATTCTCTGATTATCGTCAATCAAGTCAGAGGAATATATGAAGTCCAGAATCCAGACCTCATCCCCTATCACCAAGCAACGGTCGAGATAGCCATGACATTCAAAGGGTTCTTTCTGGAGCATGTACCTCGATCCCAGAATCTTGAAGCTGATGCCCTAGCCAGTCTAGCTGTGGATTTAGCCACTCCTATAAGAAGGCAGGATTCGGTAATCCTTCTTAACAGAGATTTATTCTGCGTAAAGAACAACTTCCACATAGAACGCAGCTACGCTGCACACGTCGATCCTCCTAAAAGAGATTGGAAGAGTCCCTTTATAGATTTTGTGGCATACGGAATCTTGCCGGAGGATCCTAAAGAAGCGGTATCAGTCAAAAGACGATCTTTACGCTTCTACTTTGATGCATCTTCACAATGCCTATATCGCCGGACCTATGATGGACTGCTATTGAGATGTCTCTCTGACGACGAAGCACAACAGATTACCCGTGAAGCTCACGATGGCGTATGCGGGGCGCATCAACCCGGTCCAAATCTACAGGATCGTATCAGGAGAATGGGCTATTACTGGCCCACTATGATCACAGACGCGATCAACTATGCAAGACAATGCAGAGCCTGTCAGGTCCATGCAGACTTCATACATCAACCGTCTGAATATCTATATCCTACGGTTGCATCCTGGCCTTTCGAAGCATGGGGTACGGATGTCGTCGGTCCTATTCACCCGTCTTCTTCCAGGGGTCACCAGTTCATACTGGCCATCACGGATTACTTCTCCAAATGAGCAGAGGCGATCCCTCTTGCTGAGGTAAAGGCGTCTAATATGATCAGCTTCATCAAGCATCATGTCATCTATCGCTTCGGGGTACCTCGGAGGATAATTTACGACAATGGGCCTTAGTTTATCAGTCAAATATTTTATCAATTTTGCGAAAAAAATCGGATACATAATATTGCCTCTACGGCATATTATCCAACTGCTAATGGTTTGGCAGAAGCTTTCAATAAAACCATTATCAAACTCTTGAAGAAGTTCGTCTCTTCGAACAAAAGAGATTGGAATGAGAGACTGGGCGAATGTCTCTGGGCATACCGCACAACGGTACGAACACCGACAGGTTGTACTCCATTCTCACTGGTCTACGGGAGCGAAGCAGTTCTCCCCATTGAAATCCAGATCCCGTCACTCAGGATAGCCGTGGCTAACGAACTGACTCAAGAAAAGAATAACCTTTTAAGGCTTCAGGAGCTAGAAGGATTAGACGAGAAATGCCTCCAAGCTCAATAGCGCATCGCGCTCTACCAAGCACGCATTTCTAGAGCTTTCAATCATAAAGTAAAGAAAAGAGTGTTCAAATTCGGCGAGCAAGTTCTAGCCGTAAGAAGGCCGATGATTCTTACTCACAGGAGTAAAGGCAAATTCCAGCCTAAATGGGAGGGTCCTTATGTGATCGAGACAACGTTCTCAAATGGCGCTTACAGGTTAGCCCAGCCTAATGGAGACCTGTTAATGGCTCCTATCAACGGCAAATTCCTGAAAATGTACTATGCTTAACCTCCTCTGCTCAATTGGAATATAGCGAAAACCTTAATTCTGACAAAACTACTTCCAAAACAAAACTAGTTGGGTCGTATTCTATCATGTCCATATAACCTCTGAATAGATACGTTCGACTAATTTGGAAATGCAATGCCTATCATGTCCATATCACCTCTGATAGTATCTTGCCTACAAGCCTTAGTCAAAGCATATTCTATCATGTCCGTATGACCTCTGAATAAGTATAACCTGCTAAAGTTTCTTGAGAGCCTATCATGTCCATATCACCTCTGATAGTATCTTGCCTACAAGCCTTAGTCAAAGCATATTCTATCATGTCCGTATGACATCTGAATAAGTATGACCTGCTAAAGTTTCTTGAGGGCCTATCATGTCCATATCACCTCTGATAGTATCTTGCCTACAAGCCTTAGTCAAAGAATATTCTATCATGTCCGTATGACCTCTGAATAAGTATGTCTTGCTAAAGTTTCTTGAGAGCCTATCATGTCCATATCACCTCTGATAGTATCTTGCCTATAAGCCTTAGTCAAAGCATATTCTATCATGTCCGTATGACCTCTGAATAAGTATGTCCTGCTAAAGTTTCTTGAGAGCCTATCATGTCCATATCACCTCTGATAGTATCTTGCCTACAAGCCTTAGTCAAAGCATATTCTATCATGTCCGTATGACCTCTGAATAAGTATGTCCTGTTAAGGTTTCTTGAGAGCCTATCATGTCCATATCACCTCTGATATCACCCTCGCCCAAAACCTGTCATTTACATTTTGAAATGATAGGTCTACAAAGTCAGAAAAGAGTTCGCTTTATTTATTCCCAAGAAAGAGCAAAATTATACCGGGAAGCAAACAAAAAAAGAAAGGGTACATCATTGTGGGGGAGCAGTCAGATCGCGAATCAGCTTCGTCAGTGCAGCTATCCTCTCATCCCTGGAAACCAAGGCATCGGCGCGGGCCTGCTCCAGCCGTGCCTCGTTGTCTCCCATGAGGGACAATTCGGCCTTCGCCCGATGGATACCCGCACGGGCAGCTTCTGCACGATCCAGATCCCGTCGCGCTACGCTCAATCGACCAGTCGCTACATCTAGACCTGCCAACGACTGGGAAGCCCACTCCTCCGCCTGAGCGAGCTTTTCTTTCAACTTGCGAACCCTCGCTACGTTTCCTTCATGCTCGGATTGGCACCTTAGTTGAAGAGCAAGGGCCTCCTCCACGACGGTCGTTCTTTCGTCCATCTCCAGCTGACGTGTTTGAACGAGTTTATCTAAGCTTTCCATCTGTTTGGTAAACCGCGCAGTCATGGAGTTGTATCTGGACTGGACCTCAGCTTCAATGCCGTCCCGAGTTAGCCGCAGATATTCGTTAATGGGTTGCTCCAAACCATTAACCATCGCCTCCAGGGCATCAGCTACCCCGGTGCCGTCAAAATCCCGGATCGCCTCTATCGGGATCCGAGAGGACTTCTTCAGGCGCTCGAGGTCCAGATTCCCCTTCAGCACCATCGGTATCAGCGCTTTCAAAGTAGCATAGAAGACGCTGGTATATTGCTCAGTCAACGCAGCTAGATCCGATTGGGCGCCAGGAGTGGCCGCAGCATTGGCAAGCCCCCCTCCAGGAATGATTGCAGACGAAGTGGTCACAACCGTCGCTTCAACAAGTGGTGCGACCAAAAGAAGTGCATCTACAACAACCAAAGTGGTCGCAATGGCAGGCTCTCCCTCTTCTTGGGATATCAAAGCCTCTTCAACAGGCGAACTGGCCCCCCGAAGATATTTTCTCCTCAAAGTCAAACGCCTCCGTATCATCGCCAGGAGCCGGAGCAGAGCCAGAAGGCGCTTCAAAGCTGTATTGCCCGTGGATGCCATCCCCTGGGAAGAGGACAAAAGAGTTGATATCAATATAATGGTACTCTTTCTAAAAAGGAGACATAAAGATGACATTTACCCATAGCCAGCGGCATATACGGCGCATCTGCAGCCGATGTAGCTAAATCACGTCTTAATAACGTAATGCAAACTGTCATACCTGGAGAAGGGGGTGGGCCAACCGACATCGCCAAGAGATCTACCAAGCCTCCACCAAGACGCAGTCGAGGTTCATCAGCTGGAACCTCGCCAAGCATGCTCACAGGCATGGCAGAGGTTTCATCCGTTACTGGTCTAGGGAAAGATTCTCCCATCTGCCTCGGCCACGCAGGCAATCTCGTTCCACTACCTGGAGCGGTAGCAGTGACAAAAGCCGCTAACGAAGATTCTCCAGCACCGCCAGCCGAAGCTGGGGGTCCCTCTCTAGAAGTCAGGGAACCTCCGATCAGGGAAGCATCATCGACAGGCGAGACAGCAGGTCCCTCTGTAGGAGCCTCGATACCAGGAATCCGGAGAGAACGATTGACCATCCTCTTTCTCTTGCGAGAAGAAGCCTCCTTGGGAGCAGCAGCCCTTCGCTTCCCAGAGACTACCAAGGCCCCCGCAGGCAGAGGCACTTCATACCTCGGCACCGAAACTAGCGGCTCATCAGGAGTAGCAAACTTCTCACCCTCGTCGGGAGAAATCGAAGGAACTTCAACTCTTCCCCCAGGCGTGGAAGACGGCACCCTAAAACTCCCACGCATGTCAAAATCACGGTGGAAGGTGTTAACCGCCACGTAGAACTGGGCATACGAAAGTAAGATGCGCAGCTCTGTGGAGGGTGTGACGACCGGCACGGTAAAAATTGCTCCAGTGCATCCCATGATGAAATATCGCCATCCTCTGGCTCCATCAATGAGTCCGCCCCTGGACCTGAAGCTGGTGACGGCATTGCCCATGTGCAACTGGTCGTACCCAAGTTGCCTAGCAAACCGACTAGGCAAGTAAGGCTCGAAGAAGCAATGGTCTTCACTTTTATACAACAAATGGGAGGGCCTGATGCAGATCAACCATTTGAAAGCCTCCGAAGAAAGATTGGTCTTCTCTCCACCTAAATCCTCCAGCCTAATCCCCGATTAATTACGATGTACCGAGGGGACAATACAGAGGAGCTTCCAGCCGTGACTGAGGCTCAGTGTCAACCGACAGTCTAAAACTGTGTTCACATTCCAGGAAGAGTCTTTGTAATTCAGCAGGAAGCTACCCCCCGAGCTACTACCAGAGCCAGGAGACATCACCCGGGGGTTGTAAAGAATTAACCATCCCATCAAATACAGGTATGGTAATTTCACCCGGGGAAAGCTTTCACGCTGAGTCTCATCAGCGAGCAGCCCGCCAGTCATGGCTCTCAGGCCAGCCTGTATACGACACACCATAGCAGGGAGCAAGCCCAGTCTTGCCCCAAATACCAGACGCACCGCAGGCCACAGGATATTCCGGTGAATGCGGTCCGCAGATGCAGTACCGGGCACCACTACTCGACGCAGCCATATGGAGAGGAAACTGGCCAGCTGGGCTTCCTTAGACAGAGGCCTACGGCAACGCCTCAAGTAGCTATAGGCCTTAGTGCCTTCGGGATACTTTCCTACCCCGTCGTCAAGAATTTGGTCTAGAGCCTTGGCGTCATCCATAAGAGCCTCGACGACCTGGGCACTAAGCACTCCCAAACAGTTCACGGGCTCATCCTTGCCCCCCGAAACTTTCTTCGGCTTGGTGGCCCTGGCCCGGTGGAAGAAGAGATAGGACGTCCACTTGGTGGTGTGAGCCAAATCAGAAGGCTCGTCATAAAAAGCGGTACACGCGAAGTAGTGGCACATCAACTCCTGATACACCTCCACCACCCGAGAGTCCGAATCCCCCAATTCCTGATTGGTGGGGACGTACTCTTCATATGGGATATCCCCCATCGGCAGCATCGAGATCACTGCCATCTCATGGAGGGCCAATCCCAACTCCCCCAGTGGAGTGGCAAAAGTCCCGGTGAGCAAAATGTATCGCTCCATCAGTGCCAGGAATAGGTTAGGGTTAGGAGGCAACCCAACACTTGTCGCACTCACAGCGGCATACAGCCCAATGCCCTCCAGCTATCTCTGACAGTGCTTCAAGGCCCAGTCAACTAGGCAAGCCCATCAACGGTTTGTTGGGGTGATCCACCCGTTGCATCGAGGATTTTCCTTGGGATATACTTCCCCTCGCCCCATGAAGTCGTTGTAGAAAGTCAGCAACTGGACCGGCTGGATCACTAGGCTATCTTCGCTCGGGATACTGCCCGGGCATAGTCCCTTGAACAAAGTCACAAGGCCGGAAGGACGGCTGACGAACGACCCCTGGTCAGCTCCTTTCAGATGAAAGATCTTCCCCGGTTTGCCGTGAAGATCGGGCGTCAGCGTCCACGACATCCTCCTAGGATGTGTCGCATGAAAGAAGGCCGAGATGGGATAATCTCTCGGCATCGTTGGCAGGTACAAGACCAAGCTCCCGGCAGGGAAAACCCAGGGCTCTCTCTTAGGCTTCGTCTGGGACCGTTTATCAATCATGTCCCCAAAAAGAAAAGCTGGCTTTATATACTGCTCCCCGTCTATATACGTCAGGGGCTCTCCGTTAATCATATTCAGCAGCGTCCGCTCGCCCTGAGCTGATATCAAAAGCTCTCTTTCCTCAGGATACTGGGGTCCGGGGATAGGAAATGCCACGTGGGACAGATCCTCCAGATAGTTCGAGTGCAGCATCCCGGCAGCGGAACCCATCACCTCGGCCAGTGGAGACTCTCCCAAATTAACTCCAAAAGTGCGAGGAAAACACGTCATTACAAATCTTGCAACATGAGGACCCAGAAGCCACAGTTTGTGCTTTATGCCAAGACTGTACAAATTTGGTCATTTTACGCAGAAAGTCTCATCCAGAGACGTAACTGGCAGCATACGATCCGTGCTTTACGCCGGGCTACCAAAATTCTAGTTATTACGCTGGAGGTTCCGTCCCCAGGCGTAAAACTAAAATTTTATAGTATACACCAAGTTTTCGGCAGTCAGAGTTGTTACTCTCGAAACTGCGGAAACATGGAACTCTTACGCTGGCACATTAGAAATATGAGCGTAAAAGATGAAAACATCTCCGTGCATCATCTTCCTCAAAGAGGCTATCAGCACAGAAGATGACCTAGCACGGTCACGTTCAACGTGTGCGAAGGATTTTTCGTCATTCTTTGTCATCCAAAAGGCTCTACCTCTAAGGCCGGGAGCGCTACTCGTCGGCGGGATACTTTGCTCAGGATGAAGTTCTCCTTGCCCGACCGAAGACTCCCTCGCTGGGGCAGAAGGATGAGAAGAAGAACCTACACTCTTTCCCTTAGTGGAGAGGGTTTGCTTCGGCGCCATTCCTGAAGACTCTGAGTGCTCGGAGAAGGAACGGAGAAAAACTGGAACAGACGAAGACTCTCTTTCGCAGAAAATGGATGAAAAGTTTTTCTCTCAAAAGCTTGGGATATATATAGGGTTCGGATCGACTCCTCGAATCCTCGGACGGACTCCTCGAAACCCTAACCAAATCTCGCAAATTAATATTTGGTTATGATTGGGTACTACGGCAGCCCACTACTCTCGAAAGACGGACAGTCAGCAAATTCAAAAAGTTTTTCGTGCAAAGCAGATTCGTGGTTCTACGCTAAGGAGCTTTATATGCTCGACAGCTACAGATCTACGGTTTTACGCTCGCAAGCTATAAGTCTATGGTTTTATGCCCGGATGCCTTTTGTGCTCGGTAGCTTTTACGCTCGAGAGGCTACAAACCTATGACTTCACGCTTAACAGATACAAACCTATGGTCTCACGCTCGGTGGTGTTTAGTTCACGCTCGGAGGCAACAGGTCCACAATTTTATGCTCGAAAGATTTCTTTTCCATAGGCTACAAATCTTCAGTTCTACGCTAAGGAGCTTTCTACGCTCCACAGCTACAGATCTACGGTTTTACGCTCGCAAGCTATAAGTCTATGGTTTTATGCCCGGATGCCTTTTGTGCTCGGTAGCTTTTATGCTCGAGAGGCTACAAACCTACGACTTTACGCTCAGCAGATACCAAACCTATAATCTCACGCTCGGTGGCTTTCTACGCTCAATAGGGTATGAACTCAGGATTTCCAGCCCATCTACACTACGGATCTCTGACTTTCCGCATGTCCAAAACAGTTCTAAGGGCGGTCGATTACAGGAGTTCACCCAGAAGATACTCCGTGACCTCGAAATATCCCAAGTGCCCAGAGCATACAGAGTTCAAACATTCAAAAATTACTCTTCTCGGGTCAACAAAATTGGAGGTTCATCCAGACTCCAGTCTGAACATCTCGTCTATGGCAACTCGGTTTGACAGCCAAAACCTCAACCCTGTTCCAAGGGAGTTTCGAGAGGTCATTCTTGAAGACGAAGTCTAACAAAATTTTTGTTCATCAGAAGACAGTTCAGAAACTCTATGCGGTTCCTACATTCCTAAAGCAGCTGCGCATCACTAGTTATGCGTAGAAGACAGGACGGGACCTAATACTCTTTCTATCAGAGTCGGCATAAAGAATCAGACGTGTCGAAGCTACACATATTCAGACTTCACAGCAACGTATGGCAAAGACGATCATATGCAGAGAAGAAAGACGACTTTATTTAAAGTTAAAATCATAATTATATATGAGGGAAATCCTGTCTACAAGGGATTTTTCTTCATTTTCGTGATTACATATGAGGGAAATCCCCTCTACAAAGGTCTTCCTCCTCTTCCATGGCAGTTCATCGACCACCACAGTCATGAACAAGAAGATCCTCCATACGCCATGGCCGATCCAGTTGAGGCTTCTTCAACCCAACTCGATCGAGGATGACAGATTATAGTTTGTCTAATCTCGTCCGCGGGAGTCTCAGAAGAAAATATACAGCTTGCAGGCTGTGTGGTCTAATACGACCCTTTCCTTCTCCTGGACAAGATGCCATATGAAGTTGCTGATTATCCCGAGCAAGGGAGGCTAAGATATCCTTGCATGTTTCATCGTTGCAGATGATACTTGCTCGAAGACGCCGTCTTTTTCGGCTCCTTACATGCTGGAAGAACATGGTCTTCTTCTTCCTCAGGTCGACCCGACGAACTCCGGCGATCATCTCAGCATGGTGAAAGGAAATGTGGGAAGAAACAGGTTAACTCCTCAGCCCTTTTATAGGCAAGCGAGGTCACACCTACCCCCAATAAATCTGCCATAAAGACCGGCCTGAAAGAACGTGTCAAACTTGACCATTTCGGGCTCCATTCAGAAGGCGTTTCGAGTTACGAGAGATGGTTCATGCTTCATTCAAAGCGTTTCAAATTTCGAAGAATTTAAAAGCTTTGAAGGGGGTCTTGTAGAAGCATGAAAAATACGCCGGATGACTATACGCAACTTATTGGTACGGGACAGCGTAAAGAGATGACCTCTGAGCCATCAAGCAGGCAAGACAAGAGCTTCTCAGGACCATCCGCGTAAGTGCAGTATGTCCAGGCCGCCTCAGAGCATAAAAGCAGAGGGCTTCATCGCCTATATGGCGTAAAATACATCCACTTTCAAATGCGGTATTAAAGCGTACGAGGAATGCTTCGTGCTCTTCGAGACGAACCTGTCAGACCCTGTAATAAACCTGACGTCTGAACTTCTGACAAAAGGATACGGCTCGGCTACCCAGAGATGGCTATAATGATAGCATGGCACTGCGACCTAGGCTGTCAGTTACCGCCATCTCCCTCGCGTAAACTGCTTTTACATGAACGAGGGGATATGCTGCCTTGTTTTACACAGGCAGACATGAGCTGTTTACACTCTGCAGTAGACAAACAGCCTGCCACGTCAAAAGCGGCACTTTGTACAGGGCTCGAAGCACGTCTCTGCAATTGGTGCACAAGACGGTGACAGTCTTCTCGAGGTACGTCTCTGCGACAAATGCACAGAAGAGCTGCAGACCTTCGAAAACACGCCTCCACATTTAATGTGCAGAATGATGGCGGATCTCTGCATTTAATGGAGGGGATTTAATTAAGAATCACCGAACCATCGTGTGCTGACACCCCCTTGCGTAAACTGCTTTTTCGTATACGAAGGGATACGCTGCCTTGTTCTACACAGGCAAACGTGAACCGTCTATACACCGCGAAAGACAAACAGACTGCCACGTCAAAAGCTGCACTTTGTACAAAGCTCGAGGCACGTCTCTTCGCCTGATGCTCAAAATGGGGCAGGCCTTCAGAACACGCCTTCGCAATTAATGCACAGGATGGTGGCAGATCTCCGCATTTAATGCGAGAGATTTGATTATATCTTTAAAAGCCGTGATTCCGGCTAAAGACGTCCACGTCAGCACTCAGCATTGCGCAGTGGCTTCTACGCCTCCTCAGCTATTATGCTCTCAGGGCTTCTACGCCTCCTCAGCTGTTATGCTCTCAGGGCTTCTACGCCTCCTCAGCTGTTATGCTCTTAGGGCTTCTACGCCTCCTCAGCTGTTATGCTCTCAGGGCTTCTACGCCCCCTCAGCTTCTATGCTCTCTCGGCTTCTACGCCCCCTCAGCTTCTATGCTCACTCGGCTTCTATGCCATCAGGCTTCTATGCCTACCTGGCTTCTATGCCTATTTTGGCTTCTATGCCATGGTGACAGACATTGGCTTTTACGCCCACCTCTTCTACACGGAGGATACCTACCTACGTGGCTTTTACGCCGTGATCTTCGTAGCAACAATACGCGTTGTGTCCCTTAGTTGTACCCACGTTATACGCTCATTCAAAGGATCATCTATACGCAGGCATTGGTTACTTTAACCGTCGTGTAAAAGGGTGCTGTGATTCTACTCCTCGGTTTTTATACCAACTGAGTGGTCACTGTCACTAAAACTCTATAAATAGAGACCTCTATCAATGAGGAACAAGGTCAAAAATTGGTCAAGAAAACCAAGATCAGATCCAAGGTCGAAGAAATTGATCAACGATCAGACTTCTGAAAAGGAGATCGGACAGGGTCAAGAAAAACAAGGAGAGAGAAGAGAGAGAGAGAGAGAGAGAGAGGAACCCGGAGCTCAGGCAAGGGGTAGGGATCGACGACCTTGGCATCGTGCATCCACCCTCTTTTGCAACCTTCGAAGCTACCTCCTGTCTTCTACGGCACTTCTTCACCATCGTATGGTCCAAGGGCTAAAGTGATCGACTACAGATCAGACACCTATAGCAATTTATACCCAGATTAAATAAATTGTACTCCCACATCCTCGTATAGGATTATATTGTACAAGTTTGTTTATAAACAAAAGAACACGGGTCTTGTATAAACCCCGTCTTGAATACATCTTTCATTCTTTTCGTTTTCTACCACAAACAGATGTCTCCTCATCATTACATGAGTTATTTTAAGACGAAGGTGGGACATCTACCTTGCAACGATGCTCTTCTCACCAAGATCTTCATCAGGGCATTGGCTGGAGTAGCCTTCGACTAGTTTTACAGTCTCCAAAATAATTGTATCCCATCGTTCAAAAATCTTTAAAGTCTCTTCCTTGCCTGATTCTATGACGGAAGAAATAACATTATGATGTCCTCTCTGATGGACATTATACTGAGAGAAAAAGAGCCTATACGGGAATACATAGAATGATACAGGAAAGTTGTGCTATAACTGCCCCCTGACAATCCTGAGTCTACACTGATGGACACATGCCAAAGAAATCTACTTCCAACAATACGGCTCTGGACGGGAGCCACTCAGTTCAAAGGATAGACGACATTCATTATAAGTGTTGTCGCTATAGAGAAGAAAGTGAAGGACGTTCGACTGCTGGAAATACATATCCCCATCACTGATGATAGAGGAAAGCATCCTTACAACAAAAACAATAATAACAACAACAATAACCAAGGTACTAGTGGCTTTGATGGTAAAGGGAAGCAAGTCCTTACAGTCAATTTATCCAAAAAATCCTTCGTGCCGGATCAAAAACTGGTTGAAACTATAAAGACGAGAGAGACTTACTCTTTTAGTGACCATAACGCCATGGCAATATTTGATGTACTAATAAAGGACAACCGACCAGCTGCCCGAGATTAAATATCCTTATGAGGAAGATAAGGTAGATAACCCCAAATACTGCCACTTCCATAAGTATGTCCATCATCTAATATGATATTGCTACATATTTAAATGATACATCCAGTGTCTGTTCGATTCCAAGGCCCTTATATTAGACTTTGAGGACAAGATAGTTGTTGCCAACACGGTATCTCTCTAGTTTGGTTACTTTCTAGTAACGGAGGCCTAAGATGGCGTTGTCCCGATACCAATGGCAGTAATAAAGGTTGTTAACCTCCCTGCAGCTTGCAATCAAGCAACCTGGCTAATACCTTTTAGCACTCCATGGGGCGAGGTCATGTGTGTTCTTTTCGACCTTGCTCAGGAAATAATGCAATAAGCAATGCCTTCTCCCCCCAAGTCCAAAGGAACAAAGTCCAAAGCTTGACACATGGTTTCTTCCTCCACCAATGAAGGTTTGGCAGAGGCAAAGAGGTTGAGACTTGTCACTTTTTGATATACGTATTTGGAACGTATTTTTATTTTAGCATGGTTGCATGTGCATGGAGGCTAGACCCATTTTTTGGTTAACCTGGTACATGGTTTATTTTGTGGGTTAGTTTAAATCATGAGAACTTTTGGTTCAACCCTCAACCCTACTATATATAACCCAATATTTTCTCTCTCTCTTTTTATTTCTTTATTATTTCCTCTTTCTTTAGTTTTTTGCCACCATTTTCATAGGTAAGTACATCTTACATGAAAAATAGAGAAACCATCCATATTATTATTCTATTATGTTTATTATATATTTTTAAGTACTTTTAGTTCTTAGAGTTTTCTATTTTGATGGATCGATTAGTGTAGATCTATATTTCTAACATAGAATTTTTATGGGTTTTATGAGTTTTTCTTGATTTTGATCTATTAATCTTGTGTCTTTGAAAACCAGTTTTTTTACATGATAGAACTTTCAATTTAGAGCATTTTGGCTTTTGGTTTACCCGATTTTGATTTAAAATAAGGATTTTATGGACAAAACAAGATTTTAGTTTTTGGAGCTTTTTGCCAAGGCGTAACTTATTGTTGGAGAAGCCGAAGTTCCCATATAGCCAGTGAACATATGCGGCTGAGAGTGTCATGCGGCCTGAGAGGGTTATGCGGCCTAACTCTTGCCGCATATTGATATGATGTATCCATCTTATTGGACGCATGACTGCTAATTTATACAAGTGTCCTTGAACACCTTGTACTTTCACTCACTGAACGAATAAGAAATCGCTAAGTCCTAGAGAACTCCATGCGACATTGAAACCCATGCAACCACGACACCCATGTGTTCTAGAGAGCATACGGCTACTATTTTCTTGGACTCATGGCTCTAAACCGTTGGCACTTATTTTTATGGTTTTGTCTTTTCTTTCTGACACACTTTATGACTTGTCACATCAGTAACATCAGTCACTTTATTTCATATTATTGATATTTTATTTATTTGACTGTCACTTTATTATTTATCCCAAGGAATAGACCTTAAACCTTAGCATGCAGCGAAGTGGTTCATGTGGTCTGACTTCATGCGGCCTAATTTTATATGCGAATAGGATTGTCATGTGCCATGACTTCCAATGTGGCCTAGAGACCCATGCGGCCTTGCTTATTTTGTTTTAATATCTTATTGATTCATGTGACCCAATGTATAATTGGTAATTGGACTTGAATACTGTATCCGTGCTGATACCCCTATTACCTGATTATTATTCATGATTTAATGTGCGCTGAGGTACGACACATCGTTTCACGTGTTAATTGATTATATTTAGGTTGTGCATCGAAAATCCCTCCAAATTCCAGAACGTGTGATATTATAAATATATATTGTTTTCCCAACATAGGGCTAATTAGGTAACTAAAAGTAGTAGTAACATTAAAGGGAACGATATTCCGATCATGCCAACGGATATTCCCACAGAGATTCATTATAGTGCGCTGTGGGCTGGCTACCACAAATACTGTATATTATCTGCCTTAGTAGAGTGCAGTATCTGACTTATTATTATGTCGAGCCATTATTTCAATATAGGAACTCTAGAACCGCTAAAATCGTCTTTTTAGTGCAGTGGCCCTACGAGGAACTGGTACATCCTGCAAGTGCCTATTTTATTTATTTGGTTAAGTTAGCTCATGTTCGGTACTGCATTATCTGAGGATACTTATTATGCATTATTTTGAGATAACCTCATACTCCAAAAAATAGCAAGTCGTACAAATAATTGGCTGATTTAAGTAAATGGACTTGGTTATGATTGTATTATTCGGTTAGTAGCCTAGGAAAATAGACTATCATAGTGTGATGGCTCAACCCTTGTACTTATTTGGTTGTAGGATTGGTCCTTTATGCTAGGATATACCATGGACCTAAGTTACGACACCGAACCTATGTATTATATATGTTTTCCTTGGGTTTTTGTTTCTCCATTTTGTGCTTCCTTTGTGGTACTTGCTATTTGGGGTCTAATCCCACTGGTTTTGATAGCCATGTTTTGAGCCAGCAACTGAGGATCCAGCGCACTTTCCCCCAACTCATGGCGTGCACCAAGAATATGGTCGCATGGGATACCGAGTAGGCTTTCTTCTTCCCTACTCGTCTTGTACATTTACTTATTTTGGCGTTGAGCCATTGGCACCTATTTTCTAGCTTTTCTGGACATTAGTATTTCTTACATGGTTGTATTAAATCAGACTGTAGCTGATCACTGTCATGTACTTATGTTACTCTTCTCGCTTCTTATTTTGTACAGCTAGACTCCAAAATATTTTGGGAAAGCATTTGGGACTCCTTATTGCTTATCATATATGCTCTATGCTTACTGTTTCTTGTTTGAATAATTGAGACATAGAAATTCTTGACCATAAGATACTTTATTGTAGCATGCACCCCCTTATCTTATACAATTGTGACCACCGTACGACGTATAGCACCTTGTATGGGATAGCTGGCCATGTCCGTCTTCGTATTTTGGTACTTGCACGTGATAAGGTTTTAGTGGTGGCCCATGCAGGTCTGTTCTTCAGAATTATGGGCTTTTATGGTCATAGGAGTCTCAATCAAATATGATCCTTTTTAAAATTATGAATTCGTCCTCTTCAATACTCAGCTTTAATTTTTTCAGATTGATTGCTTCCTTGTTCTTTCTCGTCCTGTTCTTGATATTTCTTGTGATCTTATTTATGGTTTATCCTTCCCCCGATGTGGCAGCAACAAGAGAGGCAGAGTTGCTAGTGGAACAAAATCTTATAGAAACCCAACCAAGGATCCGAGTTGAACCCACGATGAATGGGACAGAGCAGCAGGCTCCAGGTGTTCCCTTACCTCCCGTAGTGCCGGCAGTACTAGATACCCCAGCTTTGCTAGAGATTATCCGTGAATTATTGGCGGCCCAACAATACCAGATGGTGGTACAATAATAATAAAAACTACAACATCAGCAACAACAGCTCCAATAGTAGGAACAGAATATCCTATTGAACCAAGGGTTATAGACAACCCTAGAACGATGTGGAAGAACAGATTATGAGGCATCTATTAGATTTTGCAGACTGAACCCCAGATACTTTAATGGTACAAAGGACGCAATCACGGGAGACGATTGGCTCCAAGATATTGAGACCATTCTGATAGCGGCTAAAGTTTTGGCCGAGGAATAGATTGACCTGGTTCGTCTACAACTCCAAGATCTGGCAAGAGATTGGTGGACTACAATGGAGACAGGATTGAGACATCATATTTTATGGGAGGATTTTAGGACCCAGTTCAGGATAAAGTACATTGAAATTGTGGCTCAGTATGAGCTATAGCAAAGGTTTATTAACCTCAAGCAAGCTAAAAGGATAGTAGACTGCTATGCAGCAAAATTTTATTGACTTAGCAGATTTATTCCAACCATGGTGGCAATAGAGTTGGAGAAAGCAATGATGTTCCAATAGGGACTTCAGTTGGAGATCTTGCACATGGTAGAGGTGCATGACAACCAGACCTTTGAGGCGATATTGATAGCAGCCAAGAGAGTTCAGCTTACTTCTCAATATATAGCATCAAGAAGAGTTGATCGAAAGAGGCCTCATGGATAGAACAATGAGGGAGGACCAGTACCCCAAACGTCAACACCATCACCTGGCATTCGTATATATGATTCATAACCACGGAGAGTGGCAGTTTCAACAGAGACAGGACCAATTCGGCAACAGCAGGCAAGGCAGCTACAATAGTAACAACAATAACGACAGGAAGTACCGACGGGTTGTAACTACTGTAGCAAGGGAGGTCATACCAAGGATATTTGTCGGACAGCTAACAGACTATGTTTGAGATATGGGAGCCCCGATCATAAGGTTTCTACGTGCCCATTGATGTAGAGACCAGGAGGGCCAGTACAACAGTTTCTTACATTGCCAGCTCCAAGGATAGTACAGCAAGGAGGACCAGCAGTAGCAGTACGGCCTTTGGCTCAGCATCCATTGCTGATGCAAATAAGCTTTATAGGCAACAATAGTAGAATCAGCAGGTACCACAACTATGGCAGCAAAGAAGACAACAGCAAGGCACTCAACAAGGCCAAGGACAGGCACTCACCTTGTCTTTGGAGGAAGCAATGGCATCGGGCAATGTAGTGGCAGGTAATATTTCCATTACAACCTTTCCTGCCATAGCATTAATTGATTCTAGAGCTTCGTACTTATTTATATCTTCACAATATGTGACACATATTGGATTAAAGTTTGAGGGATTACCAGCGAAGCTGAATATACTCACTAGTAATGGGATCGTAGAAGTTAGTAGGGTGTGCCTAGCATGTCAAGTCATAGTATATGGACATTTATTACCTACAAAGTTGATCGAGTTTTCTATAGGTAACTTTAATGTTATCTTAGGCGTAGACTGGTTGAGAGATAGTCATACAATGATAGATTATCGTGAGGGTAGAGTGTTGTTTAGAATTCCTGGTCTAGACAAATTTGTCCTTAGCAGAATAGCAATAGACCAGCATAAGGGAGGAGTCGGAACAGTAGCAAGAGAAAAAAACCCACAGCCCAAGATAGTTGAAGAGTTCATGGATATCTTTCCTAACGATCTTTCCAGATTAACCCCAATTAGAGCCGTAGAGTTCTGTATAGAGTTGATGCCAGGAGCAGAACCAGTATCCAAGAAGGTATACCCAATGTCACTATCAGAACTTGATAGTTATATCGATATGTGGAAGGCGAAGAAGTTTATTCGGGCTAGTGTATCACCGTAGGGAGCCCCAGCAGTATTTGTGAAGAAGAATGATGGATCGACGAGGTTGTGTATGGACAACAGGCGGCTTAATGCGGAGACCGTGAAGAACAAGTACCCATTACCAAGGATTGATGATTTATTTGACCAGTTAAGTAGAGCAAGAGTATTCTCCAAGATAGATTTATGATCAGCATATCACCAGGTGCGGGTCCGAGAGCAGAATATACCAAAGACAGCATTTAGATCATGATACGGGCATTACAAATTATTAGTTATTCCATTCAGACTGACTAATGCTCTAGAGGTATTCATGGACTTGATGAACCATATTTTTATGCCTTACTTAGACTAATTTATGGTAGTATTCATCGATAATATCCTGGTATATTCTCGTAATGAGGCAGAGCATGAAGAATATCTCAGGATAGTTCTACAGAATTTGAGGGAGCACCAATTATATGGAAAGTTTAGTAAGTTTGAGTTTTGAATGTATCGTATATCCTTTCTTGGACATATTATTTCTGGAGTAGGAGTGTAAGTTGATCCCAAGAAGGTAGTGGCAGTAGAGAACTGGCCAATTCCAAAGACAGTAGTAGAAGTACGTAGTTTTTTGGGCTTGGCAGGATACTACAGAAGATTTGTGTCAGATTTTGCTAAAATCTTGGCACCATTGACCCGGTTGACATACAAGAAAGTTAAATTTGTGTTGTTAGTAGAATATCATATAGCCTTTGAAGAGTTAAAGAAGAAGTTAATCTCTACACCAATCCTTACTCTTCCAGTATGATCCAGAGGATTCACAGTGTACTGTGATGCATCTGGTAAAGTACTTGGATGTGTTTTGATGCAATAAGGGAGAGTGATAGCATATGCTTCTCGACAGCTCAGAGATCATAAGAAGAACTATCCAACTCATGATTTGGAGCTAGCAGCATTAGTGTTTACACTTCAACTATGGAGGCACTACTTATATGGCGATCGAGTAAAAATATTCACAGATCATAAGAGTTTGAAGTATGTGTTCACGCAGAAGGATCTGAATATGAGGTAGAGAAGGTGGCTATAGTTATTGAAAGATTATGACATAGAACTTCAGTACTATCCAGGCAAGGCTAATGTAGTGGCGGATGCACTTAACAGAAGAGATAGAAAATTTATGTTGACTGCCCAGAAGAAAATTCTAGAAGACATAAGAGAGATGGGTATCAAAATATTACTTCCACAGAGTACAGGAGTTCAGGCTAGCCTACAGATTCAGTCAACTTTAATAGATAGGATCAAACTAGTTCAGGTAGAGGACCCAAAGATTCAAAAGCTACTAGAAGAATGTGAGTCAGGCCTTCGGAAGGAGATGACAATATATGTGGATGGAATGCTAAGGTTTGGGAATCGTCTATGAGTACCAAGCGAGGATATTCGACAAGAAGTTACAACAAGAAGTTATTCGACAAGAAGTTATGACAAGAATTTATGACTGAACAGTATTCCATTCATTCGGGAGGCACAAAGATGTTTCAAGATATCTAGCAACACTTTTGGTATAACAGAATAAAGAGGGAAATAGCACACTTCGTATCTTAATGTTTGATATGTTAGCAAGTGAAGGAATAACAATAGAGACCGGCAGGATTATTACAGCTATTTTCTATTCCAGAGTAGAAGTAGGAACACATTATGATGGACTTTGTGAATGGTTTACCTAGATCACCGACTAGTCGAGATACAGTTTAGGTGATAGTAGATCATCTCACAAAAGTAGCTCATTTTTTTCTTTTTGAGTAGGACAGTCTACAGAACATTTGGCTAAAATATATATGGGATAGATAGTGAGACAATACGGTATCCCAATATGTATTATGTCAGATCAAGACACGTGGTTCACTTCTCATTTTTGGAAAAATTGCACCAGAGCTTGAGCACCAAGTTAAGATTCAGCACAGCTCACTACCCCAAGACAGACGGACAATCAGAGAGAACTATCCAGTCCTTGGAAGATATACTACGAGCCTATACCTTAAACCTTGATGGATCTTAGGAGAATTACCTTTACTTAGTGGAGTTCTCGTACCATAATAGTTATCAGGCCAGTATTCAGATGGCACCTTTCGCAACACTATACGGCAGGAAGTATAAATCACCGTTGGCTTGGGAAGACATTGGTGAGCAGAAGATGTTAGGCCTTGAATTGATCACGCAGACAGTAGAGGTTATCAAACAGATTAGAGAGCGACTTCGGGTTGCACAAGATAGACATCATCATTGGGAAGATCAACATCATAGACCTTTAGAGTTTTGTGTCGGCGACCACGTATTTTTACAGATTTTGCCTACTCGAGGAGTCATTATATTCAGGGTTCACGGGAATCTTAGTCCGATATATATAGGTCCATTCAATATTATCGAGCGGGTAGGTGATATTTTTTATCGTCTTGTCCTTCTGCATTCGTTACGTGAGGTACACGATATATTTTATGTTTCTCAGTTGCATAGATATATTCCAGATCCGAGTTATATCCTCGATCACTCTGAATTCGTCGTTGGTACCGACTTATCTTACGAGGAGCAACTCGTATCCATATTAGACCAAAGGGAGAATGTGCTCAAGAATCAGACTATTTCTCTTGTTCGGGTTGCTTAGGGCCATCACTCCCTAATAGAATCAACGTGGGAACACGAGGACGATATTAAATTCTGGTACCCACACCTATTTGATTCTAAAGGTATATTCTTTCTTATGCCTTCATATATCGGATTATATGATCAGGTGAACACATGTATGTTGTGATGATATTGCTTGCATGTGTAGTTGCAAGTAGATTTGTATCGCGCTTGCCCTAAATTCTCTAGCTATTGCTTGGATTCCAATTTTAAGGACATAATTTTTCTATGGTGGATAGAGATTTCACTTTCCAATGTACATATTTGGAACATTTTTATTTTAAAATGGTTGCATGTGCATGGAGACTAGACCCATTCTTTGGTTAACCTAGTTCATGGTTTATTTCGTGGGTTGGTTCAACTTATGATAACCTTAGGTTCAACCGTTAAACCCTACCATATATAACCTAATATTTTCTTTCTCTCTCTCTCTCTCTCTCTCTCTCTCTCTCTCTCTCTCTCTTTATTTCTTTATTACTTCCTATTTCTTTAGTTTTTTGTTCCCATTTCCATAGGCAAGTACACCTTGCATGAGAAACAGAAAAACCCTCCATATTATAGTTCTATTATGTTTATTATGTGTTTTTAAGTACTTTTAGTTCTTAGAGTTTTCTGTTTTGATGGATGGATTAGTGTAGATATATATTTCTAACTTAGGATTTTCATGGGTTTCATAAGTTTTTTTTGTTTTGATCTATTAAACTTCTTTCTTTGAAAACCAATTTTTTTTAGATTATAGAGCTTTCAATTTAGAGCATTTTGGCTTTTGGTTCACCCGATTTGGACTTAAAATAAGAAATTTAGGGACAAAACAAGATTTTAGTTTTTGGAGATTTTTTGCCATGGTCGAACCTGCTGTTGGAGAATACAAAGTTCCCATGCGGCCAGTGAGCATATACGGCTGAGAGTGTCATGCGGCACAAGAGGGTTATACGGACTAAACTTTTGCCGCATATTTACAGCATGCGTCCATCTTGTTGGACGCATGCCTGCTGATTTACACAAGTGTCCTTGAACACCTTGTGCTTTCACTTACTGTACAAATAAGAAATTAGCTAAGTCCTAGAGAAATCTATGCAAAATTGAACCCCATGCGGCACCGACACCCATACGGCCAGAAGAGCATGCGACCACTATTTTTTTGAACGCATGGCTCTGAACCGTTGGCACTTATTTCTATGATTTTGTCTTTTCTTTCTAACACACTTTATGGCTTTTCACATCAGTCACATCAACCACTTTATATCACATCACTGATACTTTATTTATTTGACTGTCACTTTATCACTTGTCCCAAGGACTAGACCTTAAACCGGATCATGCGGCCTAACTTCATATACGGCCAGGATTGTCATGTGGCCTGATTTCCTATACGGCCTAAAGACCCATGATGCCATGCTCATTTTGTTTGAATGTCTTCTTGATTCATGTGACTCAATATATAATTAGTAATTGGACTCAAATATTGTATCCGTGCTGATACCCCTATTATCTGATTAGTATTCATGATTTAATGTGCGCCGAGGTATGTCACATCGTGTCACGTATTAAGTGAATATATTTGGGTTATGCATCGTGAATGCCTCCAAACTTCTGAACGTGTGATATTATAAATATATATTATTTCTCCAGTACGGACATAATTAGCGAGTCAACTACCAAAGCATGGCTAGGATATTAATTATATGAATGTTGCATACATGATCGGCTGAATCCAGATTTGACTTCCATGGATTCGTATCTAGCGTGCCCCTACTTTGTATGACATCTTAAGAAAAATTCTCATGTGACCAAGTCCTGAGATTTTAAACACAACATAGGGCTAATTAGGTAACTAAAAGTGGTAGTAACATTAGAGGGAACAGTATCACAAGATCATGCCAACGAACCTTCCCACAGAGATTTATTCTAATGCCTGTGGGCTGGATACCACATATATTGTACATTATATGTCTGAGTGAAGTACAGTATCTGACTTATTATTATGTTGAGCCATTATTTCAATATAGGAACACTGGAACTGCTAATACCATATTTTTAGCACAGTGGCCCTACGGGGGACTGGTGCATCTTGCAAGTGACTTTTTTTTCTCGGTTAGGTCATGTTCGGCACTAGCGTGATCTGAAAATACTTATTATGCATTATTCTGAGAAAATCTCAGACTCCACAAAATAGCAAGCCATATAAATAATTGGTCGATTTAAGTAAATAGACTTGGTTATGATTGTATTATTCGGTTAATAGCCTAGGAAAATGGACTATCATAATATGATGGTTCAACCCTTGCCCTTATTTGGTTGTAGGGTTAGGCCTTTGCGCTAGGATATGCCGTGGACCTAAGTTACAACACCGAACCTATATATTATATATGTTTTTCTTGGGTTTTTGTTTCTCCATTTTGTGCTTCCTTTATGGTACTTGATATTTGGGGTCTAACCCCACTATTTTTGCATGGCCAGATTTCAAGCCAGCACGTGAGGATCCAGCATACTTTTACCTAACTTATGGCGTGCACCACAAATATGGTCGCAGGATATAGTGAGTGGGTTTTCTTCTTCCCTGCTCATCTTGTATATTTACTTCTTTTGGCGTTTAGCCACCGGCACATGTTAGCCAGCTCGTCTAGACATTACTTTTTCTTACATGATTGTATTAAATTAGACTGCAGCTGATCACTGTCATGTATTTATGTTACTCTTCTAGCTTCTAATTTTGCGCAGTTGGACTCCAGAATTTTTTGAGAAAGTATTTAGGACGCCTTATTGCTTATCAGATATGCTTTATGCTTACTGTTTCTTTGTTGAATGATTAAGATATAGAAGTTCTTGACCACAGGAGACTTGATTGTAGTAAGCACCCCCTTGTCTTATACAGGCGTGATCGATGTACGATGTATTGCACTTTGTACGGGGTAACTGGCCATGTCCGTCTCTGTATTCCGGTACTGGGGTATGACAAGACTAGCCTATCAGCGCAACTATAATTGTTACCCCCACTTTTTGGATTAAGAGTATTTTCATCTTTTTATAATTAATGAGTAAATGATTGCATGGTAATCAATTTTTATTTAAATTACGGTGACCTTAATTTATTGTTGCACTTTATCGTTATTCGATAACTAAGACGCTACGCTAGCTTTGTCTTCTATCAGACTCGCACCCTTGTCCTAGACACGCCAGACCGTTCATTAATGCTCGTGTCCCACGTAAATCCAGCCCTTTGTACTTCTATTTAATTGTAGAACATCTCTTTGCATTTAATTTTATTTAAGCAAACAATAAACCTATTTCGTGCAATTTTCATAATTTTATTGAACCCATTCGAACCCTAGCCCATTGGAATATCTCCATAATAAGCCAAGGCCTTTTCCTAGTATTGACCAAAGTCAACATATTCTAGGTCAAACCCACACCCTTGTATATATATATATATATACCATCCTATTTACTCTTTCCCCTTAAACTTAAACCTAATACTCCTAGCCGACATCCCCTCTTCACCCTACTGTTCACTGCCGAAACCCGACGTGAACGCCGGATGTCGGTTATAAACAACAACGACAGACGTGACCCCCTAGCGTAGCCTGTTGAGACCATTATGTTGATTGTGAGCTAGAGTATTGTCTGATGAAGTATTGTATTATATGGTATGTCTATAGAACTGTTGGATCATCCAGACGACACCTTGGAACCCGGACAATGGTATTGCCAGCTAAGGACCACAGGCGAGTATATTCTCTGACAGTTTCTATTATGTTGATTATCTCTATAATTCTTGTTGTATAGCGTACATGACTCTGACACTGTTCTTTACACGAGTTGGCATCATTGAGACCTGTCACGAGGAGTCGTGATTGGAATCCATCGTGCTAGTAGGGGAAACGGGAAAGTATTAGTAGTTTATGTGATCATACACAACTTTACATGCAGTATTAGCTCACCCACATTTCACGTCGGTGCAGTCTTACCCTTACATGCCTCATCGCTGTTACATCTGGTTAGCCTGACCTGTTGGGGATGATTGCTAATCCATGTAATAAGTCATATAGTCCCAAGCCGATCACATGATATACTGATGTTTCACACACTTAGATAGATGATTTCTTGACATGTATCTTGATAGATTGATCTTGTATTTCTATATGTTCTAGTTGTTGTTCTTATACGCACTTACATACCAGTTCTTTGTACTTGCGTATACTTGTAGTTCTATTCCTTGCCAGATGCATATTGATGATGATGTTCCAGTACTTTATTCCAGCATTTCTTTTATTCCAGTATTTCTTATTGCCAGTTGTTCATATTTGTCTTGTATTTCTTTACACTGTGTTATAGTTTTTGTCAATATAAGTGGAACTGCTGTTAGAGGTATATTTTTGTTCCAATCCTGACTAGATATTTTTCCAGAGAATCTTAAGGATTTCTGTACCACGCACTACGGACCAGGTATAGATGCAGACTATGTACCAGAGATCCTAGAGGAGACTATGCTTCTAGATAAGACATTGCCTACAGCTATCTAGATAGTATTTGTTTATGCTTGAGACTCATAGAGATTGTTTCAGTTTATGTTAGACTTATGTTAAGTTTATTTGGAGACTGGTGTTGGACAACTAGACTGTGAGTTATCTTTATGTTTGAGACATGGTGTTTAACTATGTCATTTCCTTTTATTTTTTATCGTGCCTTATAGTTGTTGTGATTGAGTTACATTGTGAGATTATTGTGAGATGTATATTGACCTCCTTATGGAGATGGATATCATTGACAGGTGTTTAATTATTTAGTATTACTGTGACCTAGACAGTGTTCTACCGTCGATGCTGCGGCGTAGGCTGGACGTACCCACGCTCTCGTGCCCCTATACCGGGTGCGGGTCGTGACACATTTTTAGTGGTGGCCCATGCAGATCTAGTTTCGCAAGTTATACGATATCGTGGTAGTGCGACAACTTAGTTGTACTGCTGCGAGCCTGTGCTAGGATATAGAAAATAGGATCTAGGATGAGAATATGCTCAATTACACTAGGAAATTCTGAACTTTATATTGCTACTCTAATGGATTGGTTCCTTTAGCACTGTAGTGTCCTTCCTTGATAATATCACATCTATCACCTTAATTAATTCTTTGATCTGTATTCAGGATGTCACCGAATACTAGATCCATGAGAATAGGAGCAGCCAATTCAGAGAGGACTGCCACCTCTCAACCTAACGAACAGATACCTGGAGATCCTCCTACATCTCCTGTTCGTGTGGGAGTGTCTGCAACTAACGGGATTCCTTCCCCACCTATACAGAGGATTGCCCCAGCTATGACAGACAACCTTCCACCACCACCGACACCGATTTTTGGAGGAGTGCCCGCTGACGGGGCACAGATGTTCGCACTGATACAGGGTATGCTAGAGGCCCAGAGAGTAACAGCAGAGGCTCAGCGTGTTCAAGCTGAGGCTCAAAGAATGCAAGCAAAAGCACACCAGGCGCAGACCGAACTGATGAGAGAGAGCATAGAGAATGCTCATCATGTAACTCTCCAAGCTGTGGAGAGGGTAACACGACAACCGCAACATCAAGGTCAACAACAACAAAGGCCCGGTACCATAGTGGACTTTAAGAGGACGATGCCTCGAGAGTTCAAAGGCACAGAAGGAATACTATATGCTGACGAATGGTTAGAAGACATAGAGAGGAATCTGTGCTTATCACAGATTCCAGAGATTCTTCAGATAGAGGCCGCTGGCAGCCAGATGTTTGATATCGCACTGACGTGGTATCGTACAGAGCCGAGACTCGCCGCTGAAGGACTTACTTGGGAGGACTTTAAGGAACTCTTCAAAGAGAAATTCTTTTCGGACGTAGCCTTGGGAGCATTAGAAAGTCAGTTCGATGACTTAGTCCAAGGAGGTATGTCAGTCGACGAATATGCTGCAGAGTTTTGTCGATTGAGTTGATTTTCACCATCGATGGTTCGAGACCCAGGAGACAGAGCACGGAAATTCAGGAAGGGATTAAATAGGGAGATCAAGTCTCATACTTCGGGACGACGTACTGCTACATTTTAGAGTATTCTGATGGATGCCCAGATTACCGAAGATGACTTGGACCTCAGGCCCAAGAGAGGACGCGATACATCCGGAGCAACAGGAGGTAACACAGGACCAGCCAAACGCCCACACTTTCAACAACAACATAGGCCGCACCAGCAACAACACCAGCAATAACACCAGCAACAACACCAGCAGCAACACCAGCAACAGGCACCAGTTCGAGGACATGCTCAACAACAGCAACCACAAAGATATAATCAACTCGTTGTCCCATGTTCGTATTACGGAAAGATGGGACATACAAGAGACATATGCAAAAAAAGGTTAGGCACTTGCTTATCATGTGGATCAGCAGCACACCAGCTGAGGGACTGCCCAACTATTCAGACTCGCCAAGGAGGAGGAGCCGCTCAGAGAGGACCAGCCAGAGCACCTATTATACCAGGAGGCCAGCAGAGGGGACCTCCACTTCCATCGCAGCAGGAGAGGTTTGCTCAGCAGCAGCAGCAACAGCAACAGAGACGAGCACCACAAGGATGAGCTTACGCCATGACCACTGAGGAGGTCGAGCCAGCTGGAGACGTGATTTCAGGTTCAGTTTTACTTGATTCTATTCCAACACTTGTATTATTTGATTCTGGCACTTCCCATAGTTTCGTATCTGTATCCTATGCCGTTAAAAATCATTTAGAAATGGAACCATTAGATAGAACTTGCAAGATCACGACAGAAGGAGGCATTATCCTAGTCCGTGATTGTTGCAAGGATCGGAGAGTGTCATTGGAAGGCCGAGAATTGAGCGTGAGTTTACTCGTCATGCCATTTCCAGAATACGATATTGTACTCGGAATGAACTGGTTAAGTAAACACCATACTTCTATAGATTGCTAAGGAGGTAGAGTAGTATTTCGACCACCAGGAGAGCCAGAGTTTGAGATTGCCAGAGGAGCAGAGGAGCGGAGCAGAGGCACTTTTTGCGGAGCCAGGGTGGAAGAAGAAAAGTTACCGCATCCACTTATAGCGGAGTTCCTGGATGTATTTCCAGAGGAGTTGCCAGGATTGCCACCAGACATAGATGTTGAGTTCTCTATAGACTTGATACCAGGAGCAGAGCCTATTTCACAACATGTCTATAGAGTTAACAACAACGAATTGGTAGAACTAAAGAAACAAGTTGAGGAGCTGCAAGACAAAGGTTTTATTAGGTAGTTCATCGCCATGGGGAGCACCGGTATTATTTGTACCAAAGAAGGATGGCACGGTATGTATGTGTATCGATTATAGAGCTTTGAATAACCTCACTATCAAAAATAAATATCCGCTGCCGAGGATAGATGATCTTTTCGATCAATTGAACGGAGCGAAGGTGTTTTCAAAAATAGACTTGAGGTCCGGCTATCACTAGGTGAAAGTGAAGAAAGAAGACATACCGAAGACCGCCTTTTGAACCAGATATGGCCAGTTTGAATTTACAGTAATGCCGTTTGGTTTAACCAATGCACCAGCAGTATTTATGAACTTGATGAACAAGGTGTTCCACCAGTACCTTGACAAGTTCGTAGTAGTGTTTATTGACGACATTCTAGTATATTCAAAAATCCCAGAAGAACATGAAGAGCACCTGAGAATAGTCTTGGAAACACTCAGGAGAGAGAAATTATACGGGAAGCTTTCAAAGTGTGAGTTCTTTCTTGAAAAGGTTGAATTTCTTGGACATATGGTAACGGGTGACAGAATTTCAGTTAACCCAAAGAAGATAGAGGCAGTGAAGTCATGGGCTACCCCCGGTACGGTAGCTGAAATCAGGAGCTTTCTCGGACTAGCAGGATACTACAGAAGATTTGTACAAGACTTCTCCAAGATTGCAGAGCCAATGACTAGGCTGACCAAGAAGGATATGGAATTTGTCTGGACAGAAGAATGTCAAGCCGTATTCGATGAGCTGAAGAGGAGATTGACGACAGCACCAGTTTTGACATTGCTCTCAGGGACAGGTGGATTCACTATCTACAGTGATGCTTCAGGAAAAGGGTTGGGATGCGTTCTTCAACAACATGGGAAAGTAATTGCCTATGCTTCAAGACAATTACGCCCTCATGAAAAGAACTACCCCACTCACGATCTGGAGTTAGCGGCAGTTATCTTTGCCTTAAAGCTGTGGAAGCACTATCTGTACGGAGAGCGTGTGGAAATCTTCACAGACCACAAGAGCTTAAAGTACGTGTTTACACAGAAGGAGCTGAATATGAGACAGAGAAGGTGGTTAGAAATGATGAAAGACTTTGATCTCATTACAGTATCATCCAGGGAAAGCCAACGTAGTCGCGGATGCCTTGAGCAGGTACCCAATGGCTATGTGCTTGACTTCGAATAGACACTTATTAGCTGATCTTGAGAGCTTGGAAATTGAGGTATTAGTTCCAGGAGCAGAGATTCAGATATGGGAACTGCAGATTCAATCAGAGCTGATAGACAGAATTAAAGCTGCGCAGTAAGATGATGAGACCCTAAGGAATATTAGGGCACAAGTTTAGGCAGGATTGATAGACGATTTTACTATTGCGGATGATGGATCCTTACGACATGGCACGAGGATGTGTGTGCCAAGCGAAGAGCTGCACGAAAAAGTTTTACAGGAGGCACACCGCTCTCAGTACTCGATGCATCCCGGAGCCAACAAGATGTATCGAGATTTGAGGAGGCATGTATGGTGGTATGGTATAAAGCGCGAAGTATCACGCTTCGTATCCCGATGTTTAGTGTGCCAATAGGTGAAAGCAGATCGACAGAGGCCAGGGGGATTGCTTCAACCTTTACCCATTCCAGAATGGAAGTGGGAGCACGTGACTATGGACTTTGTTTCGGGACTTCCTCGTTCTCCAGGAGGAAAAGACACAATTTGAGTAATCGTGGATAGATTGACCAAATCAGGCCACTTCTTACCTTTTAAAGTGGGTACTTCGACGGAGAAGCTAGCAGAGATGTACGTACAGCAGATTATCAGATTACATGGAGTTCCTATGAGTATTGTCTCAGATCGGGATAGTCGTTTTACTTCCCATTTCTGGAGGAGCCTGCAGTCTAGCTTGGGCACTCAGCTCAAGTTCAGTACCGCATATCACCCTCAGACAGACGGACAGTCTGAAAGAACTATTCAGACTCTTGAAGATATGCTACGCACTTGCGTATTAGATCTTGGAGGTTCTTAGGAGGATCATCTAAACTTTGTAGAGTTTGCTTACAACAACAGCTACCAGGCCAGCATTAAAATGTCACCATTCGAGGCTTTTTATGGACGGAGGTGTCGTACCCCTTTATCTTAGGATAATGTTGGAGAAAGAGCCTTGTTAGGACCAGAAATGGTCGTGGATGCAGCAGAAAAGGTAAAACTTATCAGAGACAGACTGCGAGTGGCGCAGGACAGACATCGACATTGGGCAGATAGTCACCGTAGACCCCTAGAGTTTCAGGTATTGTTTTGATTTGTTTTGTTTGGTTTATGATTGCTTTGTTTAGGTTGCATGTTAAGATCATTGTTCTAGGTTGGCAATTTGGTGTTCCTACAGATTTCTTCGACACGGGGCACGATTCGTTTCGGCAGAGAAGGAAAGCTTAGTCCACGATACATCGGGCCCTTCAATGTTCTTGCAAGGATCGGTGTAGTGGCCTATAGACTTGACTTGCCGCCTGCTCTAGATGGAGTGCATAACGTGTTCCACGTGTCGTAGCTAAGACGGTACGTGGCAGATCCTAGTCACGTATTAGATCACTCGGAGATCGAAGTTGGACCGACGCTCAGCTATCCTGAACAACTGGTGGAGATCTTGGATCGTAGAGAGAAGATATTGCGAAACCAGACAATTCCCTTGGTTCGTGTTGCATGGAGAAATCACTCTTCAGGAGAATCAACTTGGGAGAGAGGGGACGAAATGCGCGAGCGGTATCCATATCTCTTCGAGACTTGAGGTATAATTCATTAATTGATTGCTTGTTCTTGTGATAGTTATTTTAAATTTCGAGGACGAAATTCTTTAAGGAGGGTAGACTTGTCACCCCCACTTTTTAGATTAAGGGTATTTTTGTCTTTTCGTAATTAATGAGTAAATGATTGCGTGGTAATCAATTTTTATTTAAATTAAGGTGACCTTAATTTATTGTTGCACTTTATCGTTATTCGATAACTAAGACGCTACGCTAGCTTTGTCTTCTATCAGACTCGTACCCTTGTCCTAGACACGCCAGACCGTTCATTAATGCTCGTGTCCCACGTAAATCCAGCCCTTTGTACTTCTATTTAATTGTAGAACATCTCTTTGCATTTAATTTTAATTAAGCAAACAATAAACCTAATTCTTGCAATTTTCGTAATTTCATTGAACCCATTCGAACCCTAGCCCATTGGAATATCTCCATAATAAGCCAAGGCCTTTTCCTAGTATTGACCAAAGTCAACATATTCTAGGTTAAACCCACACCCTTGTATATATATATATACCATCATATTTACTCTTTCCCCTTAAACCTAAACCTAATACTCCTAGCCGACATCCCCTCTTCACCCTACTGTTCACCGCCGAAACCCAACGTGAACGTCGGAGCCGAGTGGTCAGAGCCGACCACTACTCGACTGTCGACTCCTCCAACGATTGAACGCCGGAGACCGGTCAGACCCGCTGACTCCAAGCCGCCTGGATCCCATCGACCAAGCCCCGACTGCCCCGCTTGAGCACTGAACCGACATGCACCACTGCACAGAGCCGCGTCGAACTCGCCACGCTGAACCAAGCCCGACTACACAAACCGAGCCGACTGCACAGACCGGACGACGCTACCCAGACCGGACGACTCGCCTGCACGCCGGACGACCGCTGACCTCGCTGTACCCGACCGGAGTAGCCCTTTCGACTCGACGATGCCGCGACACGTACGTCTCATTCCCGCACCCAGGTTCGAGTCCCCTCTCGCGTACGTGTACACGCACACGCGTATTCTTCCTTGTATGCATGCGTATGATTAGCTATGATAGTATACACATATCGTATGATGGTAGATTAGTGTGTTGTATGTACATATTATATATCTATATGTATATAAACCTAATTGGTATATGTACTAGTATATGGCATATATATATGGTATATCGCAATTAGTATAAATACATCTATATATGTATTATATACATCGACCTAGTATATGTTAATATTTATAAGATATAAATTCTATTAAAGTATATGTATATACAAATATCTAATATAATGGTAACTAATAGACATTTATGTATGTTAGATCATATTATAGATGACTTAAATGTAATCAGGGATATCCTATAGTTACATCGACCTGACCCTGTAGCATGATAACAGACTGCCAAATGTATACTAACGTACTGGCGAGACCATACTATTGACTGTCGGTTATGCACAACAATGACAGACGTGACCCCCTAGCGTATCCTGCTGAGACATTATGTTGATTATGAGCTAGAGTATTATCTGATGAAGTATTGTATTATATGGTATGTCTATAGGACTGTTGGATCATCCAGACGACACCTTGGAACCCGGACAGTGGTATTGCCAGCTAAGGACCACAGGCGAGTACATTCTCTGACAGTTTCCATTATGTTGATTATCTCTATAATTCTTGTTGTATAGCGTACATGACTCTGACACTGTTTTTTACACGAGTTGGCATCATTGAGACCTGTCACGAGGAGTCGTGATTGGAATCCATCGTGCTAGCAGGGGAAACGGGGAAGTATTAGTAGTTTATGTAATCATACCCAACTTTACATGCAGTATTAGCTCACCCACATTTTACGTCGGTGCAGCCTTACCCTTACATGCCTCATCGCTGTTACATCTGGTTAGCCTGACCTGTTGGGGATGATCGCTAATCCATGTAATGAGTCATATAGTCCCAAGCCGATCACATGATATACTGATATTTTACACACTTAGATAGATAATTTCTTGACATGTATCTTAATAGATTGATCTTGTATTTCTATATGTTCTAGTTGTTGTTCTTATATACACTTACATACCAGTTCTTTGTACTTACGTATACTTGTAGTTCTATTCCTTGCCAGATGCATATTGATGATGATGTTCCAGTACTTTATTCTAGTATTTCTTTTTTTCCAGTATTTCTTATTGCCAGTTGTTCATATCTGTCTTGTATTTCTTTACACTGTGTTATAGTTTTTGTCAATATAGGTGGAACTGCTGTTAGAGGTGTATTTTCGTTCCAATCCTGACTGGATATTTTTCGAGAGAATCTTGTAGATTTCTGTACCATGCACTACAAACCAGGTATAGATGCAGACTATGTACCAGAGATCCTAGAGGAGACTATGCTTCTAGATGAGACATTGCCTACAGCTATCTAGATAGTATTTGTTTATGCTTGAGACTCATGGAGATTGTTTCAGTTTATGTTAGACTTATGTTAAGTTTAATTGAAGACTGGTGTTGGACAGCTAGACTGTGAGTTATCTTTATGTTTGAGACATGGTGTTTAACTATGTCATTTCTTTTTATCTTTTATCGTGCCTTATAGTTGTTGTGATTGAGTTACATTGTGAGATTATTGTGAGATGTATATTGACCTCCTTATGGAGATGGATATCATTGACAGGTGTTTAATTATTTAGTATTACTGTGACCTAGACAGCATTCTACCACCGATGCTGCGGTGTAGGCTGGACGTACCCACGCTCTCGTGCCCCTATACCGGGTGCGGGTCATGACAATAATGCTCCTAAAGATGGTATTCCTCCAACAACTATACCTGTTCCGTCCGATCTAGGTCTATATCAGCCTTTCGTAACAAACAAATAGAAGCAGAAGGAGACTCGCTTCGACAAACCTTAACGGAAGGATACAACTCAAGGGCTGGACAAGGCCTACAAATTCAAAATATTGGCACAACTTGCCAAATCTCCAGCAAAGTTATTACTCTTTGAGCTTCTCCGTCTCTCTAAAGACACACGTGATGCTCTAAGTGAGGCATTACAAAATGTCAACACATACTTGGCCCAGGTCAAGCCGTCGGCTGAGGATCCCGCTGCGTCCCCCCACTGATATAATGTGATGGAGGCAATGCCCAACATCACGTTCTTACAACAAGACATGTTGCTGAAGAATAACAAAGTGTCACTCCCCAATTTTGTGAATCCATTATTTATCCCCCGGACATGTTACCGTTCGAGAGTAAGATGCACCAGCACAAGGCCTAGCATAATGGTATATATAGAAACACATCAGCAGAGTGTGAAAGCTAAATAATACACATTGAAATAAAGAAAAGTTTTCTTTATTAATAATGTACATATGTGTTCCAAACTCTTGGCTTAAAAGTAAATGGATGCCGCACGAGCTTACAAGATGGACGCAAAATGAGATAGTTGTTTCATAAATCACATTCCATATTAAAACTTCAAAAGATAATAGACCTTCAAGCGAAGCAATCGCTTTGCCTCAGAGCTGCATAAAATGTGTGCATGAGCTCCGGGATACTTTGTACAAGCTTAAAAGACACAAACGGAGTGTGACGAGTAATAGACTGGCTAGGGGAAGAAACTTTAGCTCCTTTCCATATCTCCTTGGCTCGGGGAACCTGCTACAACGAGGGTCAATACTTAGAAAAGTACTGGTGAGCGCGAGCTAACCCAACTAACCAAATCGATTTAGTATTCATATGAAGCATAAAATTTATTATTGTGTTCTTTATCTTTGTCTTAGTTTAAGTTACAATATGCAATAGATATGAAATGACTAAAATAAATATGCCATAGTTCAGAACGGAGCTTTAGAAATCGACCGAGTCTCTGAAAGTATCAATGGTGAACTATATCTCTCAGTCGGACGGTATGTCAGGCAACTCTTCTGATAATTTTCTTCCACCGATGTAAATAAAGCCATCGCGAGAAACTGAGTTAGTAGGCAAGTCCATATCCGACGGGGTACTGAAGCAAAGCTTTAGGCCTAACGGTGTCTGAGGAAATTCGTGTTCCTTGGCGAAGTTCACAGATACAAAACTATGCGTAATGCCAGAATCAAATAGTACACATGCATGAATATTATTGAAAAGTAATATACTATTACTACGATATCCGAGGCAAATGCCTCGTCCCATGTCATTACAAATACCCGGCCTACTACATTTGGACTGCATTCTTGATGTTGCGCAGGCCGATTTGCTTTGGGCGCTTGAGCTGGATTTTGTAATTTTTAATGGCACGAAGGAATCGGTTGGTGCAGTTGATGAGACAATCAATAACATGATGATCCATCTTACCACATACGAGTCACTCTTCCCTTAGAATACGACAGTCGCTGATCTGATGCCCTGGTCAGTTATAGTGGGTATAATATAGCACTTGGTTCCTCCTTGGATTAGCTCCCAGATAACCGCAATAATTTGGACACTTTTAAGTATTGTTTCCTCCCACGTTGTTAGGGCACTTGTGATAAGAATATTGCACAACACCGGCAATAACTGGAGGATATTACCGTTCTAGGATGAGGGCATGGTTAAGTACTTCATGTATCATTTGATACTGGGGAACGACTACGTGTGCGTGTATGGCAGGTCGCAGGCCTCCTTCGAACCATCTAGTATGACTTGCCGCATTCGGTAGGTAAGAGCTGGAAAATTTGGTGAGCTGATTGAATTCGGCAGAGTACTACTTCACTGTCTTATTACCATGTTGAAGCTGCACGAACTCGTTCTCCTTTTGTCGACAAAGAGGAGGAAGTATAAAATCCTCTTCGAATGCACTTCTGAAGGTAGTTTAGGATATCATATCTTCTTCACCATTTGCGGGGATAGATCTTCGATACATGTCCTACCAGTCATGCACGTTCAAACGGAGCTGAAGTTGGGTTCATATGACGCATTTATCTTCGGGTACCTCTAATAATTTAAAGTGATCTTCAAGTTTGACCAACCAATCAATTTCCACAACAAGATCTTCGGTCCAGCAAAAAGATGTGTTGCAAACCTTCTTAAAGTCAAAAAAGTCAAAGGTAGTCACTTCATTATCCTTTGTGGTATAGGTGTCTTAACTTCAGGTGGAGGTCACTCCACCGATGCCACTGCTATCGTAGCGGAATGGTTGGAGGCTAAGGTCTGAATGATCTACTGCAGGGTATCTACCTGCTTCTGCTGGACTATTAATCTGGCTTCAAGATTTCTTTCAAACTTGCTCTTACGTTCTTTCGCCCGCTTTTTAGCTTGTTCATGACGAGCCTCATCCCTCTGTTATTGCATCTCTAACATGAGCATCATCTGCTCAATAGGGCCGATAGGGGGCATAGGTCATTGTCTCTCGGAGCTTGTCGAAGTGCCAGAACTACTTGCTTGCACTTTTACTTCAACTTGCGTTGTTCCATGTGCTTGAGCCATTCCTTCAAAAATAAAGAACTTGCATCAGTCTCATAAGGTATTACGGACTCACTATATGGAACGTATCTCACTTTGGCCAAACGATTTTAAGAGTTTATGTCACCCTTATTTTTTCAACTAGGGATAGTTTGGTTAATTGTCATGGGTAAATAATTTTTAGGAATAAATATTAAATATTAGTGTGATGATTGTATTAATTATTTAATTATGTTTGAGCTATAACTTATTATGACTTGTATTATTTATTTTAGTTTGGAGGCTAGTCCAATAGTTAAACTTCTTGTAAGCCCAATTAGACTTGTCATGACAATTAGTGAGCCTAACTTGGACCCAAGTCCATTAGACCATTCTCATTAATTAATGAGAATTAGCTTAATTATAATTAGTTAGAGACTTCCAAAATTATCCTTCCTGATTATTTCTTATAATTCACCATGTATGGGTAACTTGGACCTTTGCTAGTGACTTAGGAAAGGGGAAGAGAGGCCGGCCACTATTAGAGGGGGCTCTCCTCTCTCTCTCTCTCTCTCTCTCTCTCTCTCTCTCTCTCTCATCTCATTTGCATTCATTTAGATCTAGAATTTAGATCCCCAATTTTTATCATTACCTCCATTAAATTTTTACACAATTTACCTACATCTCCTTCTCAAATTCATCACTCTTGGATCCTTGGAGTTTGAAGAAGCAAGAAGCACAAGGAGGAGAAACTTTGGAGCAAGAGATCGTGTCCGGAACGTGTTAAATTATATTTTTATTGGGAATCCATCTCTCAATTGGTAATTTCTAAATTTCCCCTTTATTGTAGATTCTTAATTATTCATTTAACCATTTGGAATGACCACATGGCATAGGACTACATATAGTAGCAAGTTCTAGGCTAATTGGCTATGTATTATGAATTCTAGGTGGTGATTTGTGTGCATGTTAGGGAAATTATGAGATTAACACATCAATATTGTGTCATGAGACTAATTAGATCTGATTAGACTTACATTGGGGTTATGGGGCTAGGTACGTGCCCACAAATGGATATGTGTTGGCTGTATCATGGTATTTTGTGATACGATGCGACACGGGGCCCAATTTTAGGTGTTTTACATAATTACTCTTCAATTCTTATTGTAGCAAATGGTATTAGCTATATTATTGTATAATTAATATGTATATATGATTAGTATGGTTAATTATGGGAGTTGTGGATTTTTGACACTTGAGTTGGATACGTATCATGAGTTCCTCAATTTGATACTCTAGGTGTTTGAGAATTTGATACTAGAGCACTTATGTATATATAGGTTTATAGTGTATGTGTTATATATATATATATATATATATATATATATATATATATTCAGTGGTTGTGATTTATGTGAGGATAAGAATTTGGTATTGGGGTCTGCACCAATCAATTAGGTTAATAGGTGGTGAAGTGAAGTACAGAGCACGGTAGTGTTTTCACGGCTATGAGTGTTTTGTATTCAGACCTTGGAGATGTAGGTTGATATGCTCGGGCAAGGAATTGTACTACTGTGTAAGGGGAGGAGTGGTATCAGTTGATACCACTCAAGTCCTTGGCAACATCAACAATAGTGAGACTCGGGGGAGTGTTACCTGGGAGAACCGAACAGATATAGTAGCAGCAGGTAGTTCTTCCTTAGGTGCACTACTAATATAGGATTAGTAAGGAGAATACCAATTGCATATAGGCAATATATCTAGGATTGTGTAGTTATGTGAGCACTCGAGTATCCAAGTGCATACCAGCATTTGAAGGAGAACAACACGAGAGGGGATCAGACACTGCCTGGAGTAGTTGCTTGAGTAGTATTTTGGTTGGTATTTTTAGTGTCAATCACTGATATTTTACTATCAGTTGAGAGTGGAATATCCGATGTAGGTATTGGTTAAGTGAGAATCATTCCTGGTACTAAGAAGAGTATCAGTTGTTCAACTGATGCATTTGAGTAATAAAGAAGCAAGGAAATATATATGGGTTGTGTTGATGTATTCTTGTAGTATTGATAGTGTATAAGTGTAGCCGATTGGAAAGGGTGCTCGAATCTTAGCAGGCAGAGGAACATAATGGTAGTTAAGTTTTGCAGAATCAAGGGTATTTGAAGAACTGTAATATGCTGTAGTTGAAGTCAACACCTGCTGTATTTGTACCAACTGCAGCTTTTAGATCAGGCCTGCACTATGTAACATGGTGAGGGATGAGCAGTAAGAGCTTGGGGACTGTAGTATTGTCTGTAGGAATAGCCTGTGTACACTGAATGTGCAGAGAAGCAGAGTGTATAAGCATGGACTGCAGTGAGGGTTATGGTCAAGTTACAGTAGTATCAAGAATTTGCCATTGTTGAGGGTTGTAGGAATTTCAGTTGTAGGTATATCCAATAAGGTGTAGAGCATAAGTGAATCAGTTAGTATGTATAAGTATAGATTACATGATCTAGCATGTCTTGAGGGAATGAGTGCTATGAGTGTGTGAGGGTATCAGTAAGAGGAGTATGCAGGAACTGATGTCAAGTATCAGAGGTATCAGCCACATGTTGGTTGATGTTATTAACTAAGATATATATATAAAGGTATTAAGATATTAGTGATATGCTAGTGTTAGTTGAGTTAGTACCTAGTGTTATTATACTGTGGTATCAGTTAGCTTTATTATTAATATGTATATAGATATAATTAAGTGAATAACTAGATGTCAATAAGTGAAGTGTTAGTTAGTGATAACAATGCTAGTTAGTATATAATGTTAGTTATTATTTGTATATTGATATTAGTTAGGATTGGCAATTAGTATCATAGGCTATATGAGTGCGTTAGTTAGTTTGTATTAATTAGTAGTAAGTATTACTACTCTGATATAGGTTAGCTAGTATATACTCATATCAGTTCTATATAAGATACTTAGAATGACCTTGATAGCTATTGTAAGCTAATATTGACTAGTTAATGACCAATATAGACTTGTAACCTAGTATAGCCAATATAAACTAGTTTTAGCTAGATATTGACCAGTTAACCTAGTGTGGACCTTGTATGGCCTAGTTTAGCTAGAATGACCTAGTATTGGCCTAGAAATGCATTCTAGTACATCCTTTCAACTTAATTCTCTTTTATTACACTAATTAACTTGATATCCCTATATAGGATTGTGTGACACCAGCTTGGGCATTGAGAGACACCCTTGCTCAGGACCTGAGGCAAGTATATTTCTTTGTTAGTTTTTATTTTATGATAGTGTATATATATCACATGTTTTAGAATTGTATACTTGATTTTGACACAGTGGTTATACGGACTGGTACTATATGGATCATGTCAGGAGATTTTATCCTTACCGTGTTCAGCGAGTACTCCTTCACATAAATTTCATCATGTGTATCGGGTATTTATTTCTATGTACTTCATGTTTACACATTACTTATGTTCAGTGTGCCTATATTCATGTTTGTAACGTGTCATGATTGGATCCATAAGTATTGGTTGGGGATAGGGGGAATAGGAGATGGTTATGTGATCAAGCCCAAGTGTATTCGTGTATATGTCGATTACATATCACATGTGTAATCGAGTTAACATATTGTATTCGTGTTTAACCCAAACTGATCACAAAATAAACTTGTATTCTATGGCACATTAGCTAGTTTTGTCTATTTCTATTTATTACAGTTATTTTATTACCTATTTTTCATTCAAGTACATTACCTGTTCACTCTAGTTCATTCTATTTCTTATGATTAGTTATCCTGTATTATTTTTTATTATCTGTTATATATGCTCGATTATGTATTTGGAACTATTTTTAGAGTTATATACTTTACTCCAATCCTGACTGAATATATTTTTTAGATGATTGGCTCGTGGACCAGTGTCCCATCTACTACGAGCTGCAGGATAGCGTACCATTAGAGAATACTCCTTTAGAGCAGGAGAACTTAGTACCAGAGACTAAGGATGCTTAGACTTATTGTTTAGACTTGTATTATACTTTTATTGAGACTTTTGGCATATATATATTATTGTGGCCTTGTGATTATATCGTGATTCATATTTTATATCCCTTATTCCATATTGTGGTTTATTATAATTGAGCCCCGGCCTCCCGCAGCTCCGTCCCCGATGACTCTGGCGACACCCATCCCCGTCCAGCGCAGCCTCCGGCGAGTTCGGACACAACAGAACCTAAACCCTAACCAGGACACAGTGACCGGACACGGTAGACTCGAACGCGGACACGCGCATCTCAGTTTTTAGAGCCCTGTTCAGGTATTCTTTTCTCTCTCCTCGTAGCTCTGTTTCTCTTTCCGTCTGTTGCTACGCGAACCCTGTGTGACCCTCTCGATGCCCGTGTAACCCGCTCAGTGCATCGCGTCCTGTGGCGATTGCGAACCGCAATCCAAAAACAGGAAAATCAACGCCCTGTTTCACCCCGGAACTGAGTATGCCCTGCCAAACGGGACGACTTGGTCGTGTGTGGTCTTCACCGAAACGTGCGCGTCGTTGATACAGACATGCAAAATTTCGCAGAAGTTGATTTGGATGTGCGTGCACACCGGAATCAACGTGTATCCGCCGACAACGTCCCGTATCCGTCTATTCTGGAACACATCGTAACTTTGTGTACACACGTCGGATCAAAACGAAACTTGCGCCATCGGACTCGTTGCAATACGCTGGTCCTGTGACCCAAGTTTGGTTCAATTCTGAGAACGTTGACAAAATCGCGTATCGTGGGCCCCACAGGCTCCACTTGACGGACGATTTTGAGATCGGCTCATCGGAATCCAATTCTGGAAGTTTCGTTGGGTTTGTATCATCGTTCCTGACTTGTTGACTCTAAGTTGGACAAATTTGGAGACCTTTGACTCTGACACGATTTTCGGTGCAAAGTGACCCACATGTGGACCCCGCTTTGACTTGAAAATGTTATTTTTGCCCCTGTGTCCAAACTGGACTTAAGGGCAGGCGTTTCTAGCTATTTCATATTTTCTAAGATTATTGGTAATGTCTATTTCAGCTTTTGGAGGAGTATCTACAGGACCCACTGATACCGGGACAGCTGTTGGTATTCCAACCCCAGGCAAGTGTACATTGCCAACTTGCAGTCTTTATTACATATTACTTTGACTTAATTATAATTGATGTACATGCTTAAACCTAGGACTGTGTGACTTACTTAGCGTCCGATCAATAGTCGGGTGCCAACCCCGTACGCAGTGTTGTGTACGTCATATAGAGATGGACAATCGTGACCCTTTACATTCTCGTACTTATTTTATCAAGTACATTATAACCCAGGACACTTGACACCATACATATGACCGAATCTTCCTAAGATATTCATGGTAATTCTGTGTAGGATACAGGATTGACATAGATATTATATTCTTAGAGATTATATGACTTGTTGCATTAGCTATGATCTCACGTGACATGGACATGAGACGTATGGTTACATTGGGTGGGGAGAGACACACAGGCTACAGGCTGTTCTATATATATCTACTACTATTGTGAGGTTGTAGACTCTCGAGCAGAGCTAGACCCATTACTTGTTATTACTGCTACCGGCTCCCCGACACAGAGCTTGTAGCGGTCTCAGCCTTAGTACTAGTGATGCTCTCACTTGTATTTCACATAGATGGTTATGTAGTGACCCTACTTGTTTCATTTACTATTTTACTGCATTTATTTGGCTTGTTTTATTTGTACCTTGCAATGTCCCATGAGGACCTGGATCCGGATGATGTCCCCAGGTTTAGCAGAAGAGCATTATCCCGAGGTTTACGGGACAGGAGCAGAAGCTGTACCAAAACCTGTTACTGGAGCTGAACCAATCCCAGAAGAAGAGGTGATGGCTGAAGACTTTTCCTAAGTATATGTTATTTGTACTTATCAGATATTTTATTTTGGACTCTATTGTTCTGGTCTGTTGAACCAGTGTATTAGACTATTATCGGGTTGTTCCCCGAGATACTTGTTGAGACTGGTTATTGGTTTACTTTTCTTATTGCTGTTGATCTTATTATCATTTGTGGATGAGATTAGTTATGACATGTTGTAGTAGACCTTATTATACAGCTTAAGTACACCTTGGTGGATCCATTAAATTGGGTTGTCCATCAGAGTGTGCTGCTGGCCATTGCCACGTGTCTAGTCCCTTGATATTTTGGGACTGGGGCATGATATGGTTTTTGTGGTGGTCCATGCAGGTCTACGACTAAATTGTTCGGTTTCAACTTAGGGATCGAGCAAGCCTGTAACAAGAATAGGATAAGTTATAGGATCTCATCCATTGTTGGAATCGTTTTTGAACTCTATATCGAATTTGAATTAAGTACTTGATTTGCATCCTGCTTTGATTCTACTGAGCGTTCTCATAAAAGTTTATTTTGGATGCAGAATAATGGATCCAAGAATTGGAGATGAGAATCCCTTGGGTACACCACAAGATGCTATGGTTACCTATGGAGACGGAGTGACACCAGAGAATAGAGTGCAATCCTCTCAAAGCGATCAAGCTGAACAACATAATTCAAGCTTCCGGCGTGACGACATTCCACCTCCGCCACAGTTTACTCCACAGATGCCTGTCTTTCCACCAGGGCAAGCCATGGACGGGCAGCAGATGTTTCAGATATTTTATGCCATGATGCAAGCCCAACAGCAGGTTCAACAAGAGGCTCAGCGTCATGAAGCTGAGTACCTGAGGACCAGCCTAGTAACCGCACTAGAGCAGGTGAACCCACAAGCTAGGCGACCAGCGACGGGATCTATCACTGATTTCCGTCAACTGAAGCCCCGTACCTTTTCAGGAAAGGAGGGACCAACTGAAGTGCATGAGTGGCTCACGAACACACAATATCAGTTGGAAGCAGCTGAACTTCCGAGGGAAAGATGGATGACTGCTGTCAGGATGCAGTTAACTGACAATGCACATCATTGGTGGCTATCAGAAGAGAGGAGGCTCGGACTGGACTGAGTCACTTGGGAAGAGTTCTCCAGACTCTTTTAGGAGATGTATATCCCAGCTGTTGCTAGATCGGAACTCCGAGACAAATTCAACTGCCTTATCCAGGGCAATATGTCGGTGGAAGAGTATAATGCTGAATTCATTCGCCTGAGTCGCTTCGCCCCTTCTCTAATTCCTACTGAAGAAGAGAAGGCAGAGAAGTTCTTCGACGGACTTAGGTTCGAGCTTCAGAGGTTGATCGGATCTGTTGCACCTACCTCATACATCGACGTCCTTGCTACAGCACGACGCATGGAGCGCGTTACCAGGAGGGAGTCAAGTCTAAAGCAACCATTCTCATCAACACCATCCAGGGCATCACAGGGGGATTCTACAAAGCGACCTCAGAAAAATCTACCTCAGAGAGCAGCACTAAGAACCCTACCTACTTGTCATTACTGCGGCAAACTAGGTCACATTGAAAGGGAGTGTAGACGCAAGTTGGGACTATGCCTGGTTTGTGGATCCAACCAGCATCTATCCAGGGACTGCTCTAAACGCAGAGAAGGAGCACCAAGACTAGCTTTACCTGCACCAAGGCCAGCTTATCCAGCAGTGGGAGCACCGCAGACGGGAGTTGGAGGAGTCAGACCATCAGCTCTAGGAGGATATCAGCAGAGACCACCATTGCCACCACAGGCAGCACTATTCCAGCAGGCTCGTCAGCAGAGGGGTCCAGCTCAGGGACGAGGACAGGCATTTACATTGGTGGTCGAGGAAGAAACTACTACTGGATAAGTTATAGCAGGTACTATATTAGTAGCTTCATTACCTGCTGTAGCTTTATTTGATTCTGGAGCATCACACTCATTCATAGCTGCTAGCTTCGTAGCCACCCATAGAGTAGCTACTGCACCCCTTCCGAAGACTAAGAGAATTCTTACGGGAGGTGAAATTATCCCGGTTAGTGACATTTGTAGATCTTGTTTGGTAGTAGTCTGTGGAAGAGAGATGCGAGCCCAATTTCTGATCTTTTCCATGCCTGATTATGATGTTGTACTTGGTATGGACTGGTTAAGTCAGTACCATGCAACTCTTGATTGTCAGCTTGGAAAGGTTATATTTAGACCACCTGGGCATTCAGAGTTTGAGTTTCTTCGGGGAGCTGTAGAGCAAGGTGTTCAGCCAACTCTTAGGGTATTATCTGTAGAAGGGGAGTCAGGCTACCCAATAGTCATATCAGAGTTTATGGATGTATTTCCTGATGATCTTCCAGGTTTACCATCTGATCGAAAAATAGAATTCATAATAGACTTAACTCTAGGAGCAGAGTCTATCACTTCATCAGTATATCGGCTAGCACCTAAAGAGTTAGTGGAATTGAAGGAACAAGTTGATGATCTTCTGGAGAAGGGTTTTATCCGGCCTAGTATTTCACCTTGGGGAGCACCTATATTATTTGTACCAAAGAAGGATGGAACAGTTCGCCTGTGTATTGATTACAGGGCACTAAACGCTGTGACCATTAAGAACCGGTATCCCTTGCCATGCATTGATGACCTATTTGATCAATTGAGTGGAGCTAGGGTATTCTCGAAGATTGACCTTAGATCCGGTTATCACCAGATCAGAGTGAGGAAAGAAGATATACCGAAGACAGCCTTCAGGACCAAGTATGAACACTATGAGTTCTTAGTAATGCCGTTTGGTTTAACCAACGCGCCAGCTGTGTTCATGAGTTTAATGAACAGAGTTTTTTATCAGTACTTGGACAAATTTATGGTTGTGTTTATTGATAATATTTTAGTATATTCCAAGAGCCACGAAGAGCACGAGGAGCATCTCAGAATCGTGCTAGAGACGTTGAGGCAGGAGAAGTTATATGCCAAACTCAGTAAATATGAGTTTTGTATAGATAAGGTGCCTTTCTTGGGACATATCATCTCATAGAAGGACTTTCAGTTGATCCAGAGAAGGTTGCTGCCATTGAGACTTGGCCTACACCAACATTAGTTGCTGAAATGAAAAGTTTTTTAGGACTTGCTGGATATTACCGAAGGTTCGTAGAAAATTTCTCAAGGATTGCGGAGCCTATGATGAAGTTGACACGAAAGGACCAGGAGTTTGCATGGACGAAAGAATGCCAGAAGGCCTTTGAAGAATTGAAGAGGCGTCTAACAACAGCACCAGTGTTGACTCTTCCTTCACGGTCAGGAGGTTTTGTTGTTTATAGTGATGCGTCAGGTAGTGGACTAGGATGTGTTTTGATGCAACATGGAAAAGTTATTGCTTATGCATCAAGACAGTTGAAGGTCCATGAGAAGAACTACCCAACGCACGATCTTGAGCTAGCTGTAGTAATATTTGCACTGAAGATTTGGAGGCACTACCTTTATGGAGAGAAGGTAGAAATCTTCACTGATCACAAGAGTCTGAAGTATGTATATACTCAGAAGGAGCTCAACATGAGGCAAAGATGTTGGCTCGAGTTGATGGTAGACTTTGATATAGATCTGCAGTACCACCCGGGGAAGGCGAATGTAGTAGCAGATGCACTCAGCCGGAAGCCTACATCTTATTTCTTGACGATGCAGCCAGAGCTATTAAGATATCTACAGGAACTCCAGATAGAGGTTATTTTACCAGGACAGAGTGGCTTGCTGGCTAATCTGGAAGTTGAGTCATCGCTTATGGAGAGTATTAAAGAAGCTTTGCCTATTGATGCTAGATTTCAAAGACTTAAAGAGAAGACAGAAGCAGGCATGCAGATGGGACTTCGCATACATGAAGACGGGACATTGAGGTACGAAAATTGCCTATATGTTCCAAATGGAGAATTGAGATAGGAGTTAATGACTGAAGCACATAGCTCTATGTACTCTGTTCATCCAGGAGGAACAAAGATGTATCGAGATTTAAGGCAGTATTATTGGTGGCAGGGAATGAAGAGGGAGATTGCAAGATTTGTGGCTAAATGTTTAGTCTGCCAACAAGTAAAGGCCGAGCATCAAAGGACTGCTGGTATGTTGCAGCCGCTTCCCATACCAGAATGGAAGTGGGAACATATCACCATGGATTTCATCACAGGATTTTCAAGGAGCCCCAACGGAAGAGATGCGGTATGGGTTATCGTGGATCGACTCACTAAATCGGCATATTTCTTACCGTTTAGAGTTGGACAGTCCACAAAAGTACTAGCCGACATGTATATGCGACAAATTGTAAGACTACATGGAGTGCCGGTTAGTATTGTGTCGGATCGTGACTCAAGATTTACATCTCATTTTTGGCGAAGCATACAAGAGAGTCTTAGCACCCGACTCAAATTCAGCACTGCCTACCATCCACAGATAGATGGCCAATCAGAACGTACAATTCAGATCTTGGAGGATATGCTACGATCTTGTATGTTAGACTTTGGAGGATCTTGGGAAGATTATTTGTACTTAGTGGAGTTCTCTTACAACAACAGTTATCAGGCAAGCATCCACATGGCACCTTTTGAGGCATTGTACGGTAGAAAGTGCAGATCGCCGATATGCTGGAGTGACGTTGGAGAGCGTCAAATATTGGGTCCAGAGTTGGTAATGCAGACAGTTGAGAAGGTGAAACAAATACAGAATCATCTTCGTGCAGCTCAGGACAGACAGAAGCATTGGGCTGATAGACACAGACGTCCCCTGGAGTTCAAAGAAGGAGAGCACGTATTCTTGAGGATTTTGCCCACTCGAGGTACCATTCGATTTGGAAGCAGAGGCAAGTTGAGCCCAAGGTACATCGGGCCCTTTGATATTCTGGAGCGCATTGGTGAGGTGGCTTATCGTCTTGCATTACCTCCATCCTTAGAGGGAGTGCATGATATATTCCATGTCTCATAGTTGAGAAGGTACGTGACTGATCCAAGTCACGTAGTTGATCATTCAGAGATCGCAGTAGGCCCCAGCCTGAGATATGAAGAATAACCAGTGGGTATACTTGGCACCAGTGAGAAGATACTGCGAGGATAGACAATTAAACTGGTTCGTGTGGCTTGGAAGCAACACTCTCCGGGCGAATCTACCTGGGAACGAGAGGATATCATGCGCCAGCGTTATCCTCACTTATTCGAGGATGCAGGTATAACCTAAGAAATTCTTGTAAATTCCCATAGTTCTTTTTTTTAGTAGTCTATTATTTGATTGCGAGGACACAATCTTCTTAAGAGGGGTAGATTGTAATCACCTGAATTTTTTAAACTTAATTTTCAGAATTTATTTAGAATTTTCTTTAATTTGTAACAAAATAAAACTAGGGTATTCTGAGTTAAAATGATTTTTAAATGATATTAAATAATATTAAAATATTATAGAAATTATATTTTCTAGTGTAAAATGAAAATCTAGACATAGGATAATTTTTCGAGAATTTATTGGACCCCGAAAGTATTTTTAAAGCCCTAAAAGCCCTAAAAAGCTATTGTTTAATTAAACCCAATTAAACCTGAACCCGGTTCATTGAACCAAATTAAACCAAACCAAACCGGCCGGTCTGACCAACCCAACCCAATTCTTAGCGGGTCGGATCCGGGTCCGACCCGACCCGCTTAGACCCGACCAGTTTGGAAACCAAACCCCCAATTCCTTCGTCTCCCCCAACCCTTCTCCTGCCTGTGGCCGTTTCCGCCGCCGTGGCCGCCGGCGACCCGTCGGTTCAGCTCCGCAACGCCATAGATCCGCCTCCCCTTCCTCTTCCTCAACCCCTCTAGCCGATCTCCTTCGCTTTCCCTCTATTTAAACCTAGCCGGCCACCTAGGTTTTCCCTTTCCCTCTTCCACCTCCGTCCGCAGCCACCGAACCCGGCGCAACCTCCGCCCAGCCCCATAGAGCTCAACTTCGGCAGCCCTCCTCAGCCCTCCGTCCAGAACCCTCCGCCTCCAGAACCTGCAGCACGCCCCAGCGACCCCGACGCCTCCTGTTTTACCCCGACTCCGGCCAGCACCCGCCGCCACCTCTACCAGTGAGCCCCGGCCTCCCGCAGCTCCGTCCCCGATGACTCCGGCGATACCCATCCCCGTCCAGTGCAGCCTCTGGTGAGTTCGGACACAATAGAACCTAACCCCTAACCAGGACACAGTGACCGGACACGGTAGACTTGAACGCGGACACGCGCATCTCAGTTTTTAGAGCCATGTTCAGGTATTCTTTTCTCTCTTCTCGTAGCTCTGTTTCTCGTTCCGTCTGTTGCAACGCAAATCCTGTGTGACCCTATCGGTCCCCGTGTAACCCGCTCGGTGCATCGCGTCCTGTGGCGATCGCGAACCGCGATCCAAAATATGAAAATTAATGCCCTATTTTACCCCGAAACTGAGTACGCCCCGCCAAAAGGGACGACTTGGTCGTGTACGGTCTTCACCAAAATGTGCGCGTCATTGATACGGACGTGCAAGATTTCGCAAAAGTTGATTTGGATGTACGTGCACACCGGAATCAACGCGTATCCGCCAACAACGTCCCGTATCCGTCCATTTTGGAATACGTCATAACTTTGTGTACACATGTCGAATCGAAACGAAACTTATGCCATCGGACTCGTAGCAATACGCTGGTCCTGTGACTCAAGTTTGGTTCGATTCTGAGAACGTTGACAAAATCGAGTATCGTGGGCCCCACAAGCTCTACTTGATGGGCGATTTTGAGATCGGTTCATCGAAATCCAATTCTGGAAGTTCTGTTGGGTTCATATCATCGTTCCTGACTTGTTGACACTAAGTTGGACAAATTTGGAGACCTTTGACCCTGACACAATTTTCGGTGCAAAGCAGCCCACATGTGGACCCCACTTTGACTTGAAAATGTTATTTTTGCCCCTGTGTCCAAACTGGACTTAAGGGCAGGCATTTTTAGCTATTTTATATGTTTTGAAATTGTTGGTAATGTCTATTTCAGATATCTACAGGACCCACTGATACCGGGACAGTTGTTGGTATTCCAACACCAGGCAAGTGTACCTTGCCAACTTGCAGTCTTTATTACATATTACTTTGACTTAATTATAATTGATGTACATGCTTAAACCTAGGATCATGTGACTTATTTAGCGTCCGATCAATAGTCGGGTGCTAACCCCGTACGCGGTGTTGTGTACGTCATATAGAGATGGACAATCGTGACCCTTTACATTCTCGTACTTGTTTTATCAAGTACATTATAACCCAGGACACTTGACACCATACATATAACAGAATCCTCCTGAGATATTCATGGTGATTCTGTGTAGGATAAAGGATTGACATAGATATTATATTCTTAGAGATTATATGACTTGTTGTATTAGCTATGATCTCACGTGACATGGACTTGAGACGTGTGGTTACATTGGGTGGGGAGAGACACACAGGCTACAGGCTGTTCTATATATATATACTACTATTGTGAGGTTATAGACTCTCGAGCAGAGCTAGATCCACTACTTGTTATTACTGCTACCGGCTCCCCGACACAGAGCTTGTAGCGGTCTCAGCCTGAGTACTAGTGATGCTCTCACTTACATTTCACATAGATGGTTATGTAGTGACCCTACTTGTTTCATTTACTATTTCACTGCATTTATTTTGGCTTGTATTATTTGTACCTTGCTATGTCCCCTGAGGACCTGGATCCGGATGATGTCCCCAGGTTTAGCAGAAGAGCATTATCCCAAGGTTTACGGGACAGGAGCAGAAGCTGTACCAAAACCTGTTACTGGAGCTGAACCAATCCCAGAAGAAGAGGTGATGGCTGAAGACTTTTCCTGAGTATATGTTATTTGTACTCATCAGATATTTTATTTTGGACTCTGTTGTTCTGGTCTGTTGAACCAGTGTATTAGACTATTATCGGGTTGTTCCCCGAGATACTTGTTGAGACTGGTTATTGGTTTACTTTTCTTATTGCTGTTGATCTTATTATCATTTATGGATGAGATTAGTTATGACATATTATAGTAGACCTTATTATACAGCTTAAGTATACCCTGGTGGATCCATTAAATTGGGTTGTCCATCAGAGTGTGCTGCTGGCCATTGCCACATGTCTAGTCCCTTGATATTTTGGGACTGGGGCGTGACACAGGGTACGGGAGAACCTCTTTCGGTGGGATGCCTCCTTCGTGCGTGCTAAGGCATAGAGTTCACTCTGGAGCCTTGGGGCGTTACATCCGGAACTGAAGCATATATACAAGACATAATGTTGGAATATTGCCTGAATATTGCCTGTACATCATTCCATAAATATAGCAACATGGGACGCTTTTATTGTTTTAGAGAGAGAGACTTGAGCGACTAGTAATCTCGGCTATGCGCCGCCTGTAACACTTATTTATATCAATAAAGAGATTTTTTTTTTACTTCAACTTGTGTTATTCAATGCTTCCGCTATTGTCGACTCAGTAAACTTGTTACCAAATCGCCTATGCGTTTATAATTCTGCTGCACTCGAACAAACTGTGCGACTCTATGGCTTAGATTTCTTACCGCCAGCCAATGGACCATGGCCTTGCACGGATGTGACTCACGCTCGTGTGTCATCATGCCCAGATGGGTAGAAGCGATCATCCCATGGGAGCGCTAGTGTGGTGATTCTTGCATAGCGGGGACGGACAATTTAGCCTGTGGAAGATCGGGCATGACAGCTCTGACATCTCTAGAGAGCCAGTTTTAGTGCCTCATTTAGGGAGGTATGATAGTGGATGAGTATGCAACAGAATATTAAGATTAGGCCTTTTTATGGAGGGGCAGAACCCCAAAGAAAGGGCCAGGAATTTCCGGAAGAAACTGAACAAGAAGATTAAATCATATATGAATGGAGACCCCGCCACTACTTTTGAGGAAATTTTGAGGCAGGCACAGTAGGCAAAGAATGATCTAGAGCTTGGCGCTAAGAGGTCGAGGGACATAGGTGGATCCAGTACTAACACAGTTCCAATGAAACAGCCTCACTTGAAGCAGAAGCATCAGAGACACTTCCAGTAGTCGAGACAGCAGTATCCTGGACCAACTAGAGCGCCAGTACAGCAAACACACCATATCCAGAGGTCAGCTATTTCTTGCCCATTCTGTAAGAAGCAGTATAACCTCTGTATCCTGAAATTCTAGCTTAAATGTTGTTATTAGGTTAATTTGGGGCTATTAAAAGTTTTCCATAAATATTTTTGGTTAATTAAAAACTAGTAACACTAATTTCCTAGGACTTGCAAAAATTTATTTTAGTGTCAAGATAATTAAAAATATCCTAAACTTTAATATTAGGTTCTAAATAATCAAATATATTTTTTAGAATTTTTTGGGAATTTTTTGATTATTTTTAGCATTTATTTTGAGTTAATTATGAAAAACTCAATTAAAAACTAATTTTTAGAAAAAGAAAAACTAATAAAATTAACTCGCCCAGTCAGCAGCCAGCCTGGCCCGCGTGTCAGCCAGTACGGCACAGTCAGCGGGGCCCAGCGGTTAGTGAGAGAGGGCGAGGGCGGGTACGGGTGAAGCGGTCCAAGCTAAGCCAAGCTGAGCCGAGCCGAGTCCTAATCCGACTCGGACTCAGCCGAGCCAAGCCGGCTTGAACGCTGGTCGTTCGATCCAAGCAGACAGCAGTGGATGGATGCCACATAGTATGTCCTTTAGCCGCGGCTGCTCTCTCTCTCCTATATATATAGTATTTGGTTTATAAATTCTAGGATTTTCTTTTAGCCGATTTTGGAGAATTGTCATCTAGAATTTTCTTCATCATCCAGAAGCCATTACTCATAGCTCTGGACTACAATCATGGCCCAGTTTCTTGTATTAGAACTGTATTGAGGTTAGTTTTTTGAATATATAAATTGTTTCATAAAATTATGAATATTATATTCTAAAAAATTTGTAGAGCATAGCATGTCCGAAAATAGATGCGTCTCAGGATTTTTGCGATTCCCGGAGAACCAGGAATCAGAATCATGAACCGTTTAAAGTTCTAAAAATCTAATATCGAGATCATTGACATATGCTTTTACCAGGATTTAATAAAAAATATTTTTGTGCTATTAAATTCTGTAGAACTTCTAGGTTAACAATCAACCACCGTTGCACAATATAATTTTAGGTATGTGCAATAATTTTCAAACGAATTTGAATTTAGACTAGCTATAAATTCTAGCATGTTTTTTATGCTGAAATCTATAGGAAACCATGCATGAAAGTTGAGTTTGCATTAGTTGACTTTTTGGTCAATATATCACTTTGGTTTGCGTGCATGAGTCTCGAGTTGATAAAATTTAGTTTTTTGGACAAATTTAGGAATTAACCTAAAAATTAGAATAATAAGATTAAAATAGGATTTTAGAATAATTATTCCAGAATTAAATAAATTAAAATAAGTTATCTTTTGACATGGTAAATTTGTAATACATAGGCTATTTTGACTGTGACTTGGATTCTGATTCATACCAGCTAAGGACCACAGACGAGTACATTTCTGTGATTACTTTTAGTGCTTGATAGTCTCTATAATGCACACTTAGTATTGATTATTTGATTCTTGACACTTGTCACACGGATTAGTGTGATGGATTCTTATTATGAGATACGTGATTGTTCTGGATTATTGTTATTTCTTCGTGACTAGTTTGGAATCCATGTGTACTTGTGGGGAGGGGAATACTTAGTGAAAGTGTGAACTACCCTTTCCATCCTATGGTCTTTCTGGAATAATAGCAGCCATGCACGACACGTGTGGTTTATCGGATATTACCCCTAGCCGTTCACATGTCAAGAAGGTATTTCAAATCACATAGAGTAGTTTTTCCTATCTGTTCTTCCATACATTATAGTTATTTCTTTTGTGGCTTGGAGATATGGTATTATATGTTTGTCATGACAGGACTTTAGCATTGGTTATTCTATTTGCTTTATTGTGAGTTTAATTTGTTACTATCATATATTCTTTATTATTTATTGTCTTATAGCTTCTACCATGTGTTGGAACTATTTTTACTGTAATATACTCGTTCCTTTTCTTACTGAATAAACATTTTAGGTGACTACAATGAGGATACAATCCTTACACATTATAGACCGTATGCTAGCGACATAATAGAGCCTGATCTTTCCCTTCCGGAGGATTAGGGAGAGTTAGCAGCTCAGATACCGTCTGAAATAGAGTAGTTTAGTGGTAGTTGATTTTGTTAGTTATTTTGGACTGAATTGTTCTCCGGCAGTTTAATCTTGTACTTTGGATATTTAATTTTTAGGTAAATTCCTTGAACCCGCATCAAGACTATTAATTTATTATCATTTTGGTGTATTCATTTAAACTAGTGCCCATGATTGAGTATAGTATAAAGATGTATATATGTTATGAGTTGTAGATTATACTTGTCTCTTATTATACAGCGTTCTACTGCCGACACTACGGCGTAGGTTGGGCGTACTCATGACTTATGCCCAAATCCAGGGTGCTGGTCGGAACACATTTTTAGTGGTGGCCTATGCAGGTCAGGTTTCACACAAGGTTACGAACTCGTAGTGGTACTCAAGTTAGATGTATGACTGTGAGACTGCCATAGGATATACATACTAGGAATAGGAAAATACTCAATCACAACTAGGGATCCCGTATACTCAACTTGCTAACCCTTACTATTTTCTTTCATGCAATCGAACCTCTTCCATAGTTGATTGTCCTTCTTGAATACTTCCTTATCTTGTGCCATATTAATTGAATTTTTGTTGCTTTCAACCTTTCAGAATGCCACCTAAGACTAGAACACGCAATTCTAGAGCCAATGGTGCTCTCCCCACATGACCCGTATCGTATAGCTTCATATTTGTATCCTTTGTGCTTAAGAATAGTTTAGTAACAGAACCCTTGAGTAGGAGTTACAAGATCACGACTGGTGAAGGCACTATCCTAGTTAGTGATACTTGCAAGGGGCATCGTATTACCTTGGGAGGCCATAATTTGGATGATACTTTACTCGTAATGCTACTTTCGAGTTTTAACATTATCCTTGGAATAGATTGGTTAAGTATGCACCATAATAGCATAGACTGTCGTGAATGACGTGTACTGTTCTGCCCTCCAAGAGAGCCAGAATTTGAGTTTGTTAGGGGAGGAGTTGAGCAGAGTGATGGAATTATTTGTGGAGCCATGGTAGCAGAGAAGGACTTGCCACACCCTATTATTGCATAATTTTTAGACGTATTGTCACTACCACATTTTTTAGGAAAGGGTATTTTAGTAATTTTCTATTTAATTAAATATTATGCTTGATAAATAATTATTTGTGGTATTATTTAATTATTTTTAGATATTATTTATTTAATTTAGACTTGTTAGTGGACCTAACTAGTTTAGTTTGGACCCATGGACCAACATGAATTAATTAGTTAGACTTAGCCCATTTAGAAAGCCCATTGTTAAGGAGATGGATTAAATTAATTAAATCATTGGACTAGAAGCTCCCTTCCTTAATTATTTCTTTATGAGAGGCCCCAAGGGGTATAATGGACATTACATGATTACTTGAGGGAGGGGAATAGGGGCCGGCCTATTGAAAAAGAGGAGGAAAATTCTCTCTCCTCTTTTTTATTCCAAATCTAGATCTAGAATTTTTCCACTACCAAATTTCCTTCATTTCCACTTCATTTTTCTACCAAATTTATTCTAATTTCTTTCCAAATCACCATTAGATACTTAAGAAGCAAGGATCTAGAAGGAGAAAGCAAGGATCTACAAAGAGGAGCAAGGATCTACAATTTGGAGGCAATTCTATAGAGCAAGGATCTACAATTTGGAGGCAATTCTATCTCAAATGGAGATTTCAATGGGAATCCATCTTCCAATAGGTACAATTCAATTTTTCCCCTTAAAATAGCTTCTAAATCTGAGATTTAATCATAGAAAATCAACCCATATATATGTACTACCCATAGGATTTAGTTTTGTGTTCATAGGAGGCCTATTGAGAAAGTTATGGTGCTTTTTGTGTCAATTTTGGGAGAATTCCGAGATTGATATTTGTTGTGTGTGTCAATTGATCCTATAGATCAATTTGGCATGTGTTTATGTGTTTGGGGATAGTGTCGTATCCATAATTGGGTACGTGTAGGTTGTATCCCAACGATTTGGTGATACGTGTTATTTTAGGGGGTTTTCCTCCGACACGGGACTTTGTACATATCGTATTTTGACACGGACATGTAGATCTATATTTGACACTTTATTTTGTTCATAAATAATATGTGTGACTTGTTTGTGTCCTTCGGGGTGCAATTGGATGTGTGGTAGACTCGTATCACATGTGTATCCTAGATCTAGTGGGATACGGTGTGATACTCTCCATTTATTGTGTATGTATGTATAGATCAAATTAATTGCGCTTTAATTCTTGAATTATAATTGTGTACATATATATAGATATTATATATATTATAGTGTATTTATTATAGTGATTATTGTATCATAGATCTATGTACTATATATGTACTAATAGAATATATGTATATTATGTAGCTTTCTTCTACATGCATTTATATATATATATTTTATAATATATTGTATGGATATATATGTATATGTTGATTATATATATACATGTATGTTTAATTGGGTAATTATTTTATATGTAATTGTTATAGGATTATGTAGATATATTTATAGATGTATTTATAATATTTATGTATGTGTGCATATGGCTATGTTGTAATATGTACATTATTATAGAGGGGGTGTATTTATATTTAGTATTTATATATATATATATATATATATATATATATATATATATATAAAGAGAGAGAGAGAGAGAGAGAGAGAGAGAGAATAAGGGAGGTGAGGTGGCACCTCACTCTCAAAACAAGGGTGGCGGTGATGTGGCACAATCTCAACCACACAAACAAGGGGAGGGGGTTAAGTGCAATTTGCCAATTATGAAATGTGTGGTTAGAATTGTGCCACGTCACCGCCACCCTTGTTTTGAGAGTGAGGTGCCATCTCACCTCCCTTATCCTCTATATATATATATATATATATATATATATATTTATTTATTTATTTATTTATTTATTAGATTTATATATATATATATATATATATTTATTTATTTATTTATATTTATATATATATATGTTATATATATATATATATTACTGTTTTTTTAGCGACAACAGGTTTAATGACAGAGCCGTTGTCATTATTAGCAGTGAGATCAGCAACAGCCGCTGTAGCAGTGGCGGCGGCAATTAATGACAGCCGCCACTGTCATTAATAAGCAGCAGCAACGGCGGGAAATGCAGCAGCAGCAACAGCAGGATCAGTGACGGTTGAAAACCGCCACCAAAGTAGCAGTAGCAATTCATATTCCAAACAACAACAGCAACGACGGCTTCAGTGATAGCCAGAACTGTCACTAAAAGCCTGGTTTCAGCGTATCAGTATTTTTCAACACTGTTTTCAGCAACAGTTAGGCAGATTATTATACATATGTGTTTATATATTATATTTATATATATATGTCTATATATATGTATTGATATTGAGATAATATACTATTATTGCTATAATTCTTATTTGTATAATATTAGTATATATTTATATATTATATATGAGGGTATTTAGTATATCAAGGTATTGAGTATTACCTTATGGAAACCAAGGTAGTGGGATACTCAAGATACGGGGTTTGGGTATTAAGATTGTGGTTATTGGTGGGATACTAAGTTGGTTCAAAACCATGGTTCCTATTTGATGTGTAATTGATATTCTATTTTAGTATACATAATTGTTTGATATATATGTATTGTGATGTTTACCTTGGAATTTACGTATCCGGAGATAAGGTATCCTAATATTTTAGGATATGGTTTTCATGACTTAGATTTTAATATCTTGACCCAAGATTTTTGTGTTAGACTTGTACAACCTAGAAATAGATAGTTGACCTTGGTTTGACCATAGTTGACTTTAGGGTTGACCATAGTTGACTTTTGACTTAGAATTGACTTATTGACCTAGAAGTTGACTAGTTTAACTTAATCTCTTTTCGGAACCTTGTATTGATATTGTATTTCATATCTAGGTCTTCAAGGCACTGAGTCAGACATCTGTGAGACTATTCATTTGACTTTAGGCGAGTACATTCTTTGATAGTTTCTCATTTATGATATCCTCTATGTTCATTGTATCTAGTGTAGATATCCATGTTTCTCTTGACACTATGGTTACACGGATTGGTATATCCGGATCTCGTCATGAGATATTATTCCTTGGTATATAGTGTATATGGTGCAAGTATTATTTTATTGATTATCTTGTACATGTACAGACACCGATTCTCGGAAAGAGTCGCTATCTTTTTGGGAAATCTCATGTCATAGCATACCGTGGTTGGATCTATTATACCAGTCGGGGGTGGGGAGTATTAGTATAGATATGTGATCAATATCCCTATTGTATCAAGTACTGATTGCTTAATAGTGTTGATCATACACCGCACGTATGATTAGCTTGGCCGCATTGCATCTTGCCCAAGCCGATCACATGTTAAGCTAGTACTCACACACTTAGTCATTAGTATTCTTGTTTTATTGGCATATTGTTCATTATTGTATTTATTTCTAGTATTTCCTTATTGAATATATATATCTCTTGTATCTATTGTGCATCTTGTTTATCCACAGCTATTTACTGTTACATAGTTTTTATCATTGATTAGAACTGTTGTTAGAGATGTACTATGCTCCTTTCCTGACTGGATATATTTTTCCAGATGACACTGAGGAGTGGTACCCTACCTATTATAGACCCCAGGATATTGTGGATTTAGATTCTGGGACCCTGGTTCAGGAGGGACTTATCCCAACTGAGACAGTTGACCCAGGAGTTGTAGCTTCGTAGTATTCTTTTATACTAGATTTGTCTCCAGCTTATTCCTGTTATTTCTTCAGACTCATTGATGTATTATTTTAGACTCATGAGTTGTAATATGACTATTCTATTCTTTATCTGATTCGTGCTCATTTCTATCTTAGTTCTATAATTGAGTATACTATCATTATTGGTGGTTCATTATATTGTTAGATAGATTATCTAGACAGCGTTCTACAGCCGATTCTGCGGCGTAGGCTGGGCGTTATTTCTGACTTGTACCCTTACACCGGGTGCGGGTTGTGACACATTTTTGGTGGTGGCCCATATAGGTCTAGCTTCACAAAGTATGTGATATCGTGGTAGTGCGATAATTTAGATATACTACTGCGAGTCTGCGATAGAATATAGGAATAGGCTGAGATACTCAATCACACCTAGGAAAATTCTTTTGATTCAACTATTCTCCTCTAATATTGATACTTGATCTCTTAAACTGTTATTTCCTCGATATCTTACATCTTGTGCCATATTGATTCTCTCTTTCGCTTTATCTCCGGATGCCACCTAAGACTAGATCACAGCAGGGGAGAGCAGCTTCTGAGAGGTCTGCGATATCCCGAGGGCCTGCACCAGTCACTTCTCCAGTGATTGGAGTGTCAGCTGCTTTCGGAGGTCCATCACCTACTCAGAGAACTGTGTCAGCTGTATCTGAGGGGCTTCCACCTCCACCTCCTGTGCCAGCAGAGGCGTCACAGATGTTTACACTATTTCGTGAGATGCTCGAGGCACAGAGAGCTCAGTTAGAGGTACATCAGAGGCAGACTGGCGTTCTACAACAAGGCATCGAGAGTGCTCATCAGCTTGCTCGTGCTGTAGTTGAGAGAGGAGTTCCGATCCAGCAGCAAGATGTTCCTCAGGTTGCTCAGCTTCGGCCAGGCAATATTCAGGACTTCAAGAAATTAGAGCCTATGGTTTTCAAGGGGACAGAGGGCATCGTCTATGCTAGTCATTGGCTCGAGGACATTGAGCATCTTATGAGGGTGTCCCATCTTTCTAAGGATCTGAAGGTTGAGGCGGTAGGACTTCAACTGTTCGACGTCGCTCGTACTTGGTTCAGGAATAAGTCGGTTCTGGTTGATGCAGGACAATCTTGGGAGGTATTCAAGGACCTTTTCAAGAAGAAATTTTTTGCCCGGGCAGACAGGCTAGACTTGGGAGATAGTTTGAGGGTCTCATGCAAGGGAGCATGTCTGTGGAGGAGTACGCTGCGGAGTTCGACAGGTTGAGCCGATTTACAGAGTATCTGGTGAGAGAGCCGGAGGTTCGAGCTATTCATTTTCGTGAAGGTCTAAACTGGGAAGTGAAGATTCTTATTCCGTCTTTTTATGAGACATACTCGAAGATACTTGCGGAGGCACGCAAGGTTGAGCGGAAGTTGGGTTTGAAGCCCAAGAGAGACCGTAATTCTTTTCTAGGGGCCAACGGCAGTACAGTATCTGCCAAATATCCTTATTTCCAGTCCAGACCTTTCTAACAGCCACAACAGAACTAGACTCCAGCTAAAGCGCCTTTTTATCAGGCACCTTAGCAGCAGAGACAGTTACAGCAAGCTCCATGCAGCTACTGCAAGAAGCCTGACCACATCTGGGAAGTTTGCAGGAGAAGGCTAGGAGTTTGTTTATATTGTGGTACTGAAGGGCATCAATCGAGGGAGTATCCTCGTCGTGCAGTTCAGTAAGCAGCTTCAACTATGAGGGCACAGACGACACCACATGCAGGACAGCCGAGGGGACCACTTCCGACACAGCAGCAGCGTTTTGTCCAGCATCAGCAGTAGGGAGGTGCTCGGTAGGGACGAGCGTTTGCTATGACCGTCGAGGAGGATGAACCCACCGGAGATGTCATCGCAGGTTCTATTCTTCTTGATTCCATTCCAGCTTTAGCTTTGTTTGATAGTGATGCTTCCCATAGTTTTGTATCTGTTTCTTTTGCTCTGAAGCATGGTTTGGTGAGTTTTTGCTTAGGACTTGTAAGATTATGACCGGGGGAGGCATTATCTTGGTTAATAATATTTGCAAGGATCGAAGAGTTACTTTGGAAGGGCGGGAGTTGAGTGTGTGTCTACTTGTAATACCACTTCCGAGCTACGATATTGTACTCGGGATGGATTGGTTGAGTAGGCACCGTGCTAGCATAGATTATAGAGAAGGTAGAGTTTTGTTTGGTTCGCCAGGAGAGCCAGAATTTGAGTTTGCTAAAGGAGCTACAGAGCAGGGAGAAGGCATTTGTGGAGCTATAGTGGAAGACAAGGAGTTGCCACATCCGTTGATAACAGAGTTCTTGGATATGTTTCCTAAGGAATTGCCAGGATTGCTGCCAGATCGAGATGTTAAATTTTCTATAGACTTGGTGCCAGGTGCAGAACCAATTTTGTAGCATGTCTATAGAGTAAACAACAGCGAGCTGGTCGAGTTAAAGAAGCAGGTGGATAAATTGCAGGATAAGAGGTTTATCAGATCGAGTTCTTCACCATGGGGAGCCCCGGTATTATTTGTGCCGAAGAAGGATGGATCAGTACGCATGTGCATTGATTACAGGGCTTTAAATAATCTCACTATCAAGAATAAGTATCCTTTGCTACGGATTGATGATCTATTTGATCAGTTGGGTGGAACTAAGGTGTTTTCTAAGATAGATTTGAGATCAGGCTACCATCAGGTGAAGGTGAAGCCGGAGGACATACCGAAGAATGCTTTTAGAACTCGGTATGGTCAGTACGAGTTTATGGTGATGCCATTTGGTTTGACTAATGCACCAGCGGTATTTATGAACTTGATGAACAAGATGTTCCACCAGTATCTTGACAAGTTCGTGGTGGTGTTCATCGACGACATACTCATATACTCGAGGACACCAGTGGAGCATGAGTAGCATTTGAGGATATATTGGATGTGCTGAGGAAGGAGAAGTTGTATGGGAAGTTGTCCAAGTGTGAGTTTTTCTTGGACAAAGTGGAGTTCTTGGGGCATGTTGTGACTGGTGATGGTATTTCAGTGGATCTAAAGAAGATTTCAGCAGTAGAATCTTGGAAGACCCCGAGTTTGGTAGCAGAGATCAGGAGTTTCTTGGGATTGACAGGCTACTACAGGAAGTTTGTGCAAGATTTTTTTGAGGATTCCCGAGCCGATGACCAGACTTACAAGGAAGGATATGGAGTTTGTTTGGACGAAGGATTGCCAGGTTGCTTTTGAGGAGTTAAAGAGGAGGTTGACGTCTGCTCCTATTTTGACGTTGCCATCAGGGTCCGGAGGTTTCACTATTTATAGTGATGCATCGGGGAAGGGTTTAGGTTGTGTTCTTCAGCAGCATGAGAAAGTGATTGCCTATGCATCCAGGCAATTGCTTCCTCATGAAAAGAACTATCCTACCCATGATTTGGAGTTGGCAGCAGTCATATTCGCTCTGAAATTATGGAAACATTATTTGTACGGAGAGCGTATGGAGATCTTCACAGACCACAAAAGCTTGAAGTACGTTTTTACGCAGAAGGAGTTGAACATAAGGCAGCGTCGGTGGTTGGAACTGATGAAGGATTTTGATAACTCTTTGCAATATCATCCTGGGAAAGCCAATGTAGTTGCCGATGCTTTGAGCAGGTATCCGGTAGCTATATTCTTGACGCAGGATAGATATTTGTTGGAGGACTTGGAGAGCTTGGGCATTGAGGTGATTATTCCTGGTGGTGCTATGCAGATGTGGGGACTATAGATACACTCAGATTTGATGGACAGGATCAAGGCAGCATAGGATGAGGATATATCTCTGAGGAGTATCAAAGCTCAGGTGAGAGCAGGATTAGAGGATGATTTCACTATTGTAGAGGATGGATCTTTGAGACATGGAGTTAGATTGTGTGTGCCTAGTGGGGAGCTACGTGAGGAGGTGTTACAGGAAGCGCATCGCTCTTAGTATTCCATGCATCCAGGTGCTAACAAGATGTATCGGGATATGCGAGAGAGTGTGTGGTGGTATGGCATGAAGAGAAAAGTGGCACAGTTTGTATCCAGATGCTTAGTGTGCCAACAGGTGAAAGCCGAGAGGCAGAGGCCAAGAGGTTTACTTCAGCCATTACCCATTCCAGAGTAGAAGTGGGAACACATTACTATAGATTTTGTGTCCGAACTTCCATGATCTCCAGGAGGAAAAGATGCAATTTGGGTTATCGTTGATAGGTTGACCAAGTCGGCCCACTTTTTGCCTTTTAAGGTGGGTTTGTCTACGAAGAAACTGGCAGAGATGTATGTGAGGCAGATCGTTAGGATACATGGAGTTCCTGTCAGCATAGTCTCAGATCGAGATAGTCATTTTACTTCTTATTTATGGAGGAGTTTGCAGGAGAGTTTGGGCACTCAGCTCAAGTTCAGTACTGCATATCAACCCCAGACAGATGGGCAGTCAGAGAGGATTATTCATACTCTCGAGGATATGTTGCGCACTTGTATACTATATTTTGGGGGTTCTTGGGAGGACCATCTCTATTTGGTAGAGTTTGCTTACAACAATAATTACCAGGCCAGTATAGAGATATCATATTTTGAAGCTCTGTATGGTCGGAGGTGTCATACTCCTTTGTCTTAGGACGATGTTAGAGAAAGAGTTTTGCTTGGGCCAGAGATGGTTGTGGATACAGCAGAGAAGGTTCAGTTGATCAGAGACAGACTTCGAGTGGCGCAGGACAGACAGCAGCATTGGGCCGATAGCCATCGGAGACCTTTGGAATTCGAGGTATAGTTTAGATTTTTGTTTTGTGCTTGTTCTTGGTTGTTTGTTATAGATTAAGTTCTTAAGGTGGTGTTTTGTTCTAGGTGGGTGGTTTGGTGTTTTTGAGGATTTCTCCGACACGAGACACGATTTGCTTCGGTGGAGGCGGGAAGCTTAGTCCGCGATTCATCGGACCTTTCACTATTCTAGAGAGGGTCGGTGCAGTTGCTTATAGACTAGACTTGCCACCTGCAATAGAGAGAGTGCATAACATATTTTACGTGTCATAGTTGAGATGATACATGGCAGATCCTAGTCATGTATTGGATCACTCGAAGATAGAGGTGGGTCCTACTCTTAGCTATCCAGAACAGCTAGTTGAAATTCTGGATTGGAGAGAGAAGGTGCTGAGGAACCAGACTATTCCTTTGGTACACGTCGTATGGAGGCATCACTCTCCGGGGGAGTCTACCTGGGAGAGAGAGGATGAAATGCGAGAGCGTTATCCATATTTGTTTCTGCCTTGAGGTATATTATTTCCTAGTTATGTTCTGTTCATTGATATGTTCTTTCATAGTTAGTTGTGATCCTTTAGTTTTGTTCTGTTATTTTCTGGGGATAGTTTTCGTCTTTGAATTTCGAGGACAAAATTATTTTAAGGAGGGTAGACTTGTCACTACCATATTTTCTAGGAAAGGGTATTTTAGTAATTTTCTATTTAATTAAATATTGTGCTTGATAAATAATTATTTGTGGTATTATTTAGTTATTGTTAGATATTATTTATTTAATTCGGACTTGTGTTAGTAGACCTAACTAGTTTAGTTTGGACCCATGGACCAACATGAATTAATTAATTAGACTTAGCCCATTTATAAAGCCCATTGTTAAGGAGATGGATTAAATTAATTAAATCATTGGACTAGAAGCTTCCTTCCTTAATTATTTCTTCATGAGAGGCCCCAAGGGGTATAATGGACATTACATGATTACTTGAGGGAAGGGAATAGGGGCCGGCCTATTTAAAAAGAGGGGAAAAATTCTCTCTCCTATTTTTCATTCCAAATCTAGATCTAGAATTTTTTCACTACCAAATTTCCTTCATTCTCACTTTATTTCCCTACCAAATTCATTCTAATTCCTTTCCAAATTACCATTAGAGACTTGAGAAGCAATGATCTAGAAGAAGAAAGTAAGGATCTACAAAGAGGAGCAAAGATCTACAATTTGGAAGCAATTCCATCTCAATTGGAGGTTTTATTGGAAATCCATCTTCCAATAGGTATAATTCAGTTTTTCCTCTTAAAATAGCTTCTAAATCTGAGATTTAATCATAGAAAATCAACCCATATATATTTACTACCCATAGGATTTGGTTTTGTGTTCATAGGAGGCCTATTGAGAAAGTTATGGTACTTTTTGTGTCAATTTTAGGGGAATTCCGAGATTAATATTTGTTGTGTGTGTCAATTGATCCTATAGATCAATTTGGCATGTATTTATGTGTTTGGGACTACTGTCGTGTCCATAATTGGGTACGTGTAGGTCGTATCCCAATAATTTGGTTATACGTGTTGTTTTTGGGGTTTTTCCTCCGACAAGGGACTTTGTACATGTCGTATTTTGACACGGACACGTTGATCTATATTTGACACTTTGTTTTATTTATAAATAATATATGTGACTTGTTTGTGTCCTCGGGGTGCAATTGGATGTGTGGTGGACTCGTGCACATGTGTATCCTAGATCTAGTGGGATACGGTGTGATACTCTCCATTTATTGTATATGTATGTGTAGATCTAATTAATTATGCTTTAATTCTTGAATTATAATTGTGTACATATATATAGATATTATATATATATATTATAGTGATTATTATATCATAGATCTATATACTATATATGTACTAATAGAATATATGTATATTATGTAGCTTTTTCTACATGCATTTATATATATTTTTTTTACAATATATTGTATCGATATATATGTATATGTTGATTATATATATACATGTATGTTTATTTGGGTAATTATTTTATATGTAATTGTTATAGGAATATGTAGATATATGTATAGATGTATTTATAATATTTATGTATGTGTGCATATGGCTATGTTGTAATATGTACATCATTATAAAGGGGGTGTATTTATATTTAGTATTTATATATATATATATATATATATATATATATATATATATATATATATATATATATATATATATATATATATATATATATATATATATATATATTTGGGTTATATATATAGATATATATATATTTATTAGATTTATATATATATATATTGATATATATATATATATATATATGTTATATATATATATATATATATATATATATTTGTAAACCTCCTGATTTTTCAAAATTTTCAAAACTAGATTTTTCATAATTTTCTGGAATTTTTCTAGGAATTTTCTGTAATTTAAAAACAGGGTTTTAATTATTCAGTGATTTTTAAATGATAATAAACAGTATTAAAATATTATGAAAATAATATTTTTGGGTGTAGGATAAAAAAACTGGACTGAGGGTAATTTTTTTGGATTTTATCGGGCCCCGGACCTATTTTTTAAACACCTAAATTTATTTATTTATTTAATTATTTATTTATTTATTAAATATTTACTGATTATTAAAATTATTATTATTTTTTTTTTTTTTTAAACCGAGCCCGCGGCCCACTGGACCCGGCCCACCGGGCCCAGCCCCAGCCCAACCCATCCCCTGGCCCGCAGGCCGGCCCAACTCCCCCGCCTATCGGGTCGGGTCGGGTCCACCCGCCGCCCGACCCGCTACCCGCTACCCGCTACCCGTTCACCCTCACCCTCACGACCCAGCCCCCGTGCCCGCGTCCGGCGCCGCGCCGCCCGCCGCTCCTCCCGGCCACCTCGCGCCCCACGTCGCCCGCACCCCTCGGCCCGACCCCGCCATCCTCGGCCTCACGGCCCGGCCGGCCCCCCTATATAAACCCCCAATTCCCTCTTCCCCTGCCAGAATCTCCCCGCCTCCCCTCGCCCTAGCTCCGACAAACGCCGCCTGCGCAACCCTCGCTGCACCGCCCTTCTCCTCTTTCTTCCTCCCCCTCTCCCCCTGCAGCCGCCCGCAGCCTCGACCGACGGCCTCCGCCGTGCAGCACAGCGCCGCCGCCTCCCTCGGCCCCACGCCCAGTCCTCGTCGGCCACCATCGACCCCCGCCTCAGCGCCGCCCTGTGCCGCCGGAATCACTAACCCTAATTCCTATTTTCCTGTGTCGGACACAGGACACAGTGTCCTGTGTCGTGTAGGACACGATTTAGACTCCGATTTTCGGGCCCCGTTCAGGTGCGTGTATCTTCTGGCTCGTAGCTCTGTTTTTGATTCCGTAAATTGCGTTGCGAAGCATGTATGACCCTCTCGGTGCCCGGACAAACCGCTCGGGACATCGCGCCCTGTGGTGATCGCACACCGCGATCCAAAAACAGGAAAAACCTAGACCCTGTTTCACCCCGGAACCGAGTACGCCCTGCTAAACGGGATGACTTGGTCGCGTGCGGTCTTCACAGATACGTGCGCGTCGTTGATACGAACGTGTGGGATTTCGCAGAAGCTGATTCGGGTGTGCGTGCACACCGGGATCAATGCGTATCCGCGGACATCGCCCCGTATCCGACTTTTCGGCATTTTATCCTAACTTTGTGTACACACGTCGGATTGAAACAAAACTTGCGCCATCGGACTCGTAGAGATACGCTGGTCCTGTAAGCCAAGTTTGGTTCGATTCTGAGAACGTTGACGAAATTGCGTGTCGTGGGCCCCATAAGCCCCGCTCGACGGGCGATTTTGTGATCGGCTCATCGGAATTCAATTCTGAAAGTTCTGTTGGGTTCGTATCAGCGTTTCTGACCTATTGACACTGAGTTTAGTGAATTTGGAGACCTTTGACCCTGACGCATTTTTCGGTGCAAAGCGGGCCCACATGTGGACCTCGTTTTGACCCAAAACTGCCGTTTTTGCCCTTGTCTCCAAATTGGATCCAAGGATAGGCGTTTCTAGCTGATTGATATTTTCTGGATCTGATGGTGATATTTATTTCAGCAACCGGAGTACCGCCTGTAATTCCAGCTGAAGTCAGAGCCACAATTGGAACCGGAACCGCAGGCAAGTGTACCTCGCCAAAACTTGCAGCTTTACTACCTATTTCCTGGACTTAGTATACATTAGTGGACAAGTAAAGCTTGCCAATTCTCAGATATTTCTGGTTATAGTATTTTACTTGATTTCTTGTAGATTCATATGAAAACTTGTTTAACTGCTCAACCCAGGACACCTGACACTATCCATGTGACGGAATTGCCCGAGATATATACCTGGTGATTCCGTATAGGTTATATTTTCATGTCATATATAGTTTACATGCTTAGATTCTATCTTGACTCATTGTATTAGTTCAATCTTGCGTGACTTGTACCTGATATTTTCTGGAACTGTGACGTGAGATTACATGGGGTGGGGAGAGTATTACCATATCAAGGCTGATTATAATGTAAATACTGTTATCTGGAGGTGTCTTAGTCTCTGATACAGAGCTTTGGTACAAGTTCTGGCCCTCTCGAGAAAATACTGCTATGGGTATCTCCAACACCGATCCTGTAAGTGGTCTCAGCCTGAGTATGATTAAAACTCTCAACTTGCATATCACTTAGCTGGTTATATAGTTTACCCTATGGTTTCATTATTGCTGCACTGATATTCATTTTGGCTTGAGTTATTTCCGTACCTTGCTATGTCCCCTGAGGACCTGGAATGGATGATGTTCCCAGGTATAGCTGAGGAGATCTACCCCGAGGTGTACGGTACAGGAGCACTCCCTGGAGCAGAACCCGGAACCGAGGACGAGATAGTGGTCGAAGATTTCTCCTGAGCACTGGCTTCATCTACTCAGTATTTCCATTTCCAGTATTTTATTTTCTGTCTATTTCCTTAATGTAACAGACTGATTCTCGGATTGTTCCCCGAGATAATCTTATTTGATATTGCTTATTTATTTCTATTGCATTATTCCTGGCATTATTCTGTGTTATTCTGTGGATGAGATTAGAAATATCTGAGACTTGTAACATTTTACTATTAGACTACAGCTTAAGCATGCCCTGATGGATCCATTAAATTGGGCTGTCCATCGGTGCGTGCTGCTGGCCATTGCCGCGCATCCAGTCCCTCGATATTTTGGGACTGGGGCATGACATGGTTTTTGTGGTGGCCCATGCAGGTCAACGACTAAATTGTTCGATTTCAACTTAGGGACCGAACAGGCCTGCAATAAGAATAGGATAAGTTTTTAGGATCTCATCCACTTGCTTGAATCGTTTTTGATATCTGTATCGTACTCGAACTAATTTTGACTTGCATCTTGCCTTGATTCCTGTGTGCCTCTTATTATTTATTTTGGATGCAGGGAAGTAGACCCACAAGAGTGTAACGAGACTCCCGCCGGAACACTACAAGCTACCGGTGTCACCTATGACGACGAAGTGACCCCAGTCGGTGGAGTTCCATCAACTCAACAGAGCCAGCAGGCAGGTCAACCTACCTCCAGATTCTGGCGTGATGACATCCCACCTTCGCCGCAGTTCGTTCCACCAATGCCCGTATTCCCACCAGGACAGTCGATTGACGGACAACTGATATTCCAACTGATCTACGCGATGATGCAAGCCCAGCAACAAGTCCAACACGAGGCTCAGCGTCGTGAGGTTGAATTCTTGAGGAGCAGCATCGTAACTGCACTGGAGCAGGCCAACCTACCAGCTCGACGGCCATCGACGGGCTCCATCACTGACTTCCGCCAACTAAAGTCCCGTACCTTCTCAGGCAAGAAGGAGCCCACAGAAGTTCACGAGTGGCTCACCAACATACGGCATCAACTTAAAGCAGCCGAGCTTCCACGAGAACGCTGGATGACTGCCGTCAGAATGCAATTGACGGACAATGCCCATCATTGGTGGCTATCCGAGGAGACGCGACTCGGACCAGACCGAGTTACTTGGGAGGAGTTCTCCAGGCTCTTCCAAGAGATGTACATTCCTGCCATCGCTCGATCAGAACTGCGGGACAAGTTCAATCGCCTCACTCAGGACTCCATGACGGTGGAAGAATACAACGCAGAATTTATTCGTCTGAGCCGCTTCGCCTCCACCCTGATCCCGACTGAGGAAGAAAAGGCCAAGAAATTCTTCGACGGACTGAACATTGAGCTGCAGAAACTAATTGGGTCCGTCGCACCAACATCATACTCGGACGTCCTTGCTGCGGCTCGACGCATGGAGCGCGTCACCAAGAGAGAAACCAGTCTGAAGAGGTCTTCCCCATCAGCAACATCCAGAGCACCACAAGAAGAATCTGCAAAGAGACCGCACCAACAGCAGAAAGCATCTACACCACCGGTGGTAGTCCTCCTTACTTGTCACTACTGTGGCAAAGCAGGCCATCTCGCCAAGGAATGCCGACGCAGACTAGGATTGTGTTTGGCATGCGGATCCCGTCAGCATTCGGTAAGGGATTGCACTCAACGTGGAGAAGGAGCACCTAGGACGAACCAGCAAACTCCACCAACACCTCAAGCAGCACCCTACCAGCAAGCTCAGCAGCAGCAGAGGAATCTACCTCAAGGACGAGGACAAGCTTATGCGATGACTGTGGAAGACGCTGATGCGAGTAAGTGATTCGTAGTTATCCGTTTCTAGTGTTGTTTAGCTCGTGCCTATTGGTTCGTGACCTCAGCCCCAACCTAGTAAATTGCAACTTGTTAATAACAACCTGGTTTTCATAAAAGTTATAGTTTTCTTGCTTTAACTAGATTTTCTCTGGAAAGTGCATAACTTTCGTTCTTAGGAAAACGGTATTTTCCTAAGTATCTTGTGATGTGTTTTCAAACGATACTTGCAACCGTGTCATCTCTGTTGACCGGTTATTCTTTGATTGCGATGACGCAATCCTCTTAAGGGGGGTAGATTGTAAACCCCCTGATTTTTCAAAATTTTCAAAACTGAATTTTTCACAATTTTCTGGAATTTTTCTAGGAATTTTCTGTAATTTAAAAACAGGGTTTTAATTATTCAATGATTTTTAAATGATAATAAACAGTATTAAAATATTATGAAAATAATATTTTTGGGTGTAGAATAAAAAAACTGGACTTAGGGTAATTTTTCTGGATTTTATCGGGCCCCGAACCTATTTTTTAAACACCTAAATTTATTTATTTATTTAATTATTTATTTATTTATTAAATATTTACTGATTATTAAAATTATTATTTTATTTTATTTTTAAACCGAGCCCGCGGCCCACTGGACCCGGCCCACCGGGCCCAGCCCCAGCCCGGCCCATCCCCTGGCCCGCAGGCCGGCCCAACCCCCCCGCCTATCGGGTCGGGTCGGGTCCACCCGCCGCCCGACCCGCTACCCGATACCCGCTATCCGCTACCAGTTCACCCTCACCCTCACGACCCAGCCCCCGTGCCCGCGTCCGGCGCCGCGCCGCCCGTCGCTCCTCCCGGCCACCTCGCCCCCACGTCGCCCGCACCCCTCGGCCCGACCCCGCCATCCTCGGCCTCACGCCCCGGCCGGCCCCCCTATATAAACCCCCAATTCCCTCTTCCCCGGCCAGAATCTCCCCGCCTCCCCTCGCCCTAGCTCCGGCAAATGCCGCCTGCGCAACCCTCGCTGCACCGCCCTCCTCCTTCTTCCTCCCCCTCTCCCCCTACAGCCGCCCGCAGCCTCGACCGACGGCCCCCTCCTCCACCTTCTTCCCCGAGCCGTCCGGCCTCCGCCGTGCAGCACAGCGCCGCCGCCTCCCTCGGCCCCACGCCCAGTCCTCACCGGCCACCATCGACCCCCGCCTCAACGCCGCCTCAGCGCCGCCCTGAGCCGCCGGAATCACTAACCCTAATTTTTATTTTCCTGTGTCGGACACAGGACACAGTGTCCTGTGTCGTGTAGGACACGATTCAGACCCCGGTTTTTGGGCCCCGTTCAGGTGCGTGTATCTTCTGGCTCGTAGCTCTATTTTTGATTCAGTAAATTGCGTTGCGAAGCCTGTATGACCCTCTCGGTGCCCGGACAAACCGCTTGGGACATCGCGCCCTGTGGTGATCGCACACCGCGATCCAAAAACAGGAAAAACCTAGACCCTGTTTCACCCCGGAACTGAGTACGCCCCGCTAAACGGGACGACTTGGTCGCGTGCGGTCTTCACAGATACGCGCGCGTCATTGATACGGACATGTGGGATTTCGCAGAAGCTGATTCGGGTGTGCGTGCACACCGGGATCAATGCGTATCCGCGGACATCGCCCCGTATCCGACTTTTCGGCATTTCACCCTAACTTTGTGTACACACGTCGGATTGAAACAAAACTTGCGCCATCGGACTCGTAGCGATACGCTGGTCCTATGAGCCAAGTTTGGTTCGATTCTGAGAACGTTGACGAAATCGTGTGTCGTGGGCCCCACAAGCCCCGCTCGACGGGCGATTTTGTGATCGGCTCATCGGAATTCAATTCTGAAAGTTCCGTTGGGTTCGTATCAGCGTTTCTGACCTGTTGACACTGAGTTTGGTGAATTTGGAGACCTTTGACCCTGACGTATTTTTTGGTGCAAAGCGGGCCCACATGTGGACCCCGTTTTGACCCGAAACTGCCGTTTTTGCCCTTGTCTCCAAATTGGACCCAAGGACAGGCATTTCTAGCTGATTGATATTTTTTGGATCTGATGGTGATATTTATTTCAGCAACCGGAGTACCGCCTGCAATTCCAGCTGAAGTCAGAGCCGCAATTGGAACCGGAACCGCAGGCAAGTGTACCTCGCCAAAACTTGCAGCTTTGCTACCTATTTCCTGGACTTAGTATACATTAGTGGGCAAGTAAAGCTTGCCAATTCTTAAATATTTCTGGTTATAGTATTTTACTTGATTTCTTGTAGATTCATATGAAAACTTGTTTAACTGCTCAACCCAGGACACCTGACACTATCCATGTGACGGAATTGCCCGAGATATATACCTGGTGATTCCGTATAGGTTACATTTTCATGTCATATACAGTTTACATGCTTAGATTCTATCTTGACTCATTGCATTAGTTCAATCTTGCGTGACTTGTACCTGATATTTTCTGGAACTGTGACGTGAGATTACATGGGGTGGGGAGAGTATTACCATATCAAGGCTGATTATAATGTAAATACTGTTATCTGGAGGTGTCTTAGTCTCTGATACAGAGCTTTGGCACAAGTTCTGGCCCTCTCGAGAAAATACTGCTATGGGTATCTCCAACACCGATCCTGTAAGTGGTCTCAGCCTGAGTATGATTAAAACTCTCAACTTGCATATCACTTAGCTGGTTATATAGTTTACCCTATGGTTTCATTATTGCTGCACTGATATTCATTTTGGCTTGAGTTATTTTCGTACCTTGCTATGCCCCCTGAGGACCTGGAATGGATGATGTCCCCAGGTATAGCTGAGGAGATCTACCCCGAGGTGTACGGTACAGGAGCACTCCCTGGAGCAGAACCCGAAACCGAGGACGAGATAGTGGCCGAAGATTTCTCCTGAGCACCGGCTTCATCTACTCAGTATTTCTATTTCCAGTATTTTATTTCCTGTCTATTTCCTTAATGTAACAAACTGATTCTCGGATTGTTCCCCGAGATAATCTTATTTGATATTGCTTATTTATTTCTATTGCATTATTCCTGGCATTATTCTGTGTTATTCTGTGGATGAGATTAGAAATACCTGAGACTTGTAACATTTTACTGTTAGACTACAGCTTAAGCATGCCCTGATGGATCCATTAAATTGGGCCGTCCATCGGTGCGTGCTGCTGGCCATTGCCGCGCTTCCAGTCCCTCGACATTTTGGGACTGGGGCATGACAATATTACTATTTTTTTAGCGATAGCAGGTTTAATGACATAGCTGCTATCATTATTAGCAGCGGGATCAGCAGCAGCCGCTGTAGCAGTGGCTGCGGCAATTAATGACAGCCGCCACTGTCATTAATAAGCAGCAGCAACGGCGGGAAATACAGTAGCAGCGACAGTAGGATCAGTGACTATTGAAAACCGTCACCAATGCAGCAGTAGCAGTTCATATTCCAAACAATAGCAGCAACGGCGGCTTCAGTGATAGCCAGAACTGTCACTAAAAGCCTGGTTTCAGTATATCAGTGTTTTTTAACACTATTTTCAGTGACAGATAGGCAGATTATTATATATATGCGTTTATATATTATATATATATATATATATATATATATATATATATATATATATATATATATATATATATATATATATATATATATATATATGTCTATATATATGTATTGATATTGAGATAATTTACTATTATTGCTATAATTCTTATTTGTATAATATTAGTATATATTTATATATTATATATGAGGGTATTTAGTATATCAAGGTATTGAGTATTACCTTGTGGAAACTAAGGTAAGTGGGATACTCAAGATACGGGGTTTGGGTATCAAGATTGTGGTTATTGTTGAGATACCAAGTTGGTTCAAAACCATGGTTCCTATTTGATGTGTAATTGATATTCTATTTTAGTATACATAATTGTTTGATATATATGTATTGTGATGTTTACCTTGGAATTTACGTATCCGGAGATAAGGTAACCTAATATTTTAGGATATGGTTTTTATGACTTAGATTTTAATATCTTGACCCAATATTTTTGTGTTAAACTTGTGCAACCTAGAAATAGATAGTTGACCTTGGTTTGACCATAGTTGACCATAGTTGACCATAGTTGACTTTAGGGTTGACCATAGTTGACTTTTGACTTAGAATTGACTTATTGACCTAGAAGTTGACTAGTTTAACTTAATCTCTTTTTGGAACCTTGTATTGATGTTGTATTCCATATTTAGGTCTTCGAGGTACCGAGTCAGACATCTGTGAGACTATTCATTGGACTTCAGACGAGTACATTCTCTGATAGTTTCTCATTTATGATATCCTCTATGTTCATTGTATCTAGTATAGATATCCATGTTTCTCTTGACACTATGGTTACACGGATTGGTATATCCGGATCTCGTCATGAAATATTATTCCTTGGTATATGGTATATATGGTGCAAGTATTGTTTCATTGGTTATCTTGTACATGTACAGACACCGATTCTCGGGAAGAGTCGCTATCTTCTTGGAAAATCTCGTGCCATAGCATACCATGGTTGGATCTATTATACCAGTCTGGGTGGGAGTATTAGTATAGATATGTGATCAATATCCCTATTGTATCAAGTACTGATTACTGAATAGTGTTGATCATACACCGCACGTATGATTAGCCAGACCGCATTACCTCTTGCCCAAGCCGATCATATGTTAAGCTAGTACTCACACACTTAGTCATTAGTATTCTTGTTTCATTGGCATATTATTCATTATTGTATTTATTTCCAGTATTTTCTTATTGTATATATATATCTCTTATATCTATTGTGCATCTTGTTTATCCACAGCTATTTACTGTTACATAGTTTTTATCATTGATTAGAACTGCTGTTAGAGATGTACTCTACTCCTTTCCTGACTGGATATATTTTTCCAGATGACACTGATGAGTGGTACCCTACCTATTATGGACCCCAGGATGTTGTGGGTTTAGATTATGGGACCCTGGTTCAGGAGGAACTTATCCCAACTGAGACAGTTGACCCAGGAGTTGTAGCTTCGTAATATTCTTTTGTACTGGATTTGTCTCCAGCTTATTCCTGTTATTTCTTCAGACCCATTGATGTATTATTTTAGACTCATGAGTTATATTGCGAATATTCTATTCTTTATCTGATTCGTACTCATTTCTATCTTAGTTCTGTGATTGAGTATACTATCATTATTGGTGGTTTATTATATTGTTAGATAGATTATCTAGACAGCGTTCTACCGTCGATTCTACGGCATAGGTTGGGCGTTGTTTTCGACTTGTACCCTTACACCGGGTGCCGGTTATGACATATATTTTCTGAGGAGCTACCAGGATTTCCAGCAGACAGAGATCTTAAATTTTCTATAAACTTAGTGCCTGGGGCATAGCCTGTGTCGCAGCAAGTCTACAGGATCAACAATAATGAGCTGGCAGAATTGAAGAAGCAAGTTGATGATTTACTAGACAAGGGTTTTATTAGATCGATTTTCTTGCCTTGGGGAGCCCCTGTCTTATTTATACCAAATAAAGATGGGTCGGTACTAATGTACATTGATTATAGGGCTCTGAACAACCTCCCCATCAAAAATAAATACCCGTTACCAAGAATAGATGATCTTTTTGATCAATTGAGCGATGCGAGAGTATTTTCGAAGATTGATTTGAGGTCTGGCTATCATTAGTTGAAGGTAAAGAAGGAAGATATTCTAAAAACTGTATTTCGGACAAGACATGGCCAATATAAGTTTATGGTGATGCCATTTGGGTTGACTAATACCCTGCAGTCTTCATGAACTTGATGAACAAGGTGTTCCACCAATACCTTGACAAGTTCATAGTAGTATTCATAGATGATATTCTTGTCTATTCGAAGACACCGGAAGAGCATGAGAAGCTTTTAAGGATTGTGCTAGAGACCCTTTGGAATGAGAAGCTCTATGGAAAACTCTCAAAATATGAGTTCTTCCTGGATAAGGTAGAGCTCCTTGGGCATGTGATGACTGGAGATGGAATATCGGTGGATCCAAAGAAGATTACTGCTGTAGAGTCTTGGACCACCCCGAGTTCTGTTGTAGAGATCAAAAGCTTCTTAAGATTGGCCAGGTATTACAAGAAATTTGTAAAGGATTTTTATCGGATCGCAGAGCCATTGACTAGACTCACTCGGAAGGATGTGCAATTCATGTGGACCGAAGAATGTCAGGCTATATTTAATAAGCTAAAGAAGAGATTGACCATAGCACATATTTTGACGGTGCCATCGGGGATAGGAGATTTTTTATTTATAGCGATGCTTCGGGGAAGGGCTTGGGATATGTTTTAGAGCAGAACAAGAAGGTGGTGTCATATGCTTTTAGACAGTTGTGGCTACATGAGAGAAACTATCATACTCATGACTTAGAATTAGTAGCGATAATTTTTGCTCTAAAGCTGTGGAGACAATATCTGTACGAAGAGCGTGTAGAAATATACACTGGCCACAAAAGCTTGAAGTACGTCTTTACGTAGAAAAAGCTGAATATGAAGCAGCGCAGGTGGCTAGAACTGATAAAGGATTTCGATAATTCACTGCAGTACCATCGAGGGAAGGCTAACGTAGTTGCCGATGCCTTTAGCAGATATCCAGTAACGATGTACTTGACAATGGATCATCACTTATTAGCTGAATTGGATAGCCTGGGCATCGAGGTTACTATTCTGGGAGTGGAGACGCATATGATGGGCATACAGATTTAGTCAGGACTGATAGAAAAGATTCGAGGGACACAGTACCAGGAAGAGGGTCTGCAAAACCTTATAGCTCAAGTACAGGCAGGATTGATGGATGACTTCTCTATTGCTGAGGATGGTTCACTAAGGTACGGGACTAGGTTATGTGTACCTAGTGGGGACGTGTGGGAAGAGATCATATAGGAGGCTCATCGTTCCCAGTATTCTATACATCCGGGAGCTAATAAGATATATAAGGACCTGAGGGAACACGTTTGGTGGTATGGGATGAAGCGAGAGGTAGCATGATTTGTCTCCAGATGTTTAGTGTGCCAGCAGGTCAAATCCGGGAGGCAAAGAGTAGGAGGATTGCTACAGCCCCTACCGATTCCTGAGTAGAAATGGGAGCATATCACGATGGATTTTGTTTCCGGACTTCCACGCACTATAGGAGAAAAAGACGCGATTTGGGTCATTGTTGACAGGCTGACCAAATCAGCCCACTTTTTGCCTTTCAAAGTGGGATTGACCACGGAGAAGCTCACCAATTTATATGTGAGACAGATAGTCCGGCTGCATGGAGTTCCAGTAAGCATCGTGTCTGATCGGGATAGTAGATTTACGTTCCACTTTTGGATGAGTTTGTAGGCTAGCTTGGGTACCCAACTAAAATTTAGCACTGCTTACCACCCTCAGACGGATGGACAGTCAAAGAGGACTATTCAGATGGTCGAGGATATGCTTCGGATATGTGTACTAGATTTTGGTGGCTCATAGGAGGATCATCTTCACCTGGTAGAGTTTGTATACAATAATAGCTATCAGGCTAGTATCGAGATGTCTCCTTTCGAGGATTTATATGGTAGAAGATGCCGAACTCCATTATCTTTGGATGACGTAGGAGAGAGAGACTACTTTTGGGACCAGAGATGGTAGTTGATGCTGCAGAAAGGTGAAGCAGATAAGAGAGAGACTTCGGGTGGCCCAAGACAGACATAAGCAGTGGATCGATAGGCGTAGAAGGCCACTAAATTTTGAGGTTGGGGACTTAGTGTTCTTGAGGATCTCTCTGACACGTAGAAAGATTCGTTTAGGTGGAGGTGGAAAGCTTAGTCCAAGATTCATCGGACCTTTCAATGTTCTTGTCATGACCTGCACCCTGGATTTGGACATGAGTCATGAGTACGCCCAGCCTATACAGCAGTGTTGGTGGTAGAACGCTGTATAATGAGCCATAAGTAATCTAAAACTCATAACATATATACATCTCCACATTATACTCAATCACAAGCACTAGTTTAAATGAATACACCAAGACAATACTGAAATAATAATCTTGATGTGGGTTCAATGAATCTTTCCCAAAACTAAATATCCAAAATACAATATTCAAAATACTTGAGAAAACTGTCGGAGAACAATTCGACCATAAATAACTAACAAAATCAACTACTAATAAACTACTCCATCGCAGACGGTATATGAGCTGTTAACTCTCCCTGATCGTCCGAAAGGGCAAGATCAGGCTCTATTATGTCGGTAGCATACGGTCCATAATGTGTAGGAATTACATCCTAATTGTAGTCACCTAAAATATTTATCCAGTCAGGAAAGAAACGAGTACATCACAGTGAAAACAGTTCCAACACATGGTAGAAGCTATAAGACAATAAATATCAAAGAATATATGATAGAAACAAACTGAACACACAATAAAGCGACTAGAATAACCAAATATTAAAGTCCTGTCATGGCAAACATATAGCACAATATCTCCAAGAAATAAAAGAAATAACTATAATGGATGGAAGAACAGATAAGAACAATTACTTTATGTGATTTGAAATACCTTGTTGACATGTGAACGACTAGGGGGTAATTGTGATGCCCCAGTCCAAAAATACATAAGACCAGGAATACGTAACACACCAGCTACGCATTCGACCAGAATCTGGTCTGACTCGAATACGTATAAGCTGTAAAAAATAAAGGGCACTATCTAGATATCCTATAAATATAAACCTCTATGTCTCAATCCACAACGTACAGCAGTATATAAGAAAGAGCTATATGTGCTAAAGTTGGCCGTCCAATAATACACAAACTCGAATAGACTCGAAAAAAGATGACTCTAAAAAAATGGGCTACAACAGCAGATAAATAATTAATAAGAATAAAGTAACCATAATGCCGGTAGAAATGATATGAGTACCTGATACAGTACCCGCAAGACATGCCACTCCATCAGCAACTCCCAGTGCCCCATAATCGTCTATGCTGCAAAACTGGCAGGGAACCAGGTCCTCAGAGGGACGTAACAAGGTACAAAAATACAGCATGCCAAGTATAATAGAAAGTACAAGTACAACGACGGTGTAGTCTAGCATAACCAAATAAGTGAGACACAGTTTGAAGACAACGTTTGATGCATGGGCTGTCCAAAATAAAACCGTAGCTCCGGACATGGAGACACACGGGACGTACCGCAGCTTCGGACAAAGAGTCACACGGGTGATACAACTACACTAGATACAGGATGACTACAAAAATAGTACATATACATATATAAGCGTGTGCAGAGGAGCCCAAACGTCTAGTAACTGTCTTCCCTTTCCTAAGAGGTCAACGATGGTGCGCTGAACCTGAACCTCTATATAACAGTCTCGTCACACATAAATAACTCAACAGACGCGACCCTAAGGTCATCCCAGTCTCTAGTCATGATGTCAGTATCAGGATACAGGAATCTGGCACGATCACAGTGTATGAGTGTATCCTGGGGTGACGATATACTCAGGTACGTATATCGAGGTGTTATGAACATCTAATATTTGTTACAAAATGTTACGACGAACGTCTGCACCAGGTTATGATCTGGACACGAAGCAACGATCTAAATCAAATACGTGCATAGTGTACATAATGAAATAATAAATATCTGTAACTAAAATACAGGATGGCAAGGTACACTTGCCTGCATCCGGCTGTGATGACGGGGATCTGGTACAACGTCCAAGTCCGCGGGTCTCGCAGTACTTAGAGAAGAGGTAAAAACTACATCAATAACCTATCATAAGGAAAACAGGGATGTGACACACGTCTATACATATGCTCAGACTTGGCTATATCTCACAGGAACAAGACGCTAGAGGGTTGACCAAGGTTGACCGTTGGTACGTTACATCAAATCAAACTAGTCCTCTGTACAATATCATCAACCCAATCCTCAATCCTTCTATATTCATCATAATATTCAGTAGTTCAAGTATGTGTAATCCTCCGATTCTCCCATGGTCTTTACAGACATTATCTTGCATATTTTAAACATCATCCTCGAATAAATTATTATTAATTATCTAAACCCTCGAATATATACAATCACTGTTATTGCATAAAAAATGTCTCCTCGATTAAAATCATTATTATTATTTACTCTTAATAATTTATCAACCTTTAGGTATCGCGTCATATACTCAATCAATCGAGCACATTTCATATGACATTATGTATAAGGCCCTAAAAATCTCCCATAGCATTTTGACCTCTTCCTCATTATATCACATTTCCAACATCAATGTATATTAATGCATAACCAAAATTAATAAATATTTAAAACATTCATAACCCTAAAATTCCATGCATATCTTTTAATTTCATTTGAAAGACTTATAAAGAATAAACCCTAACTTACATTAATCCCTAATCACCTACCATTATCACATGATCATTTATACTACACTATATTTACACCAAAACATTAAATAAATATAAACCCTAGCTAAAACACAAAACCATATATAACCATATAGAGAGGGGGAGGGAGTCGTATACCTCAACGAGGTTTCGCTGGCCGGAGGGGGTGATGGCCGGAGTAAGGTCAGTACTGGTGGCAGCGGCCGAGGTGACGACATGACGGTGAAGGAAGTAATAGAGCACGGCCGGAAGAGGGAGCTCGGCCGGGTCAGGTGGAGATGGCGAAGGTGATGATGAAGACGAGGATGATGAAGAGGGAGTCGAGGTGGTCGTGGGGTGGCACGTCGGAGAAGGAGCTGAGATTTTAAAACATGATGGCTGCTGATAAATCCTACCCCCTTGCTTACACAACCTCCGTTGACATCATCGTCGGCGGTCCTCGTCTTCCTTTCCACCACCTCCAAGGCCGGGATCTTCTCCGTCGAGCTCGATGCCTCCTCGGATGCAGAGGCAGAACCAGACCCGGACCTGAAGTCCAGCGGCATGGCGGGCTCGCAGCCAAGGCCTTCTGATATCGAGTCTGGAGAGTATCCGGACCCGCTCCGGTCCTTGATCGCTTCTGACATGATTCCCACTCGACAGACACTAACGATGGAGCCGGCTCCGCCAGGACGAGATCCCGCCATGGCAAGTTCCAGCCAGGTTTCTTGAAGCGGGCGATCGGGTACGCCGCCAGCTTAGGGTGGACGTATGCAATTTTGGACCAGGAGCCGGAGTCGTTTGTGTCGTCCCATGGGGGATAGAGAAAGTGGAGATGAAGAAGGAGAAAATAAAAGGAAAAAGAAGAAGAAGAAGAAAGGAAGAAGAAGAAGAAGAAGAAGAAGTAGGCTACGTATGGAGAAGAGGGAAGGAAAGAGAAATGGGGTGGGGGTTTCTCAAGGCATGGGGATTAGGGCCTGCATTGGGAAGAGGGGAGAAAGAGACATTATATAGGTGGTTGTGTGGAGATTCGATGGTGGGGATTGACTCATTTCCAATGGGTGGTGTAGATTGCACATGAAGGAAATGTTTTCTTCATCGAAAAGTGAGGGAGGAGGGATATTGACTTTGTCAAAGGAGAGGGGCTTCTCCATTTGGCCTAGACCAATGAGTTTTTGACACATGTTACAATATTTGCAAATTTGCCCCTTAAGTTTGGGTATTTGCACAAACACATGAAATAATGGAAAATTTGTGGAAGAATTGGTGTTTGGTGTTTTGTACGTTGAGGGGGTGTTGTGTGCTTTGCATGGGCTTAATTAAATGGATATTGGAATTAAATAAGGATTAAAATGGGATTAGTCAAAGTTGGTATCCCCGATTTAATTAGAATAAATATGTCCCGTGCCTTTAAATTAAATGGGGGCACTTGGGATCTCAATTTGGGAGTGATACAAAGGTCAAAAATGGTGTGGGCTCGGAGTAAGTCTTGAACCCTTTAGTTGGTCCGGCTCAACGGGTTAAGTTGGTGTCTCAAAATTGATGGCAACGACACAGGTGTCCGACACGAGATTAAATATGGGATTTTGGATACAGAAAATTGTGCAATTAATTTAGGGCACAACGGATTTGATTTTGAGTGACGAAAAAGTCCAGCGCTTAAATTTGTGGGTCAAGCCAAAAGTATAATAGTCCGTTAGAATTTATGGGCCGATGTTGGGATCCGAATAATTCACCAATGGTAGGGCGCGTTAAGGGTTTAATTATAATAATCATACATCTGCACCCTTACTCCAAATCTTAATCATCTGCTGCTAAAACAAATTTTTCCATCCCATACCAGACTATCTATAGAAATATTTGAGGGGGGTTTACCATAATATCCGACAAACCACACGTGTCATGCATGGCTACTATTATTTTAGAAAGACTATAGGATAGAAAGGGTAGTTCACGCATCCACTAAGTATTTTCTCTTCCCACAAGTACACATGGATTCCAAACCAGTCACGAAGAAATAACAATAATCCCGAATAATCACATATCTCATAATAAGAATCCATCATACTAATCCGTGTAACAAGTATCAATCAATCAAATAATCAATACTAAGCATGCATTATAGAGACTATCAAGCACTGGAAGTAATCATGAAAATATACTCGCATATGGTCCTTAGCTGGTATGAATCATAATCCAAGCCACAGTCCAAATAGCCTATGTATTACAAATTTACCATATCAAAAGATAATTTATTTTAATTTATTTAATTCTGGAATAATTATGCTAAAATCCTATTTTAATCTTATTATTCTAATTTTTAGGTCAATTCCTAAATTTTGTCCAAAGAAACTAAATTTTATCAACTCGAGACTCATGGCACGCAAATCGAGACGATTGTTGACCGAAAAGTCAACCAACACAAACTCGACTTTCATGCATGATTTCATGTAGATTTTAGTATCAAAAACATGCTGGATTTTATGGTTTGTCTGAATTCAAATTCCTTTGAGAATTATTACACATACCATATTCGTATTATGCAACGGTGATTAATATCTGACCTAGAATTTCTACAGAATTAACAGTATAGAAATATTTTGTATTAAATATTGGAAAAAATATATGTCAATTATCTCGACATTAGATTTCTGAAACTTTAAATAGTTCATGATTCTGATTTCTGGTTTTCCCAAGATCGCAAAAACACCGAGATGCGTCTATTTTTGGACATGTTGTACTCTGCAAATTTTTTAGAATTTAATATTCAGAATTTTGTGAAACAATTTACATATTCAGAAAATTGACCTCAATATGGTTCTAACGCAAGAAACTGGGCTACTTTTGAAGTCCGAAGCTATGAGTAATGGCTTCTGGAAAATGAAGGCAACCTTTGATGATATTCCCTCAAATCTCTCTCTCTCTCTCTCTCTCTCTCTCTAAAATAATGGGATAATTAAGATTATTATAATATATATATATATATATATATATATATATATATATATATATATATATATATATATATATATATATATATATATATATATATGTTGGCTGACATGCGGCTGAATGAAAAGTGATAGGCCGACACGTGTCAGAATCTGATTAGATGATTTTGTTTATATTATTTGTTTTTGATTTGCCTTTATCAAAATATTATTTAAGTCATTTTAAATCTAAATAACTCAAAATAAACATAATAATCATAAATTTCTAAAAAAATTACAGAAAATATATTTTGAACCCAAAAACCCTAAAAAAATACTTGGAAAAATTTTATGCTCATAAGTTTACTACTATAATTAGGAGAATCTCTAAAAATTAGTTTTACCTATTTAACTAAAATAAATATTCTAAATATTCTAATTTTTTTAAATAATTCTAGAAAATATATAATAATATTATAAATCATAAAAAATTACGTGAGTTCATTCTATATTCCTTGGCTTGCACAATAAATTAGTTATTAGCCTAAATAACTCCCAATAAATACTAAAATACTCAAAAAATTCTTGAAAATATATTTGATTATTTATAACCTAAAATAAAAGTTTAAGATATTTTTAATTATGTTTGACACTAAAATAAATTCTTAAAAGTCCTAAAAAATATTGTTACTAATTTTTAATTAACAAAAAAATGTGAAAAATTTTAATAGCCCCAAATTAACCTAATAACAATATTTAAGTTAGAATTTCAGGATACAGAGGTTACAGTTCTGGAGAAGGAAGGGACAGTAGCTTATCAACTAGTCTTACCACCTACATTGGAAGGAGTACATAATGTGTTCCATGTGTCCTAGCTGAGATGATACGTGGCATCTCCTTGTCATGTATTAGATCATTCGGAGCTTGAGGTTGGACCAAGCCTCCGTTATCCGGAGCAGCCAGTGGAGATCCTAGACCGCAGAGACAAGGTGCTTCGTAACCAAGTAATTCCTTTAGTTCGTGTCGCTTGGAGGCATCATTCTTCTGGTGAATCCACTTGGGAGCGGGAAGAGCAGATGCGAGAGAGTTACCCCTAACTTTTTGCACCATGAGGTAATTTTCTTCTTGTATTTTGTTCTTCCCTAAATTTTGAGAACGAAATTTTTTTTTTTAGAAGGGTAGACTTGTAACCTTTGTATCCTGAAATTCTAGCTTAAATATTGTTATTAGGTTAATTTGGGGCTATTGGGATTTTTTCATAATTTTTTTGGTTAATTAAAAACTAGTAACACTAATTTCCTAGCACTTACAATAATTTATTTTAGTGTCAAACATAATTAAAATATCCCAAACTTTTATATTAGATTCTAAATAATCAAAGATATTTTTTTGAAATTTTTTGAATTTTTTTTGATTATTTTTAGCATTTATTTTGAGTTAATTATGAAAAACTGAATTAAAAACTAATTTTCAGAAAAAGAAAAACTAATAAAATTAACCCGCCCAGTCAGCAGCTAGCCTGGCCCACGTGGCAGCCAGCGCAGCCCAGTCAGCAGGGCCCAGCGGTCAGAGAGAGAGGGCGAGGGCGGGTGTGGGTGAAGCGGCCCAATCCAAGTCGTGCTGAGCCGAGCCGAGTCCTAATCCAACTCGGACTTAGCCGAGCCAAGCCGGCTTGAACGCTGGCCGCTCGATCTGAGCGGACAGCAGCAGATGGATGCCACATGGCACATCCTTTAGCCGTAGCTTCTCTCTCTCTCTCTCTCCTATATACATATATAGTATTTGGTTTATAAATTCTAGGGTTTTCTTTTAGCCAATTTTGGAGAATAGTCATCTAGGGTTTCATTCATCATCCAGAATCCATTACTCATAGATTCGGACTCCAACGTGGCCTAGTTTCTTGCATTAGAACTGCATTGAGGTTAATTTTCTGAATATGTAAATTGTTTCATGAAATTATGAATATTAAATTCTAGAAAATTCGTAGAGTACAGCATGTTCGAAAATATATGCGTCTCGGTATTTTCACGATTTTGGGAGAACCAGGAATCAGAATCATGAACTGTTTGAAGTTTCGGAAAGTTAATGTCGAGATCATTGACATATGTTTTTTCCAAGATTTAATACAAAATATTTTTGTGCTGTTAAATTCTGTAGAACTTCAAGGTTAACAATCAACCACTGTTGCAAAATACAATTTTAGGTATGTGCAATAATTCTCAAAAGAATTTGAATTCGGATGAGCCATAAATTCTAGCATTTTTTGACACTGAAATCTATAAGAAACTATGCATGAAAGTTGATTTTGCATCGGTTGACTTTTTGGTCAACAGATTGCTTCGATTTGCGTGCCATAAGTCTCGAGTTGATAAATTTTAGTTTCTTTGGACAAAATTTAGGAATTAACCTAAAAATTAGAATAATAAAATTAAAATAGGATTTTAGAGTAATTATTCCATAATTAAATAAATTATCTTTTGATATGGTAAATTTGTAATACATAGGCTATTTAGACTATGACTTGGATTCTGATTCATACCAGCTAAGGACCACAGGCGATTACATTTCTGTGATCACTTTCAGTGCTTGATTATCTCTATAATGCATGCTTAGTATTGATTATTTGATTCTTAACACTTGTTAGACTGATTAGTATGATGGATTCTTATTATGAGATACGTGACTGTTCTGGATTATTGTTATTTCTTCGTGACTGGTTTGGAATCCATGTGTACTTGTGGGGAGGGAAAATACTTAGTGGAAGTGTGAACTACCCTTTCCATTCCATGGTCTTTCTGGAATAATAGCAGCCATGCACGATACGTATAGTTTGTCGAATATTACCTCCTAGTCGTTCACATGTCAAGAAGGTATTTCAAATCACATAGAGTAGTTGTTCCTATCTGTTCTTCCATACATTACAGTTATTTCTTTTGTGGCTTGGAGATATGGTACTATATGTTTGCCATGACAGGACTTCAGCATTGGTTATTCTAATTGCTTTATTTTGCAGCTATAGTGACAGAATTAGCGACAACAACAACATTAACAGCAGCACATCAGCAGCATCAGTAGATTTAGTGACAGCAGCCGAAATAGCAACAGCAGCAACATATAACAACAGCAGCAGCAGCTTCATTAGCGACAGCAGCAGCAGCAATAGCAGCTTCAGCAACAGCAACAGCAATGCTTCAGCGACAGCAGTAGCAGCAGTATTAGCGACAGCAGCAGGAACCGTCATAACAGCAGCAGTAACATCAGCCGTATCAGCAGCATTAGCGACAGTTCTGCGGCTATATATATATAGTTATGTATTAATTAAAATATATATATATATATATATATATACAGTATTAGTGTATATATATACATTCCTAATTGGTATTTATGTTTTAGTATACTATATTTGTAATAGTTAGTTGTTAGCATATAGTTATTAATGGGTAGTTAGTATAAATAAGGTTTTGGCAATTACCTTGAGATACCAAGGTAAGTATCAAGGTATTTTAGGATAACCAAGGTATTGGGTTTGGGTATCAAGATGGAGGTTTAGTGTTGCGATACCAAGTTGGTTCAAAACCAAGGTATCCATTTAATATTTATAATTAGGATTTTATATATTTAATATTGTTTGATATATGTATATGTAATATTTATCTATGTTTGTGTATCCTGAGATACGGTATCCTAGTATCCTAATATATAGCTTGTATGACCTAGATTCATAGTGTTTGAACCAAATATCTTTGAGATAGACTCATGCAACAAAGAAATAGGTAGTTCGACCAAGTTCGACCAGTTTGACTTAGAGTTGACCTAGTTTGACTTTTTGACTTAGAAATGGCTTGTTGACCTAGAAGTTTACTAGTTTAACTCATTTTTATTCTGAAACCTTGTATTGATGTTATATTCTATATCTAGGTCTTTAAGGCACCGTATCAGACATCTGTGAGACTATTCTTTGAACTTCAGGCGAGTACATTCTTTAGTAGTTTCTCATTTATGATACCCTCTATGTTCATTGTATCTAGTATAGATATCCTTATTTTCTTGACACGATGGTTACACAGATTGGTATATCCGGATCTCGTTATGAGATTTTATTCTTTGTATTTGGTGTATCTTGTGCAAGCCTTATTTCATTGATTATCTTGTAGATGTACAGACACTGATTCTCGGGAAGACTAGCTATCTTATTGGGGAATCTCGTGCCATAGCGTACCATGGTTGGATCTACTATACCAGTCGAGGGTGAAGAGTATTTTAGTGTAGATATATGATCATACCCTCCTTGTGCATGTCTTATTCCTTGTGAGTGTTGATCATACACAGCATGTATGATTAACCAGGCCATTAAACTCTTGTACAAGTTCCCAAGCCGATCATATGTTAAAGCTAGTACTCACACACTTAGTCATTAATATTCTTATTCATTGTCATATTGTTCATTATAGTATTTATTCTAGTATTTCCTTATTATATATCTCTTGTATCTATTGTGGCATCTTGTATATTCACATCTATTTATTGTTATATAGTTTTTATCATTGATTAGAACTACTGTTAGAGATATACTCTGCTCCTTTTCTGACTGAATATATTTTTCCCATATGACACTCAGGAGTGGTACCCTACACATTATGGACCTCAAGATTATGTGGGCTTAGAGTCAGAGACCCTGGCTCAGGAGGGACTTATCCCAACTGAGATAGATAATCTAGGATTAGTAGCTTCTTAGTATTCTTTTGTACTGGATTTGTATCCAACTTATTTTGTTAGTATTTCTTTCTGACTCAGTGATGTTATGATTTCACTCATGAGTTGTATGTGACTATTATATTCTTTATCATATTCGTGCTCGTTTCCATCTTAGATCTGTGATTGAGTAAATTGTTATTGTTGGTGGTTCATTATATTGCTAGATAGATTACCCAGACAGCGTTCTACCGCCGATTCTGTGGCATAGACTGGGCGTTGTTCCCGACTTGCATCCCTACATCGGTTGCGGGTCGTGATAGCCATGCCGCAAGAAGATTACCGTCAAGATCAAGGCCGGGTGTACACTTTGACACGGGAAGAGGCCCTCGCTTCGGACACCATTATTTCAAGTATATTATTTTTGCATAACATACCTGGTCGCGTGCTATTTGATTCTGGTGCTATGTATAGTTTTATATCCGCGAATTTTATCGTAAAAGATAAGCTAAAAATGACACCATAATACATAGACCTTAGTGTTAGCACCCTATCGGACACAAAAATATATGTTCGTTCAGTATGACAGGGCGGTTATGTCTGTATTGGAGAAAGAAAACTGTCGCTCGATGTGTTAGTCCTAGATATTCGGGATTATAACATCATCTTGGGGATGGATTGGCTCGGCGTTTGCTCAGCAACTATTGAAAGTGCAGAGAAATAAGTCATCTTTCGTCTACCTGGAGAGGCCGAATTCTGCTACACGAGTAGTTCAGCAGTGGAAGCATCGAAGACCTGCATGGTAATTTTTGTGATGTCAGCTCGACGGATGCTACACTCTGGACATGAGGGATACTTAGAGTTGGTTCGGGACATGTAGCGGGATTGTGCAAACATTGAGTCTTCTTCCATTGTTGTCACGACACGCACCCGGAATTGGGGTACGAGTACGTGGGTACGTCCAGCCTACGCCGCCGCATCGGCGGTAGAATGCTGTCTAGGTCAATGCACTATCAAAACAATCTCGCACAGTATCCAACTCCATAAGGAGACACGGATAATAATATAATATGAACAATATACTCAATCACATAACTACAGCACGATAAGATATCAAAGAAATAAAATAAAATACAACACAAGTTAAAATAGAAATAATCTAACTCAACAATAAATCCAAGTCTCAACAAAGTATGCCGGAGACAAATCCGGTACCAAAATAATCTGCTAAGTAACTAACTAGATAACTAGTGATTCCGGCTAGACCTCCCGGAATCACAACTGAACTACCAAGTCCAAGTCTGCAGCTACTCTCTATATGGTCCATAAAATGTCAGACACCAGTCCTCTAAGACATAGTCTGGAAAAATATTTTCAGTCAGGAAGGAGCAAAGTACATCTCAAATAACAGTTCCATTTAATTGATATAGACTATAAAATAATAAATAGATGGTGCTAAATACTGATAGAAGGCAATAAGTAAATGCAATGACAGTATAAAGAGACAGGCAATATAAGCAATATGGTGCAGTCAGTGCATATATGAAATAAAGAGGAAGAGCTACAATATCATATACAGGTGATGTAGTATATGAAAATGAAATAAAGAACTATAACTATTCTACGTGTTTGAAATATTAGTCTATCATATGATCGGCTTAGGACAAGATCAGGCTTGTTATATATGATTAGCTATGATTCATGTAGGCCAGGCTAACTATTTGGTTAGCTATGATGCAAGTAATGGTCAGGCTAATTATATATAATAGCTATGAGGCATGTAATGGTCAGGCCGCACCCGACGTGAGGTGTGGGGTGAGCTATGATGCATGTAGAGTTGGGTATGATCACATAATCTACTAGTATTTTCTCCGCCCCCAACTAGTACAGTGGATCCAATCACGATACGTCACGATACACGAGCAATATCCAATATATCATGTACAAGGTCTAAATATCAATGTCATGTACAATGTTAATACGATAATCAATGTACATCTCATGACTGCCGATCCAATCTATATACTAGTTCATGTAGCATAGTGTCAAGAATCAGTGTAATATTTCTAGATACTGGAATTATAGATATTATTAAATAATTAGAAATTATCAGAGAATATACTCGCCTTGGGTCCTTAGCTGGTAATACCAATATCCTGTTCCAGAGTATCGTCTGGATGATACAACAGTCCTATAGACATATCATAAAATATAATATTGCATCAGACATTACACTAGCACTCAATAAAAATGCACTGAACTCAGGGCCACGCTAGGTATGACGCTGGTCAACAAGGGTCAAGTATGAGTCAAATTATACTGGTGTCGTGTCTGCAAATGTTGTGCAAGTCAGACAGTCAAAGATACGGGTCTCGCCAGTACGTCAGTGTACATGACAGTCTGCTAACAGTTCACAGGGTCACAAGGTCATGTGTAATTACGGGTATCCGTATTTACACTCGGGTTATCTAGTAGAGATACATATATAAATATACATATTATACTCATAATATATATATATACCAATTAATTACGTACATAATATATGTATATACACTAATTAATTACATATGCAATATATATATTGCATATACACTAGTTTAATTTATGCTATATATATATATATATATATATATATATATATATATATATATATATATATATATATATATATATATATATATGTATACATACACATATTAAGCATATACTAAATATGTATGTATTTTGTTCATTGGTATATATATATATATATATATATATATATATATATATATATATATATATATATATACATATACCAATGAATAAAATACATACATACTAAATATATACACATACTATACCAATTGAATAACACCCTTATACAAAATATATATACATACCAATACCTATTGTATACATGTACTAAACGAACAATATACGCATACGCACAAAATCCTGAAGGAGGGCAGGAACGAACCTGCGCACGGGCACGACGACGATGACGGTGACGTTGACGATGGTGATGATGTTAACGACGACGACGTTTCCTGACGACGATGATGATGGTGGGGGTATTGATGAATAGGGAGAGGGTGAGTCATGGTGCTCCGGTGGTGGCCGAAGAGCTGCTGGGGACGTCGACGAGGGAGAGGGAAGAGGAGGATGAAGGTGATAATGGTGGTGGTGATGATGTAGAGTTCGTCGAGGAAAGAACGACGAGGGGGAGGTGCACAGCATGCTCAGGTGGTGGTGCGAGGAACTGTCCAGGCGGTGGTCTGCTCGGAGGGGTAACCGGAGTTGATAGCGGCGGTGGAGTTAGCCATCGTGTGGAGGCAGGTTATGCACTGTAGCGGGTCGGGGAGGTCGAGTCCTCTCAGGCGAGGTCCGGCGAGTTCACGGGTTCTGGTCGACGACAGCGGGTGCAATCGAGCGAGGAGGGAGTCGGCTCCGGTAGCAGATCTCGACTTCAGGTGAGCTGTCGAGTCGCTGTGCAGGCGGGGATGGCAGCGGAGCTTCGATCATTACGAGGAGGGCCGGTCGGGTCGTTTCGGTGGTTGGCAAGATCGAGGAGTCAGGTTGCTGTTGCCGGGCTCCGGCGGTCATCTCGTGCAGTGGTGGTACTGGGTGGGGGAGCAGTGGAAGAGATGCTGATGATGATGGTGGTACGGCTGGTGGAGGGACGGGCTCGCCGGGGTCGGGTCGAGCGGGGGTGGATGTGGTGGTAGGAGGAGATGTACAGCGAGGGGAAGAAGCTGGTCGGAGGGGGAGCTCCAGGCGGCTCGGGACAATGGGTGTAGCAGCCGGGGAAGAAGCAGTAGCAGCCGGGGTTGGGCTCGAACGGTTGGCCGGGCCGAAGGGGATGTCGACCGGAGTAGGGGGCCGGCCGTGTCACTACCACAATTCCAAATAAGGGCATTTGTGTAAATTCACTATTTTGAATAATTATGTGTTTAATTTATCTGCTAAGTTTTTAAAACTATTTATATGTTGTTAGTGATATTTGGTTTTAGGTCAAACCCTAGAACGCATTAGGACAAACCCTAATGACTAAACCCTAATTTGAGAACCCAGTTCTAGAGAAACCCTAGAATTCAAACTTTAGGTTTGGACCTCAAATCCTAGACTGACTAAACCTTAGTTATTTAGGTTCTACATGACCTAACCTGGGGGTTTAACCTAAAACTATGCATTAGAAACCCTAACCAAGTTTGATATAAAAGGGAGCCACTCTTTTCCTTCATGAAGAAAGAAACCCTAGCCTCCACCAAGAAAGCCATCTCCCCCACTCCAGATTTCAAAATCTAACCCTAGGGTTTCCATCTTCCTCCTCCAAAGCAAGGAAAGCAAGAAACTTGGGTCAAGGAACCTTGGGGAAGAAGAACTTCCATTGGAGAAACCATCTCTATAGGTAAAACTCTATTTTATTCAATTATATTCTGTTTTTCATTATTGTTGGCCATTAGGAGCCCACCAAATTGGTTTGGATTTCGATTTTAGGGTTTCTACATGGAGATTTAGGAGAAACTAGGGTTTTGGTGTTCCAACGAGGGTTTTCCCCAAATTCGTGGACCCTAGATCATAAGGGTTTGCATGTAGGCTGATCATATCACATACATATAGATTGGATCTCGATTTTAGGATTTTTGGTTTGGGTATTCATGATTAATATAGGGGAATACGAATTCAGCACATTATATGTATGATGAAATGCTTCATAAGGGTATACCTATCTAATCTATTCTAATATTTCACATTTTGATGCATGATATATATGTATATATTTATACATATATATATATATATATAGGTTTGTGTGTTTTGGGGAGGATGCATTGTGGAGATTCACTGTGCATAGTCGGGTTTTAGAGTTCTGTGTGTTTTGGGTTTCATAGTGCACATTCGAAATAGGGGATTCTGTGTGGCTGTGTTTGTGTATCAGTTAGATATCTGGGTGTTATTATGTGCTGTGTAGTGTATCAGGAATTAGTTCCTGTGTGTACGTGTGTGAGTATAGGATTTTTATATCAGTAAATACATGTGTGTGAGTGAGTGTATCATAGAACTTGTGTGTAATACCTACATTAATCCTGTGAGTGATCTATGTATGTTGTATCAATTTCAGAGTATACTGTGTGTAGCAGTTTTGTGAGTTTATGTATAAATTCCAGTGTAGGATTTATGCTGTGTATCAGTGTAAGTGAACCTGTAACCAAGTGTTAGTGTGCAGAGAGGAAAACCTGTGTGTGTAGAGTAATTTGTTCCAGGTTGATGGCTGTGCAGTGTGTGAAATTCTGTGTTAGGGGTGAGCAGTATGACTACCTGTGTCTGAACTGTATGTGTGTACAGTGAATTAGGTTTCAGTGATGTGTAGGTGTAGCTGGGGAGATCAGTGCCAGGTTGAGGAGTGCCACTATGTGTGTGTGTTCCTGTATGTGCAGTGAGGTATCAGTGTGTGTAGTGTGGGTGAGTGATTAGCAATGAGTGAGCCTGTGTGTCAATAACCTGTGTCTGAGTACCAATGTGCCTATGTGACAGTGTGTGTAATTCTGTAAGAGAGAGGGTTATGGCAATGTGCTGTTTACTTGTGTCCATGTACCAACATTCAGTGAGTGAGTGAATGAGCAGTGTATTAGTGTCAGCTTACCTATGTGTTGATGTGTGACTGTGTGTATAGGATTAAGAAATCAGTGTGGGGTGAGATATTAGTGTATAGATGAATGAATGAACCAATGTGTGTCCAGGTGTCAGTGAACAATGCTGAATTCAGTGAGAGAGAGAGAGAGAGAGGTGTATAGCCTGTGTGTGATGCAGGTATGGGTAGGTCTGGGGAAATTCCAGACAGTAACTGTGTATCAGTTTTAGAGGTGTATTTTAGGTAGTGATTTAGCTTGTAAACTATATATAAGTATATATGTGCTAACTAGACTCTAGTATATAAGTATTATGTAATATCATATAGATAGCTATGTACTAATGTCTAGTATAGCTAGAAATGACTAGTTTAGTTAGGTTTTGTCCAATATGGACTATTATGATATATATATGGGCTCGTATTGACTAGTTAACCAAATTTTGACCAGTAAAACCTCAGAATTGACCTAGAGGCCTCATATTTAATTAGTTAAACATGTTATTCTTTTAATTCAATATCTGACATTAATATTCCATAAATAGGTCTTTGTGATCCCACCTTGTACATCGATCCTCATTCATTGCTCAGGACCACAGGCGAGTACATTCTCTGATAGTTTTCGTTTTGTTGATTACTTCTATAAATTGTAGTGTATTACATACTTGATTCCGACACTATGGTTACACGGGTTAGCACCCTAGATCCCTATCATGAGGAGTCGTGATTAGAATCCACCGTGCTAGCTGGGGATGGGGAACTATTAGTAGATTATGTGATCATATCCAAACTTACCATGCATCATAGCTCACCCCACTTCTCACGTCGGGTGCGGCCTGACCATCATCATGCTTCATAGCTGTTATATATGATTAGTCTGACCATTATCATGCATCATAGCTAACCATATGCTTAGCCTGACCTACAAGAATCATAGCTAATCATATATAACCAGCCTGATCTAGTCCCAAGCCGATCACATAACAAACTGATATTTTAAACACTTAGCTAGATGTTTATTCTTTATTCAGATTCACTTGTTCTAGCATTCACTGTTTATTGTTCATTGCTAGATGCTCTATTGCCTATTTCAATTCTCCTGTACTTCTCATTTTCAGCATATACTTTTATCTTGTATTTCTTACACTGTTTATAGTCTTTGTCAATTTAATAAAACTGTTGTTAGTGCTTGTGCTTCGCTCCAATCCTGACTGGATAACAAAATTTTCAGAGGACCTGGAGAACTTTTGCCCCACTCATTATGGCCCAGGATTAGAGGGAGATTTCACTCCAGAAATTCCAGAGGAGTTGCCTATCCTAGAGGAGATCTTGCCTGCCTGTACTTAGATTACTTTTTCTGTATTTATTGTTTTAGACTGAGACTGAGTTGTATTTCATTATTTGTGACTTTGTGAGGTCATCTAGACTCAGGATTTGAGTTGGACTTATTATGGTTGGTTTTTAATAGAACTCCTTTCTATTCTCATCGTGCCATTATTTCTTATAGCTTGTGATTGAGTATATTATAGAACTGTGGATTAATTATCATTGTCCTCCATACGGAGATGAGATTATTGACAGGATATATTATATGTTGAGACCTAGACAGCGTTCTACCGCCGATGCTGCGGCGTAGGCTGGACGTACCCACGACTTATGCCCAAAATTCGGGTGCGGGTCATGACACGTTTTAGTGGTGGCCCATGCAGGTCTAGCTTCGCAAGTTGTGCGATGTCGTGGTAGTGCGACAACTTAGTTGTACTACTACGAGCCTGTTTTAGTAATAGAAATTAGGTCGAGGATATGCTCAATCACAATTAGGGAATTCTGATTCTTATGATACTACTCTTAATGATTTTCCTTTAGAAATTATTGTCCTTCCTTGATGATATCGTATCTATTGCCTTAATTAAATCTTTCGATCTGTCTTCAGGATGCCGCCGAGGAGTTTCCAGAGACTCGGAGCAGCAGATTCAGAGAGGTCTGCCACCTCTCGCCCTGCCGGACAGACATCCGCAGCACCTCCTACATCTCCAGTACATGTGGGAGTGTCTGCAGCATTCGGGGGTCCTCCACCACCTGTTCAGAGGGTCCCCGTAGCTACGACAGAGCCACCACCACCACCACCACCAGTTCAGTATCCAGGAGGTGTGCCCGTCGATGGGGCACAGATATTCGCTTTGATTCAGGGCATGGTCGATGCCCAGAGGACGTCGGCAGAGGCCCAGAGGGTGCAGGCTGAGGCACACCAGGCCCAGACAGAGATGATGAGGGTGAACATGGAGAATGCTCATCAAGTGGCTCTCCAGGCTGTGGAGAGGGTCACTCAGCAGCAGCAGCATCCTGGTCAGCAACATCAGAGGCCGGGCACCATTGTGGACTTCAAGAGGATGATGCCTCGGGAGTTCAAGGGGACAGAAGGGATACTCTACGCCAATGATTGGCTAGAGGACATCGAGAGGAACTTGCGTTTGGCGCAGCTTCCAGAGGCCCTTCAGATCGAGGCCGCCGGCAGCCAGATGTTCGATATTGCCCTGACGTGGTTTCGTACGGAGCCGAGACTCTTACGCAGGGGACTCACTTGAGAGGCTTTCAGGGAGCTCTTCAAGGAGAAATTCTTTCCTGACGTTGCCCTGGGAGCTTTGGAGAGTCAGTTCCATGACTTAGTCCAGGAGAGCTCGTCCGTCGATGAGTATGCCGCAGAGTTTTGCCGTCTGAGCCGCTTCGCGCCATCGATGATTAGAGATCCGGGGGACAGGGCCCAGAAGTTCAAAAAGGGGCTAGCAAGGGAGATCAAGTCTCGCACGTCGGGACGTCGCACCGCCACTTTCGAGGGCATATTGATGGATGCCCAGATAGCCGAGGACGACTTGGACCTCAGGCCCAAGAGGGGACGCGATGTTTCCGGAGGAGCAAACAGTAGTGCAGGACCAGGCAAGTGTCCACACTATCAACAGCAGCAAAGGCCCTATCAGCAGCAACACCAGCAGCACCAGGCACCAGCCCGAAGGCAGGTCCAGCAACAGCAACAGAGGCAGACTCAGCCCGCCATCCAGTGTGCGTACTGCGGGAAGACAGGACACACCAGAGAGATCTGCAGGAAGAGGTTAGGCTCATGTTTGTACTGTGGATCGACGACACACCAGCTGAGGGATTGCCCTACCATTCGTCCAGGTCAGGGTGGAGCAGCCGCCCAGAGAGGACCAGACAGGGTACCTGTCGTACCAGGAGGCCAACAACAGAGGGGACCACTTCCACCGTAACATCAGAGGTTCGCCCAGCATCAGCATCAAAGAGGTGCACCCCAGGGGCGAGCGTACGCCATGGCAGTCGAGGAGATCGAGCCAGCAGGAGACTTGATCACAGGTTCAATTCTTCTCGATTGTATTCCCGCATTTACCTTATTCGACTCTGGCGCTTCCCATAGTTGTGTGTCTGTATCTTATGCACTTCGACATCATTTAGACACAGAACCATTAGCTAGGACTTGCAAGATCATGATTGGTGGAGGTATTATCCTAGTCCGTGATCACTGCAAGGACCGGAGAGTGTCAGTAGGAGGCCGAGAGTTGAGCGTGAGCTTACTCGTCATGCCACTTCCGGGGTACGATATTATACTCGGAATGGACTGGTTGAGTAGGCATCATGCTACTATAGATTGTTATAGAGGCAGAGTATTATTTAGACCACCAGGAGAGCCGGAGTTTGAGGTCGTCAGAAGAGCAGCAGAATAGAGCAGGAGCACATTTTGCGGAGCCAGGGCAGTAGAAGAGGAGTTGCCACATCCTCTGATAGCGGAGTTCCTGGATGTATTTCCAGAGGAGTTCCCAGGCTTGCCGCCAGACAGAGATGTTGAATTCTCTATAGACTTGGTTCCAGGAGCGGAGCCTATTTCACAACATGTCTATAGAGTCAACAACAGCGAGCTGGCAGAACTGAAGAAGCAAGTTGAGGAGCTGCAGGACAAAGGCTTCATCAAATCTAGTTCATCACCATGGGGAGCTCCGGTATTGTTCGTACCGAAGAAGGACGGCACGGTGCGCATGTGCATTGATTATAGAGCTTTGAACAATATCACTATCAAGAACAAGTACCCGCTGCCAAGGATAGATGATCTTTTTGATCAGTTGAGCGGGGCGAGGGTGTTTTCAAAGATTGATTTAAGGTCAGGCTATCACCAGGTGAAGGTGAAGAAAGAAGACACGCCGAAGACAGCCTTTTGGACCAGATACGGCCAGTTTGAGTTCATGGTGATGCCATTTGGTTTAACCAATGCACCGACAGTATTCATAAACCTGATAAACAAGGTGTTCCACCAGTACCTTGACAAGTTCATGGTGGTGTTCATCGACGATATTCTTGTATATTCCAAGACCCCGGAGGAGCACGAAGAGCACCTGAGGTTGGTCTTAGAGACTCTCAGGAGGGAGAAGCTGTACGGGAAACTCTCTAAGTGTGAATTCTTCCTTGACAAGGTTGAATTTCTTGGGCATGTGGTATCGGGTGACGGAATCTCGGTTAACCCACAGAAGATCGAGGCAGTGGAGTCATGGGCTACCCCCAGTTTGGTAGCTGAGATCAGGAGTTTTCTCGGGCTAGCAGGATACTACAGGAGGTTTGTACAAGACTTCTCCAAGATTGCAGCGCCGATGACCAGACTGACTAGGAAGGATGTGGATTTTGTCTGGACGGAGTATTGCCAGGCCGTATTTGATGAGCTGAAGAAGAGGTTGACGACAGCTCCAATTTTGATGTTGCCAGCAGGGACATGTGGTTTCACCATCTACAGTGATGCTTCAGGAAAGGGTCTGGGATGTGTTCTTCAGCAGCACGGGAAGGTAATTGCCTATGCTTCTAGGCAGTTACGCCCTCATGAAAAGAACTACCCCACCCACGATTTAGAGTTGGCAGCAGTTATCTTCGCTCTAAAGCTGTGGAAACATTACCTGTACGGAGAGCGTGTGGAGATCTTCACAGACCACAAGAGCTTGAAGTACGTGTTCATACAGAAGGAGCTGAACATGAGGCAGAGGAGGTGGTTGGAGTTGATGAAGGACTTCGATATCTCATTACAGTACCACCCAGGGAAGGCCAACGTAGTCGCCGATGCCTTGAACAGGTATCCGATGGCTTTGTACTTGACGACCGACAGACATTTGTTGGCTGATCTGGAAAGCTTGGGGATTGAGGTGTTAGTTCCCGGTACTGAGATTCAGATATGGGGATTGCAGATACAGTCCGAGCTAATGGACAGGATCAGAGCTGCGCAGTACGATGATGAGGCTCTGAGGAGTATCAGGGCACAAGTTTGGATAGGATTGTCAGACGATTTTACTATCGCAGATGATGGTTCTTTACGGCATGGCACGAGGATGTGTGTGCCGAGCGGGGAGCTGCGTGAGGAGGTTTTGCAGGAGGCACACCGCTCTCAGTACTCGATTCATCCCGATGCCAACAAGATGTATCGAGACTTGAGGGAGCACGTATGGTGGTATGGAATGAAGTGCGAGGTAGCACGCTTCGTATCTCGGTGTTTAGTGTGCCAGTAGGTAAAAGCAGACCGGCAGAGGCCAGGTGGTTTGCTTTAACCTTTACCGATTCCAGAATAGAAACGGGAGCACGTGACCATGGATTTTGTTTCAGGGCTTCTACGTTCTCCAGGAGGAAAGGACGCGATTTGGGTCATCGTGGACAGGTTGACCAAATCAGCCCATTTCTTACCTTTCAAGGTGGGCACGTCGACGGAGAGGCTAGCAGAGATGTACGTGCGACAGATCGTTAGGCTTCATGGAGTTCCTGTGAGCATCGTCTAGGATCGGGATAGTCATTTCACTTCCCACTTCTGGAAGAGTCTGCAGGCTAGCTTGGGCACTCAGCTCAAGTTCAGTACCGCATATCACCCCCAGACAGACGGGCAGTCTGAACGGACTATTCAGACTCTAGAGGATATGCTACGTACTTGCATTTTAGATCTCGGAGGTTCTTGGGAGGATCATCTGCACCTGGTAGAGTTTGCTTACAACAACAGCTACCAGGCCAGCATCGAGATGTCACCATTTGAGGCTCTTTATAGAAGGAGGTGTCGTACACTGCTATCTTGGGACGACGTTGGAGAGAGAGCCTTGCTAGGACCAGAAATGGTCATGGATGCAGCAGAGAAGGTAAAACTCATCAGAGATAGACTGCGAGTGGCGCAGGACAGACAGCGGCATTGGGCCGACAGCCACCGTAGGCCCCTTGAGTTTCAGGTATAGATTGTTATTTTTCTGGCTTGTGTTTGTTTGTTTAGACTGCGTGTTGAAACAGTTTTGTTTTAGGTTGGCGACCTAGTATTCCTACGGATTTCTCCGACGCGTGGCACGATTCATTTTGGTAGAGGCGGGAAGCTTAGCCCACGCTACATCGGACCCTTCGGCATTCTTGCGAAGATAGGTGCAGTGGCGTATAGACTAGACTTGCCGCCTGCATTAGAGGGAGTGCATGATGTGTTCCACGTGTCGCAGCTGAGACGGTACATGGCAGACCCTAGTCACGTACTTGATCACTCGGAGATTGAGGTTGGTCCGACGCTCAGCTACCCCGAGCAGCCCGTAGAGATCTTGGATCGCAGAGAGAAGGTGTTGCGGAACCAAACTATCCCTTTGGTTCGTGTTGCATGGAGACATCACTCTCCAGGAGAGTCGACCTGGGAGAGAGAGGACGAAATGCGCGAGCAATACCCGTATCTCTTCTAGACTTGAGGTATATTTCCTTTTCTGATTTCAATCTTGTTCTAGTTCAGTCCAATTTCGAGGAGGAAATTTCTTTTAGGAGGGTAGACTTGTCACTACCACAATTCCAAATAAGGGCATTTGTGTAAATTCACTATTTTGAATAATTATGTGTTTAATTTATCTGCTGAGTTTTTAAAACTATTTATATGTTGTTAGTGATATTTGGTTTTAGGTCAAACCCTAGAACGCATTAGGACAAACCCTAATGACTAAACCCTAATTTGAGAACCCAGTTCTAGAGAAACCCTAGAATTCAAACTTTAGGTTTGGACCTCAAACCCTAGACTGACTAAACCTTAGTTATTTAGGTTCTGCATGACCTAACCTGGGGGTTTAACCTAAAACTATACATTAGAAACCCTAATCTAGTTTGATATAAAAGGGAGCCACTCTTTTCCTTCATGAAGAAAGAAACCCTAGCCTCCACCAAGAAAGCCATCTCCCCCACTCCAGATTTCGAAATCTAACCCTAGGGTTTCCATCTTCCTCCTCCAAAGCAAGGGAAGCAAGGAACTTGGGTCAAGGAACCTTGGGGAAGAAGAACTTCCATTGGAGAAACCATCTCTATAGGTAAAACTCTATTTTATTCAATTATATTCTGTTTTTCATTATTGTTGGCCATTAGGAGCCCACCAAATTGGTTTGGATTTCGATTTTAGGGTTTCTACATGGAGATTTAGGAGAAACTAGGGTTTTGGTGTTCCAACGAGGGTTTTCCCCAAATTCGTGGACCCTAGATCATAAGGGTTTGCATGTAGGCTGATCATATCACATACATATAGATTGGATCTCGATTTTAGGATTTTTGCTTTGGGTATTCATGATTAATATTAGGGAATACGAATTCAGCACATTATATGTATGATGAAATACTTCATAAGGGTATACCTATCTAATATATTCTAATATTGCACATTTTGATGCATGATATATATGTATATATTTATACATATATATATATATAGGTTTGTGTGTTTTGGGGAGGATGCATTGTGGAGATTCACTGTGCATAGTCGGGTTTTAGAGTTCTGTGTGTTTTGGGTTTCATGGTGCACATTCGAAACAGGGGATTTTGTGTGGCTGTGTTTGTGTGTCAGTTAGATATATGGGTGTTATTATGTGCTGTGTGTAGTATATCAGGAATTAGTTCCTGTGTGTACCTGTGTGAGTATAGGATTTTGATATCAGTAAATACATGTGTGTGAGTGAGTGTATCATAGAACTTGTGTGTAATACCTACATTAATCCTGTGAGTGATCTATGTATGTTGTATCAATTTCAGAGTATACTGTGTGTAGCAGTTTTATGAGTTTATGTATAAATTGCAGTGTAGGATTTATGCTGTGTATCAGTGTAAGTGAACCTGTGACCAAGTGTTAGTGTGCAGAGAGGAAAACCTGTGTGTGTAGAGTGATTTATTCCAGGTTGATGGCTGTGCAGTGTGTGAAATTCTGTGTTAGGGGTGAGCAGTATGACTACCTGTGTCTGAACTGTATGTGTGTACAGTAAATTGGGTTTCAGTGATGTATAGGTGTAGCTGGGGAGATCAGTGCCAGGTTGAGGAGTGCCACTGTGTGTGTGTGTGTTCCTGTGTGTGCAGTGAGGTATCAGTGTGTGTAGTGTGGGTGAGTGATTAGCAATGAGTGAGCCTGTGTGTCAGTAACCTGTGTCTGAGTACCAATGTGCCTATGTGACAGTGTGTGTAATTCTGTAAGAGAGAGGGTTATGGCAATGTGCTGTTTACTTGTGTCCATGTACCAACATTCAGTGAGTGAGTGAAGGAGCAGTGTATTAGTGTCAGCTTACCTATGTGTTGATGTGTGACTGTGTGTATAGGATTAAGAAATCAGTGTGGGGTGAGATATTAGTGTATAGATGAATGAATGAACCAATGTGTGTCCAGGTGTCAGTGAACAATGCTGAATTCAGTGAGAGAGAGAGAGAGAGAGGTGTATAGCCTGTGTGTGATGCAGGTATGGGTAGGTCTGGGGAAATTCCAGACAGTAACTGTGTATCAGTTTTAGAGGTGTATTTTAGGTAGTGATTTAGCTTGTAAACTATATATAAGTATATATGTGCTAACTAGACTCTAGTATATAAGTATTATGTAATATCATATAGATAGCTATGTACTAATGTCTAGTATAGCTAGAAATGACTAGTTTAGTTAGGTTTTGTCCAATATGGACTATTATGATATATATATGGGCTCGTATTGACTAGTTAACCAAATTTTGACCAGTAAAACCTCAGAATTGACCTAGAGGCCTCATATTTAATTAGTTAAACATGTTATTCTTTTAATTCAATATCTGACATTAATATTCCATAAATAGGTCTTTGTGATCCCACCTTGGACATCGATCCTCATTCATTGCTCAGGACCACAGGCGAGTACATTCTCTGACAGTTTTCGTTTTGTTGATTACTTCTATAAATTGTAGTGTATTACATACTTGATTCCGACACTATGGATACACGGGTTAGCACCCTAGATCCCTATCATGAGGAGTCGTGATTGGAATCCACCGTGCTAGCTGGGGATGGGGAACTATTAGTAGATTATGTGATCATATCCAAACTTACCATGCATCATAGCTCACCCCACTTCTCACGTCGGGTGCGGCCTGACCATCATCATGCTTCATAGCTGTTATATATGATTAATCTGACCATTATCATGCATCATAGCTAACCATATGGTTAGCCTGACCTACAAGAATCATAGCTAATCATATATAACCAGCCTGATCTAGTCCCAAGCCGATCACATAATAAACTGATATTTCAAACACTTAGCTAGATGTTTATTCTTTATTCAGATTCACTTGTTCTAGCATTCACTGTTTATTGTTCATTGCTATATGCTCTATTGCCTATTTCAATTCTCCTGTACTTCTCATTTTCAGCATATACTTTCATCTTGTATTTCTTACACTGTTTATAGTCTTTGTTAATTTAATGAAACTGCTGTTAGTGCTTGTGCTTCGCTCCAATCCTGACTGGATAACAAAATTTTCAGAGGACCTGGAGAACTTTTGCCCCACTCATTACGGCCCAGGATTAGAGGGAGATTTCACTCCAGAAATCCCCGAGGAGTTGCCTATCCTAGAGGAGATCTTGCCTGCCTGTACTTAGATTACTTTTTCTGCATTTATTGTTTAGACTGAGACTGAGTTGTATTTCATTATTTGTGACTTTGTGAGGTCATCTAGACCCAGGATTTGAGTTGGACTTATTGTGGTTGGTTTTTAATAGAACTCCTTTCTATTCTCATCGTGCCATTATTTCTTATAGCTTGTGATTGAGTATATTATAGAACTGTGTATTAATTATTATTGTCCTCCGTACGGAGTTGAGATTATTGACAGGATATATTATATGTTGAGACCTAGACAGCGTTCTACCGCCGATGCTGCGGCGTAGGCTGGACGTACCCACGACTCATGCCCAAAATTCGGGTGCGGGTCGTGACAGGCCGGGCTGGTGGTGGAGTGGTTTATTTTCCTTTCTCCTTTTCCTTTTTAAAAGGAGGAGAAGAATAAGAAAGAAGAAGAAGAAGAAGGGAAAAGGAAAATTTTCCTACGGTTGAGTGAGAATGGAGGAGAGAGAGAGGTGGGGGCTTTCCTATGTTTGGGGATTTGGGAATGGTTGGAAAGAGTGCATTGAGGAGACATTAAATAGGAGGTGGTGAGTGGGAAATGAGTGGTGATGATGCTCCCATTTTGAATGGGTGGCTCAGATTTGACATGGAGAATTCATTCATGTAAGGAGAGGGTTGGGTTGACTAGTCAATTATTAGGGCTTCTCCATTGGTTTGAACCAATGGGGTGTTGACACCTAATGCAATATTTGCAAATGAGCCCCCTTAAATTTGGGTATTTGCACAAACACATAAAATAATAAAAAATTGGTGGGCGATTTGGTGTTTAGTGTTTTGTAGGGTAAGGGAGTGTTGTGTGTTTGGTATGGGCTTAATTAATGGGGTACTTGGATTAAATTAGGATTAAACGGGATTAGTCAAAGTGGTATCCCCAATTTAATTAAAGAATAATACAAGTGATGTTCTAAAATTAATTAGGAGTATATGGGGCCAAAATTAGGTTGGGACACCAATATCATTAGTGAAGAAGACTCAGAACAAAATATTACCCTAATTTGGGTTGTACGAAAATGGGTCGAGATTGCCTCCAATTTCGATTGGAACGCACAACGATACAAAATCAGATTTTATTTAGAAATTAAATAAACGTCCACGATGAATATTGTGCGGCTAAAATGAAGCACAAGAGAGCATAATTATGAGTTACAAAAAAGGTCAGAATGGAAGGCGGGCACGTCTAGGGCAAGGTTATAAAATTTGTTGGAAGACAAAAGATAGGGTAGTGCTCCAAATATCGAAGCAATGGCAAGGCACAACAATTAAATAAAATTACGGTAATTAAATACAACCTCAAATAATTAAATTCTAAATAAAACAATTAAATACATAATCCTATAATTCGGTCAGGTGTTCATCTAGTGGGCCTCTAGGTCAAGTCTACCAACTCAATCATTAATGAACACTGTATGTATATAATATATATATAAATACATATCTCATATAATTATTTAAATTAAATACACATATCATAAAATTATTTAAAATAACTACCACAATATTAATAATATATAAAAAGTCAAAAATATTCCTATTTTTGGAACATGGTAGTGACAATTGTGGCAGAATTTCTTGATGTATTTTCGAGCGAACTACCTAGCATGCCACCCGACCGAGAAATCGAGTTCACCATCGATACCTTCCCAAATACCCAACCAATTTTCAAAGCTCTATACCAAATGGTCCCTGCTGAAGTAAAGAAGTTAAAGTGCCAACTGCAAGAACTGGGACGTTGCGGCTCTGCATAGAATAACATGGGTATATCCATCCGAGCGTGTCTCTTTGGGCGTGCCTATGCTATTTATGAAGAAGAATAATGGGACGTTGCGGCTCTGCATAGACTATCGGGAGCTAAATAAGGTCACTATCCAAAACAAGTATCCCCTGCCTAGGATCGATGACCTCTTTTATCAGCTGTAAGGGGCATCGATATTTTCGAAGAAAGACCTTCGTTCTGGAGAACAATACAAGGTAAGGTGTACATAACTCTGAAAGGATTATTGCCTGAAGTTCATAATTGCCTGAAGTTCATAATTATTGCCTGAAGTTCATAATTATTGCGCTAACGGCCCGTAGAACTTATGGCAATAATCCTCAGGATCCTCTGAAAAAATATGCCCAGTCAGGACTGGAGCGAAGTACATAACTCTGAAAGCAACTCCAGATACATGGTAAGGTGTATATAACGAGCAATAGAAAAGTATACAAGATGCACAGGAAATAAATATATGCTGGAGCACAATAAGTAGCTACAATGTAAACTGAAGAACAATACAAGTAGTAAAAAAGTAACTACAGGTGAGAAAACATGAATACTAGCTAAGTGCCTTGAGCACAAGTTCGTTATATGATCGGCTTAGGTTGCACATGAAAAATACTACGATAACTTCGTTATGCGTGAGTTGCATAACCGACATACACATGAATACTGTTTGGCTTTGATCACATAACCAACTCCTACTTCCCTCCCCCACTAATACTCTTGGATCCAACCACGGCACGCTAGATACATGATAATAGCTCGCGCACACGAAGGTGAGAGCACAAGAAGCACATGATAGCACATGAGAATCAATACCCGAAGCACATGATGAAATACACGTGATAGAGTACCCGCTGAACACGGTAAGGGGGATAGCATCTCATGACGGGATCCACTAGTACCAGCTCATGTAACAATGTGTCAGAATCAAGTATCACAATTCTAGAACAGGTGATATAAACGCTATCATGAAATGGAAACTATCAGAGGTAGGTACTCGCCTGATGTCCTGAGCAACTGATGAGGATCGAGATCCGGACCGGTATCGCAAGAACCTATTACGAAAAATAGAATTAAACAGGGTTCTAAGGATTTAAACTGATATAAAATAATTAAAAATAGGCTTCTAGGGATATTCTAGCTCGAACGGGTCAAACCGGTAAAATTCGGATCAAAAAGTCAACTTGGGTCCAAAAAGTCAACTCTAGGTCAAAACTAGGTCAAACATTGACTTTTACGGTCAACGGAGACAATTATGGTCAAAGCTAGGTCAAACTAGGGTGCCCCTGAAATTCTAGGTCAAACAGAGCTCATTAAGCTAGAAAACTCTCAAACTCGCCTCCTCGAGATACCGGGATACCCTCGGTATACGATACCTCGATCTAGGCCACGCACCCCGCCTAACCCCGCTGAAACCTATGCTAGCACGCGTAAATATATACACATAAACATATAAAAATCACTCCAATAATATTCCTAGGCTAATGCTCAAATACCCCGCTCGAAACTAAATACCTTGAATATCTCAAGGTATTGAGATACCTTGATATTCTCAAGGTATTGAGATATCGCCCAATACCTTACTAACTACCCCACTAACTAGCTATTTAGGTATATGGATATACTCCTAGCTATTAATCTAGGCTAGAAAATATATATCTATCATATATTATACATATCTAAGTATCTATATTCATATATATATAGATATCCACACATATATACATATACCCATATACCTCAAACACAAATATATATATATATATAACTATCTATCTAGCTATAGGTATATATATATCTATGCATATAGATAGAGATATAGATATCTAACTATCTACCTATCCATCTATCTAACTATCTATAGATATATCTATCTAATCTATCTAACTACCTATTTATCTATAGATCTAATTGCTATCTATTCATCTATCTCTATAACTATCTATCTATCTAACTATCTCTCAATATAACTATCTATCTATCTAGATATATCTATAAATCTAATATCTATCTAGTTATCTATCTACCTATCCCTTGCTACCACTAGCTACCCGATGCTACGCCGCTGCTGCTGCCAGCTCTTGCTTGTACTGCTGCTGCTGCTCTGCATTTACAACTGCTTCTGCATTTGCTGCTGCGCTGCTGCTGCTGTATACTGCTATTGTGCTGCTGCTGCTTGGCTGCTGCTTGCTGCCTCCCCGCACACACACGAGCACGAACACACACAAGCACAGACACACACATGCCTATATACATATATATATACCACTATATATATATATACAAACATACATATATATATATATACACACTCTAACATATAAATACACACACACTCTAACATATATATAAACACACACACCTACACATTCACAAACACTTATGCATATAAATACACACACACACAAATAAATAAATATATATATATATATATATATATATATATATATATATATATATATATATATAAACACACCTATTTATATATATGCACACACACACACAGATATATATATATATATATATATATATATATATATATATATACATATACACACACACTCAAATATATATATACATACACATACACATATATACATATATATATATATATATATATATATATATATATACATATACACGCACGCACACTTATACATATACATATATATATATATATATATATATATATATATATATATATATATATATATATATATATATATATATATATATACACACATAAAAATATATATATAGACACATACACAAACACAACACTACACACAACCACGCACACCATACTCTCCAACGCTCGTCCAACGACCCCGACACGCACAAACACACAAACAACACGCCCCACTCACGCCCAATGACCCCGACACGCTCAAACACCTATAAATATATAAAATATAACCCAAGAATTCTAGCACACACTCCCCGATGCTAATCCAACGCGCGCACAAGCCCAAAACTAGGAAACCAAGTCGAAATGGCCGTTCGGTCATTTTGACGAACACGCGGTATGCGGTTCAGAAAATCTCCTGAAATGCACACCAAACCAAATCGGAATCGGCCCAAAATTTATCCACGGGTTCTAACTCCACTCGCCACGGGCTTAGAACCGGCGACGACGAAAACCCTAAATTTGCCCGAAACTCCCGTTTCTCTGCGACACGACTTCCCTAGTCCGAACGGAGACACGCACTCACCCTCAAGACACCCGGCAACGTCTACCCAGGTCCGTCTAACCTAGGGCATCACCAAAAATTGGGCCAAATTCGGATTCCACCCGAAATTGACACAAAATCTAGTGTCAAAGTCTCTAAACTCAACCAAACTAGTTCCAACTTCCTTCCACGGGTAGGCTTAGGGTCTAGAAAGGTTCTAAACCACTAATTACACTATATAAAAGTAATTAGAAAAGGAAAAGTTAGGATTTAACTCTTGGGAGTTGAAATCCCAAGGCCAAAGTCTCCGATCTACTTGAAATCACCTCCCTCAAGCTCCAAGCCACCAAATCTAGCCTCCACACTAAATCTAGGCTCCACACACCTAGGTTGGGGAAAATGCAAGTTTAGGGTTCACATAAAGAAGAAGGAATAGAAGAAAGAAGGAAGAAAAATGAACACTTAATTTGGAAGAAGGAAGGAAGAAGAAAGAAGAAGTGGAGAAAAAGAAGAAGTGAAGAAGAAGAGTGGAATGGGGGGGGCCTGCTGTGTTTACACGGTCTGGGAGTGTAGGGGCCGGCCACAAACAATAAAAAGGGTTTCACTAAAGACCAAAGGTCCAAAATGCCCTCCACACACTTGGGTTTGGGTTTCGGGTTCCAAAAGCACTCAAACTAACTCCAAATTTCTCCAACTAACCCACTAAAAATATAATAAATATTCTAAACCCAAAAATAAGTCTCACAAGGGTGTGGACTGGGTCGGACATGGGTCCACTAGGGTCTGACATGGGTCAAGGCTAGCCAAAACCCTAAAACAATCAATTAAAAATAATACAATCACTATTTAAATATAAATATAATTAATTAAATACAATAAACAATTTATCAAATAAAAATAAAAAAATAACCCTATTTTCTAGAATTGGGTAGTGACAAGCCTACCCTTCTTAAAATAATTTCGTCCTCGAAATTAAAAGACGAAACTAGGACAGGAATGCAAAGAAAGAACCATACCTCAGGGTTCGAAAAGATAGGGGTATCGCTCGCGCATTTCATCATCTCTCTCCCAGGTCGACTCACCTAGAGAGTGATTCCTCCACGCGACACGAACCAAGGGAATAGTCTGGTTCCTCAACACCTTCTTCCGCCGATCCAGAATCTCCACCGGCTGCTTTGGATAGCTAAGAGTAGGGCCCACCACGATCTCTGAGTGATCCAATATGTGACTAGGATCCGCCACGTACCGTCTCAACTGCGACACGTGGAACACATCATAAACTCCCTCCAGCGTAGGCGGCAACTCAAGCCTATACGCCACGGCGCCGACCCTCTCAAGGATACGAAAGGGTCCGACGAAATGTGGGCTAAGCTTCCCGCCTCCACCGAAGCGAATAGTGTCCCGCGTCGGAGAAATCCTCAGGAATACCAGATCTCCAACCTAGCAGAAACAAGGTCTCTGTACTTAGTCTAAAACAAGCAATCACAAGCAAACACAAGAAAAAAATCTAGATATTAAGCTATACCTCGAACTGCAAAGGTCTCCGGTGGCTATCAGCCCAATGCCGCTGCCTGTCCTGCGCCACCCGAAGTCTATCTCTAAAGAGCTTGACCTTCTCCGCTGCATCAACCACCATCTCCGGGCTAAGCAAAGCTCTCTCGCCTACATCATCCCATGATAACGGAGTGCGACACCTCCGTCCATACAATGCCTCGAAAGGTGACATCTCGATACTGGCTTGGTAGCTGTTGTTGTAAGCAAACTCTACCAAGTGCAAGTGATCCTCCCAAGAGCCTCTGAAATTCAAAACACAAGTGCGAAGCATGTCCTCAAGTGTCTGACTGACCATCTGTCTGTGGGTGATACGCACTACTAAACTTGAGCTGGGTTCCCAAGCTAGCCTGCAGACTCCCCCAGAAATGCGAAGTAAAGCGAATGTCCCGATCTGATACTATGCTTACAGGAACTCCATGCAGTCTAACTATCTGACGCACATACATCTCTGCTAGTCTCTCTGTAGACGTACCCACTTTGAATGGTAGGAAGTGGGTCGATTTGGTCAACCTGTCCACGATGACCCAAATCGTATCCTTCCCGCCTGGAGAACGGAGAAGTCCAGAAACAAAATCCATGGTCACATGCTCCCATTTTCACTCTGGAATATGTAATGGCTGGAGCAAACCTCCTGGCCTCTGCCTCTCCGCCTTCACCTATTGGCACACTAAGCATTGGGATACGAAGCGCGCTACCTCCCGCTTCATCCCGTACCACCATACATGCTCTCTCAGATCTCTATACATCTTGTTGGCACCTAGATGCATATAATACTGGGATCGATGTGCCTCCTGAAGAACCTCCTCGCACAACGACCCACCCGGCACACACAACCTAGTACCGTGCCACAAAGAACCATCATCAACAATGGTGAAGTCATCTGCTAATCCCATCTGAACCTGCGCCCTGATGCTCCTCAGGGACTCGTCCTCAAACTGTGTAGCCCTGATTCGGTCTACCAATTCTGACTGAATCTGCAGTCCCCACATCTGTATCTCAACTCCAGGCACTATCACCTCAATGCCCAAGCTATCTAGATCTGCCAGAAGATAACAATCTGTAGTCAGGCACATAGCTACCGGATACCTGCTCAACGCATCCGCAACTACGTTCGCCTTCCCTGGATGGTACTGCAACAATATGTCAAAGTCTTTCATCAACTCCAACCATCTCCTCTGCCTCATGTTCAGCTCTTTTTGGATGAACACATACTTCAAGCTCTTGTGGTCTGTGAAGATCTCCACACGCTCTCAGTATAAATAGTGTTTTTACAACTTCAGAGCAAAGATGACCGCTGCCAACTCCAAATAATGGGTAGGGTAGTTCTTCTCATGAGGACGTAATTGTCTAGAAGCATAGGCAATCACCCTCTCATTCTGCTGTAACACATAATCCAGTCCCTTCCCCGATGCATCACTATTGATAGTAAATCCTCTAGAACCTGATGGCAACGTCAATATTGGAGCTGTCGTTAACCTCCTCTTCAGCTCATCAAAGGTGATCTGGCACTCCTCTGACTAAACAAACTCTACGTCCTTCTGAGTCAGCCTGGACAACGGCTCTATAATCCGGGAAAAATCCTAAACAAATCTCCTGTAGTAACCTGCCAGTCCTAGGAAACTCCTGACCTCGGCTACTGAACTCGGAGCACTCCATGCCTCAACTGCCATGATCTTTCTCGAATCCACCGAGATACCCTCTCCAGTCACCACATGACCAAGGAATTCAACCTTGTCAAGGAAGAACTCACACTTTGAGAGCTTTCCATAAAGCTTCTCCTTCCTGAGAGTCTCCAACACTATCCTCAGATGCTCCTCTGGGGTCTTCGAATACACCAAAATGTCATCTATAAACACCACTACAAACCTGTCCAGATGCTGATGGAACACCTTGTTCATCAGATTCATGAACACTGCCAGGGCATTAGTCAACCCAAACAGCATCACCATGAACTCATACTGTCCATATCTGGTCCAAAAAGCTATCTTCGGAATATCCTCCTTCCTGACCTTCACCTGGTGGTAGCCTGTCCTCAGATCAATCCTGGAAAACACCTTCGCTCCGCTCAGCTGGTCAAAAAGATCATCAATACACGGCAGCGGATACTTGTTCTTGATTGTAAGGTTATTCAGAGCCCTATGGTCGATACACATCCGTATCGACCCATCTTTCTTCGGCACAAAAAGTATCGGAGCCCCCCATGGGGAAGAACTAGATCTGATAAATCCCTTGTCCTAAAGCTCATCCACCTGCTTCTTCAACTCTATCAGCTCACTGTTGCTGACTCTATAGACGTGCTGGGATATCGGCTCCACGCCTGGCACCAAGTCTATAGAGAACTCCATATCTCTGTCCGGAGGCAACCCTGGCAACTCCTCCGAAAAGACATCCATGTACTCCTCTATCAGTGGATGTAGCAACCTCGGCTCTACCACCAGGGCTCCGCAGAAGACTTCCGCGGTCTGCTCCGCTGCTCCTCTGGCAAACTGAAACTCTGGCTCACCGGGCGGACTAAACAACACTCTGCCTCCACGATAATCTATACTAGCACAATGCATACTCAACCAATCCATCCCGAGTACAATATCGTAGCTCGGAAGTGGCATTACGAGTAGGCACACACTCAACTCCCGGCCTCCCAAAGTAACTCTCCGGTCTTTGCAGACATCACTGACTAGGATAATACCACCCCCGGTCATGATCTTGCAGAGTCTAACTAAAGGTTCAGCAACAAGATGGTGTCAAACAGCAAAAGATACAGACACAAAGCTATGGGAAGCCCCGGAATCAAATAAAGCAAGTGCTGGAATAGAATCAAGAAGAATAGATCGAAAAAAGTCAATACGGTGCAAGAAACAATATCATCAAAGAAGGACAGTAATATTGCAAAAGAAACAATTTCAGGAAAATTATAGCAAAGGAAAGCAGGAAGGGTCCTAGTTGTGATTGAGCACACTCTC